>CM039504.1:37007146-37151975 GCA_022432975.1 Begonia masoniana | reverse complement strand
GCTCGGTGGAGGGAATCCATCCTCACCTGTGGTAGAGTCACCTACACCATACGAACACTATGAATATTGAAATCTCAGTAAGCTACGTAAATGCAACTACATGCTATGCTATGCTTGTGAGTTCAGAAATCATGAATCGCTTTTCTGTAACTTTACTTTACTTTGACTTTACTTTGCTGTGCTAGAAGGTAACGAGATCTCAGCCCAATAACCGGGGAGAGCACGTCCAGCGGCGGACCACTCTTTCCGGTTAATGGAGGGGGTACACGCTTACAACACGTAACAGCCGTGCCTGAGCCCCATCTCGCGTGACCTATGAACTTATACCGAAGGGTCATTTGAACTATATACCGATGGGTCATTTGAACTATATACCGATGGGTCATTTGAACTATATACCGAAGGGTCATTTGAACTATATACCGAAGGGTCATTTGAACTATATACCGAAGGGTCATTTGAACTATATACCGAAGGGTCATTTGAACTATATACCGAAGGGTCATTTGAACTATATACCGAAGGGTCATCTTTACTTTGCATTTACTTTAAAACATTGTGCGGAAATTCATTTTCTATGCGTGCTTTATTTTAACTACTTTACTACCTGGTCTCCTGGAAATCGCTCGGCTATAGGCTACTCCAGAAATCTGCTCACCTAGAACCATCGACAGATTATAGATTAGATCTCCACTAGACTTTATCTAACTACCCTGAAGTCTAAGGAAGCCGGCTTGGGGCTCTACTGATTAAACATTCCCGATACATCAATAAACCCCAAACCCAAATCTCTCACTCGCAGCCTTTCGAAAACACATACATTGCAATCCTTCAGCTACCTAAGCACTAGAACAGCAAGTAATTTAATCAAAACTCACCTTGGTTGGGGAAAATCGGAGGGGAATCGCCTAGAGGATGTCCGCCGAGCTGAGAGGTAAGAGTAATAAAATAGTGGCGGCTAAACCTCACTAAACCTTTCCTTAAATACGTTATCCACAATATAAATTCGCAATTACCATCTTGCCCCTGCCTAGTCACTTAATAACCTAATCAACATTTCACTCAATTTTAAACCATAAGATTATATACCTCCGTTTAATAACTTATTTTGATTTATATTGAAACCGGGTGTTACATTAGTTTATCAAAAAATAATGTCATCGACATAAATTTGAACTAACAGAATGTCTTTATCCTTTTGCTTGGTAAATAGAGTTGAATCTGTATTTTTCTTTTTGAAATTCTTTTCCTCAAGGAAGTTCTTCAATCTATCATACCAAGCTCTAGGAGCCTGCTTAAGTCTATAAAGAGCTTTCTTAAGTCTATACACATGATCAGATTTTGCAAAGTCTTCAAATCCTAAGGGCTGCTCTACATAAACTTCTTTCATGATATATCCATTTAAAAAGGCACTATTTACATCCATTTGAAAGAGTGTGAAATTTTTGTAGCAGGCATAGGCTAAGAGCATTCTAATGGATTCTAGCCCAGCTACAGGTGCAAAGGTTTCCTCAAAATCAATTCATTCTTCTTGATTGTAATCTTTGGCTACTAGCCTAGCTTTGTTTCTTACTACAATCCCATTTTCATCCATTTTATTCTTAAAAACCCACTTAGTTCCAATAATCGGATAATCAACAGGTTTTGGAACAAGTTCCCAAACATTGTTCCTTTCGAATTGGTTTAGTTCGTCTTGCATTGCAACAATCCAATTTTCATCCAGTTCGGCATCCTCAAACTTCTTAGGCTCTATCTGAGAAATAAATGCCACATTGGCACAGAGATTCCTAAGAGAGGATCTAGTCTTAACTTCTAAAGAAGGATCACCTAAGACTTCATCTATTGGATGGTTTCTTATATACTTCTAATCTCTTGGAAGAGCAGGATTTTCATCATTGACAGGAACAATATTTAGAGAAGTAGAAGAGGGTTCTAAAGATTTTTCTACTTGAACAGGATCACTAGGCTTTTCTAAAGAAAGAGAATCCAGTTGATTTTCCAAAGTGACATCCTCATCCACATTGATTGTGGGCTGAGGGGACTCATCAAAGTTGACATGTACTGATTCTTCTACAACAAGAGTTCTCCTATTGAACACCCTATAAGCCTTACTAGAAAGAGAATAACCAAGAAAAATTCCAAGATCAGATTTGGAATCGAATTTTCCTAAGTTATCCTTAGTATTGAGAATAAAGCATTTACTACCAAAGGCTCTAAAGTATTTAACAGAAGGTGTTTTCCCATGCCAAAGCTCATAAAGAGTTTTCTCAAGAATAGGTCTTATGGAGACCCGATTGAGTTCATAGCACGCTGTAGAGACAGCTTCAGCCCAGAAGTATTTACGAAGAGAATTCTCATTGAGCATAGTCCGAGCTAGCTCTTGGAGAGACCTATTTTTCCTCTCAACAACACCATTTTGCTGAGGGTTTCTAGGGGAGGAAAAATTGTGCTCAATTCCATGCTTGAGACACAAGAGTTCAAATCTCTCATTTTCAAATTCTCCACCATGATCACTATGAATAGCAACAATGGTGAGCTCCTTTTCATTTTAAACTCTTTTCCTAAAGCTAGAAAAGGTATCAAAAGTCTCATCCTTAGACTTCAGAAAATGTACCCAGGTGAATCTAGAGAAGTCATCTACAATAACAAAGGCATAAAATTTGCCTCCTAAGCTTGCTATATTGGAAGGACCGAAGAGGTCCATGTGAAGAAGTTGGAGCGGTTTAGAAGTAGAAATTGCATTCTTCGATGCAAAGGAACTTTTGATCTGCTTACCCATTTAGCAGGCTTCACAGACCTTATCCTTCTCAAAGGATATCTTAGGGATTCCTCTTACTAAATTCTCCTTAGTAATCTTAGCTAAGGTATTCATCCCTACATGTCCTAATCTCCTATGCCAAATCCAAGAATCATATGAAGAATTAACAGCAAAACATTTTTCATCAACATGCTCAATAACATCCAAGTCAATAATATAGACATTTTCTTTTCTATAGCCTTTGAACAATACGTTGTTATTTAAAATGTCTTTGATCACGCAAGCATTAGATTTAAATGTGACTTTATAACCTTTGTCACACAATTGACTTATGCTAAGCAGGTTATGTTTTAATCCTTCTACTAGCAAAACATTTTCAATAGTAGGATTAGAAGAATTACCTATATTGCCGATGCCAACAATCTTGCCCTTTTGGTTTCCACCAAAAGTAACACTGCCCTTCTTCTTGTTGACAACAGCAAACTTGGTTGAGTCTCCCGTCATATGCCTTGAACAACCACTGTCAAAGTACCACAGATTTGTCCCGGGAGAGCAGTCAACCTGCAAAACAGAGATCAAGTAGTCTTCTTAGGTACCCAAATCTTTTGGGTCCTAGCGTTAGTCTTGGTTCCTTTAGGAACCCACTGTAATTTGCTACTTGTTTTCTTATTGTTTGTTTTTAAAGGACATATAAAGGATTTATGTCCTACTTCATTACACGCATGGCAAACAGTAGATTTAACAAAGAAATTCTTATAAGATTTCTTTTTACTGAACCTGTCATATCCTAAGCCAGATTTATTAAATTGCATTCTCTGATCACTTAACAGCATGTTCAGTTGATTACTACTATAAGTGTATTTCTGTACAAAATTATTTAAAGTTTCATTTTTCTTTTTCAATTCAGTGATCTCCTTTTCATGCAATTCCACTTCTTTAGTATGCTTTTCTAAAAGATCTGTATTTTCTGTTTTCAACAAATGATACTTATTCTTAAGCATGCTGAATTGTTTAACCAAATCGTTAAATGCATCTACCATATCACCACCATCATCATCAGATTCACTATCATTAGAGGAATGACTAACCTCATTATCGTGTGCCATGAAACAGAGGTTGGCTACTTCCACATCTTCTGAAGAAGAGGTGTCACCTTCGCTGTCATCCCAAGTAGCCTTCATAGCCTTCTTTTTAAATTTCTTGGGATATTTCTTGGCCTGTGGACAATCTGCCTTCATGTGGCCAGGCTTTCCACACCCAAAGCAAGTGATTTCCTTCTCCTTGTGAGATTTCTCACCCTTTGGAAATCTCCTTCCTTGCATTCTTTTTCTTTGGAGGAATTTGCTGAACCTCCTTGTAATGAGGGCAATATCCTCATCATCATCATCTTCTTCTTCTTCTTCCTCAGATACTTCTTGTTTACTGGAAGATGCTTTCATAGCAATATCCTTTCTTTTTGTAACCTCTTTCTCCTTGAGGTCTTCCTTCTCGTTTGACCTCATTGTGATCTCATGTGTCATGAGAGATCCAATGAGTTCCTCAAGTTTTAGAACCTTGAGATCCTTTGCTTCCTGTATGGCAGTCACCTTTGGCTGCCAGCTTCTTGGAAGACATCTGAGGATCTTCCTGACCTGTTCTTCACTAGAATAAGATTTACCAAGAGCTTTCAAACCATTAGTAATGTTAGTAAATCTTGTAAACATGGAAGAAACAGACTCATCCTTAGGCATAGAGAACAGTTCATACTCGTGTATGAGCATATTTAATTTACTTTCTTTCACTTGATTTGTGCCCTCGCGTGTGACCTCTAATAGGTGCCAAATCTCTTGGGCACTCTCACACCCTTGTACTCTATTAAATTCATCTCTATTCAGAGCATAGTACATGGTATTTACTGCCTTGGCATTAAGGCTCAGATTTTTCTTATCGGACTAAGATAATTCAGTAGAGTCCTTAGGGATACTTTTCCCATCTACAGTTTTCATGGCCTTAAAAGGACCATTCTCTATAATACACCAAGTCTCATAGTCTATGGCTTGAACGAATATTTTCATTCTAGCCTTCCAATAAACATAGTCACTACCATCAAAGAAAGGAGGTCTATTTGTAGCTTGACCTTCATGTGTGTGAAGTTAGTGTTGTATGCCATTGTAGATATATATTTCACAGAGTGTTTAAGCCCAAACTTAGACAGTGAGTAACCTTGCTCTGATACCAATTGTAGGATCGAGATTGTCTAAGAGGGGGTGAATTAGACCTTTTTAATTTTTCTTAAACTAATCAGCAAGCAAACACAATAATACAAATAACAGAGAGAGAGAGAGAAAAAATCAACACAAGATTTTTTACGTGATTTGGCTAAAACTTGCCTACATCCATGCTTCAAGGTTCACCCCTTGAAGATCCTTAACCTTCTCCTCAGTGAGAAAAAACAGATCGAAATTCCGGGCTCCGATCAACTGCCTTTACAATTCAGGATTGAACTTCACAGGAGTCAATCCACTGCCTTATACAGATTGTAGAGTTCATAAATTGTAAACTCAGACTACACTCTCACAAGGATTAAATCTCAAGTTAATGTCGAGAGGTGTAGAAGAAATACAGAGTATGAATGATTTTGCAGATTAGGGGTCAAGAGTAAAATTCACAAAAAGTTGTTCCTTCGTGCTCTTACCTTGGCTTAAATACTCTGTCTTCCAATCGGCTCTTGACTTCAATGCTCCTTATCCAATAATGGAAACTTTGTTACCTTTGGAGCAGATTTCGTACAAATGCAGGTAGTCGTTGCTTTCTGAAAGCGCAAGTCGCCCGACGCCATTAATGTTCTGGACTTTAAGCTTCTGGGCGAGGTACACTGTAGCTTTCGCGGTATATTTTAATTCTGGTGGAAGACTCTGCTTATTCTAGTAAACCGCCATCGGTGGATTATGTCTTTGAAATGTTGAACCGCTATCGGTGGATGCAGCATTAAAACTCGGTTCGCAATCGGAAGAGGTAGATATGAAGTCTTCTTCCTTTGGCGTTTAGTGACCGAAGGACTTCATCTTTTAAGTCATCCGCCTCTTTCGTTTAGTGACCGGAGGACTTAGTCTTTTAAGTCATCCGCCTTTGTCGTTTAGTGATCGGAGGACTTAGTCTTTTAAGTCATCCGCCTTTGTCGTTTAGTGACCGGAGGACTTTTTCTTTGAAGGAATGCTATCTGAGGATTTCTTCTTTTGTCGTGTAGCGATCGGTGGACGTAGTCATTAAGAACTTCTCCTTTTGTCGTTTTCCTATCGGTGGACTTAGTCTTTTATTTTAATTCACCAGTGGACTACTTTTCTACTTTACCGCTGGATGTGCATTCACAGCCCTGTTTTACTAATATACCTAGAACACTTAACCAAATTCATCAGACAACTAAAATACCATTTTCAAGGGTATTTCCAACAGATAATTCTCATATGCATAAATCGTAATAAACATAATCAAATTACTTTAACATATAACCACATAATCAAAAATATATTTAAACTTAAACACCATTTAAGTCAACAAAGTCAGGGGGTAAGAAGATGGTGGATTGTTAGTTACAGAACAAAGGATTTGAAAAAAACATCCGGTACCTTGGAGGTGGCTAAAGTCCTTATCTGATATAGTGTCGATGTTGGTATTCTACATGCCGCGAAAAGTATGGGAAATTCCAGCAACCTTGAAAGACATAGTTAAGCGCTTATAATCGGTTTCAACTGGCCCGAGAGTTGCCAGCCATTGAACTCCTAGAACAAGTTGGCATGCGGCTACAGGAAGGACATAATAATCTGTAGTAATTGGGTACCCTTGGATGCTAATTCTAAGAGCTCGACATTGGCCGAGACAATGGAGTTTCTCTCCGTTAGCCACTATGACCTGAAGCTTGATGTCTCTGTTAACTGGCAATCTGTGCTTGGTGACTAAGGTCTCATCAATGAAGTTGTGTGTGCTGGCACTGTCGATGAGTACAGTGACTTCTTTGTATTTTAGCATGCCGAGAACACGTAAAATTTGAGGATGATTGGATCCCGAGATAGCATGCGGAGAAATTTCAGGTATTGCTCCGGGAAGTATTGCTTCGGGGTCCCCGTTCCCATTGTCAGCCTCCATATCGTCGTTGGGGCTCGACTGGGTTGAATCTTCTAGCATGAACAACTGGGGTCGTTCGCAGCAATGACCTGGAACAAATTTCTCATCGCAATAATAACAGAGTCCTTTTTCCCGATGGTCGCGTGCTTCTTGGTTGGTGATTCGGCGAAATGCTGGCACTGGAGCAGGAACTTTTGCCAGCGCTCGGTGAGTTGGGGAAGGGCCAAGTAAACCAGCTGCGGGGTTGGAACTAGCCTTTGGCAATGACGAGGCAACTGAACTAGATTTCTTGAGTAACTGGTTCCGTTCTTCAATTAATCGGGCTATGCCAATCGCCTCGACTAAGGTTCGTGGTTGTTTAATTTTGACATCTAAACGAATGTCATCCCGAAGTCCGGCGATAAAACAACCAACTAGGAAGGTTTCAGGTAAGCCATCCACCTGATTGGAAAGCCTTTCAAAAGCCTCTTGATACGAGGCGACAATTGCATTCTGACGCAGGCGTGAGAGTGCTTCAGCTGTATCTTCATATTCGGTTGGGCCAAAGCATAGGATGACAGCCTTGGTGAATGCACTCCAAGTCAGAAGACCACGAAACTTGGTTAACCATCGATACCATTGCAGGGCAATGCCCTATAGATGGAAGGAAGCGAGTTGGACTTGTTGGGTTGGTGAAATACCTTGGAAATCAAAGTATTGTTCAGCCCTGTAAATCCAGCCAGTAGGATCTTCTCTGTCGAAGTTCGGAAAGGACAGCTTGAGGTGGGGTTGATGGTGATCAGAGTTAGTGGGTGAACGACTATTGTTTGGTGAAGAAGAAGAGGGTCCTGCCGCGAAAGGATTGATGTCAGACGAATTGCGGAAAGTGCGCAAAGCTTGGAGCTCAGACAGCACCGCCTGTAAAGCAGACTCATGGCGGGCTAAGATGTCATTCACTTCGTTGCGGAATTCGACGTTGGATTTGCTCCGAGTATCCATGAACGCGTCTCTGATACCATTGATAAGGGTAGAATTTAGGTGGGCTTAGCGAGAAGAGGGGGAAGATGCATAATACAGAGTTCGCAAAAGACGCAGTGGAGAGAGAGAGAGATATAGAGTTAGAGAGAGAGAGAGTAATAAGGAGAGATTTAATAATCATATTTCATGCCTCCTCTCAATAGAGTTATAGGCTTTAAAACAACAACAATAAACAACAGCAACAGAAAACAATTTAACTAACTACCCATATTCCATAATCCTTAACGTCGGCTAAGAAGTAGCCACTACTATCTAATGGTTGGAAGACCAGGTCTCTGCCATGCACGTCGTTTGCACGTATCCCGCCATGCACCTCCATGCACGTATCAAGATGCATAATTTCTTTTGAATACGATTTTGTCTCTAAGTTGTTTTCTTTTCAGAGTTGAAAATTATTTTTAAATTAATTGAGTAAAATACAAAAGTAGTTTTAATGGTTAAAGTTATTTTAAGAAAACCAAGTACCTTAAACATATAATTTCCATTCGTTAATTGGCATAGAAAAAAGGCTTGACTCCTTTTTGCCTAAGATATATGGATTCTGTAAACCAAATAATAAAATCAACAATAATCTTGAATATGAAAACATTTTAACATTAATTAGCTGAAGTCACAGGAGTTGCTAACAGTGGCTATGGAAGATTTAAAAAAGAAATTTAGAAGAGAACACTAACATTTATGCGTACGCGGGAGTGGCGCCAGGCAGTATTGACGAAGAACATTTCTCATCTCTGCAGACATGGAGCCCAGCATTTATATCTCTCACTACTCGTTCTTCTCAACTTTGCTTCTTCTCTATTTCCCTAACCCATTAGAGCCGTCTTCTCTTACTCTCTTCCCCTCACTTCTCACCAACCCCTCATCTCTTCTTCCCTATTTATATCTTCTCTCTTCGGCTCTTTGTATTTCATCAGCCCCTCAGCTATCTCCAGCACACACTTGCCCTCTCTTCCTATTGCTGGTCTTTGTAGCTGGATCATTGTTCCTTTATTTGAGCTTCTCAAAATGGAGGGTTCTCATCAAAGCCTCACTCGTTTTATTCTGCTGTTGCTTGCGTTTTCTGCTCTCTCTTCCCTGCATGTTGTGCATGGACAACTCACTAAGGTGGGATTCTATTCTAGTACGTGTCCACAAGCGGAATCGGTAGTGAGATCGACGGTGGAGGGTCACCTCAGTTCCAACCCAGCCATGGCTCCAGGCTTGCTTCGAATGTTCTTCCACGACTGCTTCGTCCACGGCTGCGACGCTTCCATTCTCATCGCCGGCCCGTCCTCTGAACGAACGGCCCGTCAAAACAGTAATCTCAGAGGCTTTGATGTCATCGACGACGCCAAGACCCAGATCGAGGCTCTCTGCCCCGGTGTCGTCTCCTGCGCCGACATTCTCGCCATCGCGGCCCGAGACGTTGTTTTTCTGGTAACTTCAATTTTTATTTTTTGTTACACAAAACTTGCTGAGATTATTTGTGGCTGCTGAGTGTGGTGACTTAATTATTTGATGTCAGAGCAAAGGACCAAGCTGGGAAGTGCCCACCGGGCGTAGGGATGGGCGGGTGTCTTTGGCTTCTGATGCCGCCGATTTGCCTGGAGCTCGAGATTCCGTTGCAGAACAGGTGAGAAAGTTCACTGAGAAGAATCTGAACACCCTAGACCTCGTCGCCCTCGTTGGTAAGATTTTATTCTAAACTTCTACTAAAACCCTACTTCTGCTTTATCCCAGCACTAATTCTGATCTTGACTATTCTCAGGTGGGCACTCCATCGGAACGGCAGCGTGCAATCAGTTCAGATACAGGCTTTTCAACTTCAGCACGACCACCGCAAACGGAGCAGATCCGACCATCGACCCGGCCTTTCTTCCGGAGCTGCAAGCACTCTGCCCACAGAATGGAGACGGGTCGAGAAGGGTGGACATGGATACGGATAGTGGGGGGAGATTGGACGAGTCTTTCTTCGTCAACCTGATGAACAGGCGGGGAGTGCTGGAGTCCGATCAGAGGCTCTGGGAAGACCCGTCGACTCAGGCTTTGGTGAGAAGCTTTCTGGGCGGGAGAGGGTCTCTTGGGTTGAACTTCAACAGAGAGTTCAGTAAATCCATGGTGAAGATGAGTAACATCGGCGTCAAGTCTGGATCTGACGGTGAAATTCGAACAGTTTGCTCAGCAGTTAATTAGCATAATGAACTCCCATCTCCATTTCTGACCAACCAAAACATTCTACACTTTCCTGATTTACCTGTGTTGTTTCGTTTTTCCAATTTCCATAAATTTAGTTGTAATTCGTTTGGATAATGTTGTTAACTGCTACAGTGTTTGCCTCAAATCTTTACTAAATGTAAGTATTTGGTTTCTCTACGCAATACTTCATAGTTTTGACTTTTCAGTAATTGTTTTTGGATAGTGTATTCAGATGAATATTGACAGCTGATTAAAGTCAACAGAAGATTACAATTATTAAGCTTTATTGATATAATTTCCCTTCAAATGCAAACAGATAAGATCTTTAATTGATATTGACTTTTCGAGTGTGGATGTCTTCAACCATCTCTCATCGTAGTAACAAAATGTAACCCTCCAATTTTTAAAATTTATTTTTCTCAATTTAAAATTTTAATTTAAAAATTTAAAAAAAAATTTCAAATTGATTTATGAAATTAGGTTTAAATTTGAAAGTTATAACCATAATTTCAAAATATTTGAAAGTCTTGAATGAAATCATTAAATACGTGAAAACTTTTAAAATAACGTTCAAACATTAAATATCTTAGTCAAAATTGAAATAAATGCAGGATTAAAACAATTCATAAAATTTTATTAACGATAAAGTCAACATAATTTATTCACGGTTTTAACTGAAATAAAAATATGAAATATCATCGAAAACTGAAACATACTAATTTAAATTCATTCTTTCGACTCAAAAATATTTTCTTCTTATCCATGCTTGTTTACCTCTGGAAGGTTCTCGATCAAAGTTATTTCTTTCTCAGATAAAAACTCACCTACATCACAAAATTACAAACTATGAGAATAACTTAGTTAGCGAAAACACGTTCAGATTCAAAATTAACATTTATATTTTACTGAATCATAACTTAACAGTTACATACTAGTTGAAACTTATTTTCCAACTTTTGTTCGGACTTGGTCATCTCATTGTCGTTTAAACGTAGTCATTTCATTGTCGTTCAAACGTAGCCATTTCATTGTCGTTCAAACGTAGCCATTTCATTGTCGTTCAGACGTATCCATCTCATTTTTGTCCAGATATAGTCATCTCATTGTCGTTCAGGCGTAGTCATCTCATTCTCTGGTAGGGCTGTAGAACCCCTCTTGTCTTATTTTTCTTAAGGATTTAGGGATTTTCAACCCAAGGAGGACATTTCGCGTAAGGCTCCCAATCATTTTCATAGTCATATTCATCTCTCATGAAGAGGCAAGTCCAGCCCAACGAGTTCTTATGTTACCACGACTTCCAACTTCCTCCTTCCTAAATGCATGCTTTAAAATAGTTATAAAGCAATGTTATGCATGTTTAAAACACGCACTCACCCATGAAATTTTCATTTAATGAGTTCAAGATAAGGTCAAATAACTTTTCATCACGTTATCTTCAATTTCGTCAATAAAGACATTCAATAAAAATTGAATTTAAACAAACTTAACAATTCAATATAAACAATCGGTTTTGAAATTCTTCGCTTTAGCATTTCAATAAAACTGGAAATAAACGATTTTCACAATTCATTATTAGCTTTTTATAAAAATGATATCAAATCATCACTTCAACATATCCAATCTCAACTAAATCCCAATCAAATCTATCATATCCATATCCAAAACAGTATTATAATCTATCTCCACCTATGTAGCAACCGGTAATTGTCAACCTTGATTTTATTAGTAACATTTTTGTGATTCTTATTTTTATAGAATTAAGTAAATTTGATTGGTTGCTTAAATAGGTTAAAGGTGGTTAACCAAGGGCATTTGAGTAATTGTGAAGCAAGTGTTATAAATGAAGAGTTTAATGAAGGTTTAGCCGCCACTGTTCGTCATTTCCCCATTCGGCATTCAGCTCAGCTCAGCAGAGCAGATTCTTCTCCAGCATTTACCCCTTCGATTCTTCTTCGACTTAGGTGAGTTTCACTTCGATCTCTTGCCGTTTTAGTGATTATAGGTAATAAAGAGGGTTGTACATGCGTATTTTGAGAATGTTGGGAGTAGGAGTTGAGTTCGGTTTTATAATAAATTGGGAATGTACGAAGAACAGAGCCTCCAAACTAGTTTCCCTTAAATTTCTGGATAGTTTAGAATGAAGTTAAGTAATATTGTGCTTATGTTTTAGGTGAGCCAACTCTTGAAGTAGCTTACAACCAGGGATCTTTCAGGAAACCAGGTATGTAGCACCCGGTTCCATTGAACCAAAAATTTAATCTATCATTAATGATGAACTTTTATAGAAGGGTTGGGGAGAGTTATTGATTAGGTTAATAAATGATCAGGCGAGGGCATGATGGTAATTAGAATTTTACATAGTGGATAACATATTTAAGAAAAAGTCCAGTGAGAGTAGCCGCCACTATCCCCTATTTTCCTCTTTTGGTGTTCAGCTCGAGCAGTAGAACTCTCTAAGCGATTCTCCTTCAACCTAGGTAAGTCTTGTTTTCTTGCATTTTAGCGATTAGTCTACTGAGGGAATACAATGTGAAGGTTTCGAGGTTTCTGTGATTGAGGGTGGATTCAGGTTCTTGGTGATAAATGGGAATGCACGGGTAGCAAAGTTTCAAATCGATTTCCTAAAACATATTATTGATTTTGGTAGGGTTTAGTAAAAGTTGGATTAATGTACTGTCATGACCTTAGGTGAGCGAGCTTCTGGAGTAGTTGTAACCGAGCATTTCCAGGAGAGCCAGGTAAGTAAAGTATGCATGTGCCTTCGGGCCTACATCACAAAACAGTAGGGTTATGCATCTTGTGAATGATTTTGTATCATGCATCATGTTTTTGAAAGATTACGAAAATGAATTTCCATGTAAGAATGGTGAGGTATGAACTGAATGTGACAGACAAACTATTAAGGGAACTAATCTGCCCCTTAATCGAGTAGAGGATGTATGACATTGGGAGAATTGATCCCACTCCCAAGGGAACCAAGGGATCAGATTAGTTATTAAGGGAATTTATCCGCCCCTTAATCGAGTAGAGGATGTATGACATTGGGAGAATTGATCCCACTCCCAAGGGAACCATGGGATCAGATCAGTTTATGAACGTATGTGTATGCAACTGAGATGAGAAAGTAGAAATTGCATGTTTAGGAATTTATGTTTCAGCAATTCATCTCATTACTGCTTTACTTACTTAGCATTAGGCTAATAGATGAGTTTTGTGATGTAGGTGTTGAGGAAACTGCAGGTGAATTCCCTAAGTTTACTGACGAATAGATGGAGTTGGAGGAGCACTTCTCTGCCACGAACTGGTATACTGATGAGGCAAATTAACTGTTGTCTGATGGTGTGAAAGTTTAGTTGACAGTATTTCAATTTAAGCATGTTGAATTTTCATTACAGAAATGATTTCAATGTTTTGAATACGATTTCGAGATTTTCCTGTTAATAGTATTCTGTTGGGATTTAATGTTGGCACTCACTGGAATTTTTAGTAATGTAATGGTTTGAAACGTTTTTGAATGGTTTCAGTGAAGTGAGTAAATCCTTTTCCGTAGGTTGAGTTGTTGTTCTGTTGTCTATCGGAAGATGTCTTCAGTGGAAGCCATCGGATGATATAGAACAAAATTTGTCGTTTAGTGATCGGTAAATATAGCTTGTTTTATCGGAAGATGTTATTTTGTTCGCTGTCGGTAGATGAAGTCTAACAGTAGATGTCGGGTTATAGCTATATGTCTATCGGAAGATATAAGTAGAGAGTTTGTCGTTTAGTCACCGATGGATGTAGAGCAAAGTCGATCGGATGAAGGAAATCATCTGGCTAATGTCATCGGAAGATGTAGAGTGTATTTTGTCGTTTAGTCACCGGTGGATGTAGAGCAAAGTTGATCGGATGAAGGAAATCATCTGGCTGACGTCATCGGAAGATGTAGAGTGCATTTTGTCGTTTAGTGACCGGTGGATGCCGTGTGTAGATCCACCGGATGATGCAGAAAGTCTTTTGTTGTTTAGTGACCGGTGGATGTCATGTGTAAATCCATCAGATGATGTAGAGAACACTATGTCGTTTTGCCACCGGATGATGTTCTCCATTTTCTGCTCCAGCCTCTTTTTGTTGACTTTGTCCAGCGGGCGATGCGTTTGACTTTTGAAACTTATGATGTAACGACCCTTATACTATTCCTAATTTCCCGTACGAAATTTTTCTTTTTCCTTTATACTTAATATTTAAGTGGAAAACAAATTAATAAAACGTTTAAAACAATTCTTCTTTCTTTTATCACCTAAATATAACTTCAACATCTTACACCCTAACGCCCTTCTATACCATTTCATAATACAAATTTTGCCTACATAACAATCATACTTTTCACAATACAATTCAACGTATAACCGCTCTATACTCTCACTCGAAACGATCCGAAGGGTCATTTAAACTGTATACCGAAGGGTCATTTAAACTGTATACCGAAGGGTCATTAAACTGTATACCGAAGGGTCATTTAAACTGTATACCGAAGGGTCATTTAAACTGTATACCGAAGGGTCATTTAAACTGTATACCGAAGGGTCATTAAACTGTATACCGAAGGGTCATTAAACTGTATACCGAAGGGTCATTTAAACTGTATACCGAAGGGTCATTTAAACTGTATACCGAAGGGTCATTAAACTGTATACCGAAGGGTCATTTAAACTGTATACCGAAGGGTCATTAAACTGTATACCGAAGGGTCATTAAACTGTATACCGAAGGGTCATTAAACTGTATACCGAAGGGTCATTAAACTGTATACGAAGGGTCATTTAAACTGTATACCGAAGGGTCATTAAACTGTATACCGAAGGGTCATTAAACTGTATACGAAGGGTCATTTAAACTGTATACCGAAGGGTCATTAAACTGTATACCGAAGGGTCATTTAAACTGTATACGAAGGGTCATTTAAACTGTATACCGAAGGGTCATTAAACTGTATACCGAAGGGTCATTAAACTGTATACCGAAGGGTCATTAAACTGTATACCGAAGGGTCATTAAACTGTATACCGAAGGGTCATTAAACTGTATACCGAAGGGTCATTAAACTGTATACCGAAGGGTCATTAAACTGTATACCGAAGGGTCATTAAACTGTATACCGAAGGGTCATTAAACTGTATACCGAAGGGTCATTAAACTGTATACGAAGGGTCATTTAAACTGTATACCGAAGGGTCATTAAACTGTATACCGAAGGGTCATTTAAACTGTATACCGAAGGGTCATTAAACTGTATACCGAAGGGTCATTAAACTGTATACCGAAGGGTCATTAAACTGTATACCGAAGGGTCATTAAACTGTATACCGAAGGGTCATTAAACTGTATACCGAAGGGTCATTAAACTGTATACGAAGGGTCATTTAAACTGTATACCGAAGGGTCATTAAACTGTATACCGAAGGGTCATTAAACTGTATACCGAAGGGTCATTAAACTGTATACCGAAGGGTCATTAAACTGTATACCGAAGGGTCATTAAACTGTATACGAAGGGTCATTTAAACTGTATACCGAAGGGTCATTAAACTGTATACCGAAGGGTCATTAAACTGTATACCGAAGGGTCATTAAACTGTATACCGAAGGGTCATTAAACTGTATACCGAAGGGTCATTAAACTGTATACGAAGGGTCATTTAAACTGTATACCGAAGGGTCATTTAAACTGTATACCGAAGGGTCATTAAACTGTATACCGATTGCTTTACTTTGCTTTGCTTTGCTTTGCTTTGCTATAAACTATATACCGATTTCTTTACTTTGCTTTGCTATAAACTATATACCGATTTCTTTACTTTGCTTTGCTTTGCTATAAACTATATACCGATTTCTTTACTTTGCTTTGCTATAAACTGTATACCGATGGGCCATTTAAACTATATACCGAAGGGTCATTTAAACTGTATACCGAAGGGTCATTTAAACTGTATACCGAAGGGTCATTTAAACTGTATACCGAAGGGTCATTTAAACTGTATACGAAGGGTCATTTAAACTGTATACGAAGGGTCATTTAAACTGTATACCGAAGGGTCATTTAAACTGTATACCGAAGGGTCATTTAAACTGTATACCGAAGGGTCATTTAAACTGTATACCGATTGCTTTACTTTGCTTTGCTATAAACTATATACCGATTTCTTTACTTTGCTTTGCTATAAACTATATACCGAAGGGTCATTTAAACTGTATACCGAAGGGTCATTTAAACTGTATACGAAGGGTCATTTAAACTGTATACGAAGGGTCATTTAAACTGTATACGAAGGGTCATTTAAACTGTATACGAAGGGTCATTTAAACTGTATACCGAAGGGTCATTTAAACTGTATACGAAGGGTCATTTAAACTGTATACCGAAGGGTCATTTAAACTGTATACGAAGGGTCATTTAAACTGTATACGAAGGGTCATTTAAACTGTATACGAAGGGTCATTTAAACTGTATACGAAGGGTCATTTAAACTGTATACGAAGGGTCATTTAAACTGTATACCGAAGGGTCATTTAAACTGTATACGAAGGGTCATTTAAACTGTATACGAAGGGTCATTTAAACTGTATACGAAGGGTCATTTAAACTGTATACGAAGGGTCATTTAAACTGTATACCGAAGGGTCATTTAAACTGTATACGAAGGGTCATTTAAACTGTATACCGAAGGGTCATTTAAACTGTATACGAAGGGTCATTTAAACTGTATACGAAGGGTCATTTAAACTGTATACCGAAGGGTCATTTAAACTGTATACGAAGGGTCATTTAAACTGTATACGAAGGGTCATTTAAACTGTATACCGAAGGGTCATTTAAACTGTATACCGAAGGGTCATTTAAACTGTATACGAAGGGTCATTTAAACTGTATACCGAAGGGTCATTTAAACTGTATACGAAGGGTCATTTAAACTGTATACGAAGGGTCATTTAAACTGTATACCGAAGGGTCATTTAAACTGTATACGAAGGGTCATTTAAACTGTATACGAAGGGTCATTTAAACTGTATACCGAAGGGTCATTTAAACTGTATACGAAGGGTCATTTAAACTGTATACGAAGGGTCATTTAAACTGTATACGAAGGGTCATTTAAACTGTATACGAAGGGTCATTTAAACTGTATACGAAGGGTCATTTAAACTGTATACGAAGGGTCATTTAAACTGTATACCGAAGGGTCATTTAAACTGTATACGAAGGGTCATTTAAACTGTATACGAAGGGTCATTTAAACTGTATACCGAAGGG
The DNA here is from genome assembly GCA_022432975.1 of Begonia masoniana. NCBI lineage: Eukaryota > Viridiplantae > Streptophyta > Magnoliopsida > Cucurbitales > Begoniaceae > Begonia > Begonia masoniana. The sequence continues at coordinate 37,134,636 of CM039504.1, read as the reverse complement.
TCATTTAAACTGTATACGAAGGGTCATTTAAACTGTATACGAAGGGTCATTTAAACTGTATACCGAAGGGTCATTTAAACTGTATACGAAGGGTCATTTAAACTGTATACGAAGGGTCATTTAAACTGTATACCGAAGGGTCATTTAAACTGTATACGAAGGGTCATTTAAACTGTATACGAAGGGTCATTTAAACTGTATACCGAAGGGTCATTTAAACTGTATACCGAAGGGTCATTTAAACTGTATACGAAGGGTCATTTAAACTGTATACCGAAGGGTCATTTAAACTGTATACCGAAGGGTCATTTAAACTGTATACCGAAGGGTCATTTAAACTGTATACCGAAGGGTCATTTAAACTGTATACCGAAGGGTCATTTAAACTGTATACGAAGGGTCATTTAAACTGTATACCGAAGGGTCATTTAAACTGTATACGAAGGGTCATTTAAACTGTATACCGAAGGGTCATTTAAACTGTATACGAAGGGTCATTTAAACTGTATACCGAAGGGTCATTTAAACTGTATACGAAGGGTCATTTAAACTGTATACCGAAGGGTCATTTAAACTGTATACCGAAGGGTCATTTAAACTGTATACCGAAGGGTCATTTAAACTGTATACGAAGGGTCATTTAAACTGTATACCGAAGGGTCATTTAAACTGTATACGAAGGGTCATTTAAACTGTATACGAAGGGTCATTTAAACTGTATACCGAAGGGTCATTTAAACTGTATACGAAGGGTCATTTAAACTGTATACGAAGGGTCATTTAAACTGTATACCGAAGGGTCATTTAAACTGTATACCGAAGGGTCATTTAAACTGTATACGAAGGGTCATTTAAACTGTATACGAAGGGTCATTTAAACTGTATACGAAGGGTCATTTAAACTGTATACGAAGGGTCATTTAAACTGTATACGAAGGGTCATTTAAACTGTATACGAAGGGTCATTTAAACTGTATACGAAGGGTCATTTAAACTGTATACGAAGGGTCATTTAAACTGTATACGAAGGGTCATTTAAACTGTATACGAAGGGTCATTTAAACTGTATACCGAAGGGTCATTTAAACTGTATACGAAGGGTCATTTAAACTGTATACCGAAGGCGTATTTACTCGGAATATATCGATATTATTCTGAAAATTCTCTAAATTTCTTTAAAATCCCTATTAATTGTTAGGATCGTCATGACGCTTTCCTCTTCGTAAAACGGACCTGATTTGACATATTTACAAAAATGTCATATATAATATAATAATAATATTTTCAAAATCCGTACGAGCCGGATATTACATATGAAGTATACTGCGATTTAATCCTTTATTCCTTTTGCCGATTATTCCTCAAAATTCCAACTGAGTATTCAAGCATTGTACAATAGCCTTGTTTAACTTTATTTTTACTTAAATGATTTCCGCTGCAAGTTTCCAAAAAAAAAAAAGAAATACGATTGAAATTTTTAGTCATGTACGGGCATGGTGTGACAAACCGGGTTCAGATAACTCGGGGCGTTACAGTGTGGTATCAGAGACATTCAGTTAAACCGTTCAAAAGATTACTCATCAGTGCAAATTGTCGCATGGAAGTACTCCAACAACTGTAAGTGTTTATGTTAGCCTCAGTAATTAGATATTTATGAACATAGTTAACCTTGTACAAGAAGTCAGTTTAATGGCAGACGCCCAGGAAGACCTAGGATACCGAGGGAAATGCCAAACTTGAGGAGTGAGGAAGAACCTAGTGTTATTAAGCAATTAACAGACTTGGTACGTCAGCAAACAGACTTAGTGCGTCAGCAGTCCGATCAGTTGGGGGTGTTACTGAACCGAGAGGTACAGGGGAGTGCCAACTCAGGTTCTAGCAATGAGCATTCAGGAGACCGATTCCGGAAATTTCAGCCGCCCACGTTTGATGGAAAATCATCTAACCCGATTGTTGCTGAAGAGTGGTTGAGGAAGATTGAAAGGATGCTCCAGTGTGCCAACGTCGGAGAAGGAGACAATTTCACCCTGGCGACCTTTCACTTTGCTGGAGACGCCCAGCTTTGGTGGGAGACAATTGAGACCACCACTGACATTCTGACTATGACTTGGTCACAGTTTAAGGACATTTTATATGAGAAATATTTTAATAGCACAGTCCAGGCAGCAAAGAAGGTAGAGTTTTTGAACTTGAAGCAGACAGGGTCTGTGGCTGAGTACATTAGACAATTTGAGTCCCTGTCCAGATTCGCTGGACACTTTATTCACCGAAATGAAGATAAGGTGTTTCAGTTCATGAATGGACTGAAACTAGAAATGTATAGAGGGGTCAAGTTTTCGGGTTATAAGGGTTTGCCCTTCAGTGATGTTGTGTCCACAGCATTGGAAGTGGAAGAAGCTGAATTGAAATGCGCTGAACTAAAGGAAACCCCGAGAAAGTTTGTTCAACCACCGCCGCAGAGAGGAGTGAAGAGATCCAATGAAGGCCAGCACAGCCAAGGGATAGGAAAGAAGGTACCAAATACCAAGACGTTTCCTCAGTGCCCAAAGTGTTCGAAGAATCACTCGGGCGAGTGTAGATTTGGATCGGGTAAGTGCTTCAACTGCGATGAGATTGGACACTTGTACAAGGATTGCCCAAAGCCCCGGATCGTTCGATGTTTCCATTGCAACAAGGTTGGCCATGTCAACAGAGACTGCCCAGCTTTGAAGGGTGGCCCTGCCAGGATTAAGCCAAGGATATTCTCCATGATGGAGTCAGGTGATGAGGACCAGCCTGCTGTAGTGTCAGGTACTGTATTGATTAACTCTGTACCTGCTTTTACTTTGATAGATTCGGGTGCAACTCATTCTTTTATAGCCTCTGCATTTGCTGATAAGTTAGATGTACGATTTACTCCTTCTGAGCATGTGTATAACGTAGCATTACCTTCTGGTGAGCACATGCACTCTAGTCAAATGATGCCTGATAGTGTGGTGTTAGTAGGGAATATGAATTTGCCTGCTGACCTCATTGTTATAGAAATAATGGGATTTGATGTGATCCTAGGAATGGATTGGTTGTTTAAGCATTATGCCACAATAGATTATAGAACTGGAATTGTTAGTTTTCAACCCCCTAGTGGTTTAAACCATACCTTCCAAGCCCTGAAGAAGAGTAAGGAAACGACTGTAATGACTTCTGTTAGTTGTAGACCCTCCTCTTGCAGAGAGTATTTGTGCTTTTTGGTCAGTGTTTTAGACACCCAACCAGTAGAAAAATCAAGCCCCAAAAACATTTTAGTTGTCCAAGATTTTCCAGAGGTATTTCTAAATGACCTTCCTGGCTTGCCACCAGATAGGGAAATTGAATTTGTGGTAGATGTTTACCCCGGCGCTGAGCCTGTATCTAAGAATCCATATAGACTAGTACCAACAGAACTTAAAGAATTGAATAAACAGTTAGAGGATTTGTTGGAGAAGGGGTTCATACGCCCTAGCTTTTCACCATGGGGTGCACCTGTCCTTTTTGTCAAAAAGAAAGACGGATCAATGCCTATGTGCATAGACTATAGAGAATTGAATAAACTAACTGTCAAGAACAAGTATCCACTGCCGAGGATTGATGATTTATTTGATCAGCTTAAAGGTGCAAGAGTTTTCTCTAAAATTGACCTTAGGTCCGGTTATTACCAGTTGAAGGTTAAATCTGAAGATATCCCAAAGACTGCCTTTCGCACAAGGTATGGACATTATGAGTTTTTGGTTATGTCTTTTGGTTTGACAAATGCGCCAACAGCCTTCATGGATCTTATGAATAGGGTGTTTCGCGAGTATTTGGACAAGTTTGTCATTGTATGTAACACCCGAGTTACGACTAGGTAATTTTCCTAACTGTATTAACGGTCATGAACATTTAACCATCGCGGTTTAGAATTTTAAGACAAGTGTAATTAATTACATGTGGGTTTAAACTAGGTCGAGTGGCAAAGTTGTAATAATAGAGGGCTTAGACCGATATTTAAAGGAAGTGGAAATGATTTAAACCTCATTAACTCACTGTAGCCGACATCCTCCATCCTCGGCGATTCCTTCTCTCGCAAGCTCTCGCCCTCTGCCTGCCTGTAATCCTTTCTTCGACGACCAGTTCCCTTGCTATTTCTCGGTTACCTTACGCTCGAGGTATGAGTTAGACAATGTAGTTATCAGTTAATCGTTTAGCTCTGTTTTCAGCTTGAACCCGTAACTCAAATCCTTAAACAACAGGGTAATAATATAGTTCATTGTTAATCTGAGAGTGATAATGTCATTCCGAATCAGTTTTGGACATTTAAAAACAATCAACCCTGAGTAACCGATAGTCGAATCTGTCTATTTCAGTTCTTGGATTTCAGATTTTGCACAGAGCGTTAGACTAAGGATTCAGGATGGCTTTGTCTATTAGACCCTAGGATGACTTGAGATTAGAACTTATAGGATTTTGTTTTAACTACTGCAATGTGAATGTTTTAGGTGAAGAAGTTTGAAGAGAAAGAGCTCAAAGTGCTAAGGAGACCGGGTAAGTGAATGTATAGGTTTCCCGGTCAATAGGACCCTACATCAAAGGATGCTAGGTAGAAACTCATACGATGATCAGTAGTTCTTTCATGTTACTATCTAGCATTTATGTTGATGAGTAGTTCGATGGTAAGTTTTCACACTGGATGATTGTTCTGTCCTATAGCTAGGATGAGTTAAAGAATCCCATGCTCATGCATTATCAATGTTTTATGCACACGAAAATGTTTTAAAAGCATGTTTTCTCATGAACAAGATAAGATGATAAAATCCCTACAACGTGGATGAGTGAGGGTTGGGGGCGGTTCGGCGTATGTCACAGTCCGCAGTAGGACATATGAATACGACCCGCAGTAGGGACCATGATCAAACTCACTGTCGAACCCCCTTTACCGGCACAAATCCTCTCTCATCCCACGCAACATGAACAATGATATGAATGATGAAGATGGTTCAGCGATATGAACTATGATACGAATGATGAATGTGGTTCAGCGATATGAACAATGATATGAAAGATGAATACGATCTATGATTATGAATGATGAATACGAACAAGAACATGAACCAGAAATGATTTATGAGCATGTTTTCTCTGAATTATGCATTCATGCACTCGTGATAGTATTGCATTCCTTACTAAGCCTTAGGCTTACAGTTACACCTTATGATGTAGGTGAAGAACATTCAGGTGAAGATTTCAAAATCAATGAGGATGTTTAGGATTGGCTGCTGGATGGTGTTCAAGGTGCAAGTCTGTGGCTGGATGGTGATGGAAACTCTGGTTTATGCTCTTTGAACGTTAGTAATGATTTTTAATATAGAAGTATAAATGGAATGAAGTTGTGTTATGGTACTGGGATTTGAAATTGTCTGGTTGGTTACTGAATTGAGGATGGTACAATTTATTGAATATCTTTTGTTTAAGACTTCCGCTATAGGTACTCTGAGGGAATCATTGATTTCTGTTTATAGAAATGTTAAGTCTGGAAAGTTTGAGACTTGCTTATGATCATGTCTATTGAGAGATGTTGTTTAGTCTTATCGGTAGGAGTAACGTGCTTCTCTATCGGTAGGTGCAGAGTGTTTTCCTATCGGTAGAAGTAGTGAGATTTCTATCGGTAGATATCGTGTGTTTCAATCTGGTGATGAAGGAGTATTTTTTTTCTGTCGTCTAGCTATCGGCAGATGTAGTTTATATATCTCCCTGCTGATGTCATCGGCAGATACAGTTTGTTTATCTTCCTGCTGACGTCATCGGCAGATGTAGTTTATATATCTCCCTGCTGATGTCATCGGCAGATACAGTTTGTTTATCTTCCTGCTGACGTCATCGGCAGACACAATTTGTTTACCTGCCGGCTGACGTCATCGGCAGATGCAGCTTGGATATCTACCGACGAATGTTTAATGAATTGCATGGGATGCATGTGACTGTCGGTTGATGTGAGAATTTACATCTGCCGATGGGCGATTAATGAATCACGTGAAATGCACAGGATAACCGGATGATGTAGCTTAGTTTATCGGTAGATGTGAGCTCTCTTCTGTTTTTGTCGTTTAGTGATCGGCAGATGAGAGTGAAGTTTTGTCGTTAAGATTCGGCAGATGCCCTTGGGTTTTAATTTCCCCAGCCAAATGTCTTATTTTATTGTCTAGGTTCTAAATGTGACTACAGAATTATATTTCCGCTGCATAGTTTAAAAAAAAGGAGAGAAAGAAAATGTACAGAGTATAATTTAGAGTCAATGTTTTACGAAAGTTATGGAGTACGTGGCGATCCCCCCTGGGTCGTTACATTGTATTCATAGACGACATTCTAATCTATTCTAAAACTAAGGATGAGCATGCAGGACACCTAAACTTGGTGTTAGGATTGCTGAAGCAGCACCAACTTTATGCGAAATTTTCTAAGTGTGAGTTTTGGTTGGACAGAGTTCACTTTCTTGGCCATGTGATCTCTGGAGATGGGATATCTGTTGATCCAGCCAAGGTTCAATCAGTTAAGGAATGGCCACAACCGAAGAATGCCATTGATATCCGAAGTTTCCTTGGACTAGCAGGGTATTATAGAAAATTCATCGAGGGATTTTCAAAGATTGCCACACCCCTTACTATGTTAACAAGGAAAAATGTGAAGTATAATTGGACAGATAAATGTGAATCCAGTTTCCAGACCTTGAAGCAGAAACTGACCAATGCCCCAATTTTAACTCTTCCTGTCGAAAATGGTAAATTCAGTATTTATTGTGATGCTTCCAAGATTGGACTTGGTTGTGTTTTGATGCAAGATGGAAAGGTTATAGCTTATGCTTCTAGGCAGTTAAAAGTACACGAAAAGAATTACCCCACACATGACTTAGAATTAGCTGCTGTAGTTTTTGCATTAAAGATTTGGAGGCACTACCTGTATGGACAAACCTGTGAGATATTTTCGGAACATAAAAGCCTGAAATACATTTTCACGCAAAAAAAACTGAATATGAGTCAACGTAGGTGGTTAAAGTTTGTCAAAGATTATGATTTTGAGATTAAGTACCACCCTGGCAAGGCGAATGTGGTGGCTGATGCTTTGAGTAGAGTGACTCCTTCAGTCTCTACATTGATTCTAGAAATATCGATAGCTTTAGAGACAGAATTCCAAAGATTTAACCTAGAAGCTGTGTCTAGTGTGTCAGCCATGCTTTCGGCCATATCTTTGAGGCCAACTATTTTGGAGAAAATAAAGAAAGTTCAAATGAATGACACTGAGTGTAATAAGTATAAGTTGTGCATAGATTCTACTGACACGTCGTATTTCAAGTGCTCAGCTGATGGAATTCTCAAGTTTCGAAATAGATGGTTTGTTCTGGCTGATACTGAACTTAGGAAGGAAATCCTATTTGAGGCACATTCCTCTAGATTTTCTGTTCATCCTGGAGGTACGAAAATGTACAGAGATCTCAAGCAACATTATTGGTGGCCGGGTATGAAGAGAAGTGTGGCGGAGTATGTGAAGTCGTGTCTGGTCTGCCAGCAAGTCAAAGCCGAACATCAGAGGCCTGCTGGAACATTGCAACCCTTACCAGTTCCCGAATGGAAATGGGAACAAATAACTATGGATTTTGTTATAGGATTACCTAGAACAGTAAAAGGTCACGATGCAATTTGGGTAATAGTTGATCGTTTAACAAATAACTATGGATTTTGTTATAGGATTACCTATAACAGTTTTCAAGCAACAATAGGCATGGCACCATACGAGGCATTATATGGACGAAAGTGCAGATCTCCGTTATATTGGGATGAAGTTGGGGAAGCACAATTGATTGGTCCTGATATTGTGCAGCAGACAGTGGAGAAGATTGCTCTTATCCGACAAAGAATCTTAACAGCTCAAAGCCGGCAGAAAAGCTATGCAGACAAAAGACGAAGAGAATTAGAATTTAGTGTTGGTAATGAAGTTTTTCTTAAGGTGTCACCTTTCAAAGGAGTTGTGAGATTTGGGAAAAGAGGCAAGTTGAACCCCAGATACATTGGACCTTTTCAAATCGTGAAGAGAATTGGGAAGTCAGCATATCAACTTCAGTTACCAGCCTCTCTGGAGGGAGTTCATAATGTGTTTCATGTTTCCATGCTTAAGAAATGCGTTAGAGATCCTTCACAGATTATAGAACAGCAGAACATTGAAGTCCTTCCTACTCTTGCATTTGAGGAGAAACCAGTAAAAATCTTAGATTATGCAGTAAAGGTATTACGCAACAAAGAAGTTCCACTGGTAAAAGTCTTATGGCATAACCAGAGCGTTGAGGAGACAACTTGGGAACGCCAGCAGGACATGATGGACCAATATCCAGAACTATTCAGGTACTGAATTTTGAGGACAAAATTCTTTTAAGGAGGGTAGATTGTAGCACCCGGTTCCATTGAACCAAAAATTTAATCTATCATTAATGATGAACTTTTATAGAAGGGTTGGGGAGAGTTATTGATTAGGTTAATAAATGATCAGGCGAGGGCATGATGGTAATTAGATGTGAGTTGTAGATTTTGTCATTTTGTGATCGGTGGATGTGAGCAGTAGATGTGAGTAGTAGATTTTATCGTTTTGTGATCGGTGGATGTGAGCGGTAGATGTGGGTAGTAAATTTTGTCGTTTTGTGATCGGTAGATGCGAGCGGTGGATGTATTTTGTTCAGCTTCTACCGCTGAGACTCTTCTGTCTCTACTTCTACCGCTGAGACTATTTGGCGGAAGAAGTGTTTGAATTTAAGACATTTAAATATTCAACACATTTATGTCCTCGGTTCTTTTGACCGATTGTTTCTATTATTTTAATCGTTACACAAGTATTGTTTTAGTGTTTTGTTTTAACCCTGTTTTACCTAAATATTTTTCCGCTGCAAATTTTCGATGTTTTTAAATAAATTCAAACTTTTAGCTGTTGGGTGAAAATTCTAAGTTTGCCCTAGAATTTTCTTAAAACAGTCCGAGTATGTGATTAACAAACCAGATTATTAATCTGGGGCGTTACAGCTTGGTATCAGAGACATTTAGTTAAACCGTTCAAAAGATTACTCATCAGTGCCGATCGTCGCATGGAAGTACTCCAACAACTGTAAGTGTTTATGTTAACCTTAGTTATTAGATATTTATGAGAGTAATTAACATTGTCCAGGAATTTAGCAAAATGACTAGACGACCAGGAAGACCAAGAGTACCGAGAGAGATGTCAAATTTGAGAACTGAGGAGGATCCTAGTGTGATTAGGGAGCTGACAGCTTTAGTACGTCAGCAGTCTGAACAACTGGGACTACTTTTGAACCGAGATGTGAAAGGGAGTGCCAACTCGTATTCCAATAATGAGCAAGTAGGAGACAGATTTCGGAGATTGCAACCGCCGACATTTGATGGACACTCATCCAATCCGATTGTTGCTGAGGGATGGCTTAGGAAGATTGAGAGGATGTTTAGATGTGCCAACGTTGGAGAAGGAGACAAAGTCACCTTGGCAACATTCCATTTGGCTGGAGTTGCTCTACTTTGGTGGGAAACAATGGAGACCACCACTGATGTTCTGGCCATGTCTTGGACACAATTCAAGGAGACTTTTTATGAGAAATACTTTAACAGCACCATCCAGACTAGAAAGAAGGTGGAGTTTCTGAAGTTGAAGCAGACGGGGTCCGTGTCTGAGTACAATAGACAATTTGAGTCCCTGTCCAGGTTTGCTGGACACCTTGTACACAAGAATGAGGATAAGGTATTTCAATTTATGAATGGACTGAAACCAGAGATTTACAGAGGAGTCAAGTTTTTGGGTTTCAAAGGTTTGTCTTACGGTGAAGTTGTGTCCACGGCATTAGAGATGGAAGAAGTAGAAATAAAGTGTACCGGAGCAAGAGAAGCCAACGAAAGTTCATTCAGCCACACCAAAGAGTGGGATGAAGAGGCCTAGTGAAGACCAGAGTAGTCAGGGAGCAGGAAAGAAAATACCGAATGTTAGGAAGTTTCCCCAATGCCCGATATGTTTGAAGAATCACCTGGGAGAGTGCAGATTTAAGTCGGGAAAGTGTTTCAACTGTGAAGAAGTTGGACACACGTTCAGGGATTGCCCAAAGCCCAGGGTCACCCGATGCTACAACTGTAATAAGGTTGGTCATATTAATAGGGACTGCTCAGTTTTAAAGAATGGTCCTGCTAAGATAAAGCCGAGAATATTCTCCATGATGGAGTCGGGTGATGATGATCAGCACGCATGAGTGTCAGGTACTATATTGATCAACTCTATGTCTACTTTCACTTTAATAGATTCTGGTGCAACACATTCTTTTATAGCGTCTGCATTTGTTGATAAGTTAGATGTACAGCCTACGCCAACTGAACATGTGTTTAATGTCATGTTACCCTCTGGTGAATGCATTCACTCTAGCCGAGTGATGCTTAATAGTGTGGTGTCAGTGGAAAGCGTGAATCTGCCTGCTGATCTCATTATCATGGAGATAATGAGATTTGATGTAATCTTAGGAATGGACTGGTTGTTTAAGCATTATGCCACAATCGATTGTAGGACTGGAATTGTTAGTTTTCAACCCCCTAGTGGTTTGAAACATACCTTCCAAGCTTTGAAGAAGTGTAAGGAAATGTCTGTTATTGCCCCTATGGATGCTAGACCTTCTCCATATGGAGAGTATTTATGCTTTTTGGCCAGTACTATAGACACACAGGTTGTAGGAAAATCGAGTCCTCGAAATGTCTTAGTTGTCCAAGACTTCCTAGAAGTGTTCCTAAATGACCTTCCTGGCTCGCCGCCAGATAGAGAAATCGAGTTTGTTGTAGATGTTTACCCAGGCGCGGAGCCTGTATCTAAGAATCCTTACAGATTGGCACCAACAGAACTTAGAGAACTAAAGACACAGTTGGAGGAATTGTTAGAGAAAGGGTTCATACGCCCGAGTTATTCACTGTGGGGTGCACCTGTTCTTTTTGTTAAGAAGAAGGATGGATCATTGCGCATGTGTGTTGATTATCGAGAATTGAGCAGATATCCATTACCAAGGATTGATGATCTATTTGACCAACTTAATGGTGCACGAGTCTTCTCTAAGATTGACCTTAGGTCTGTTTATTACCAATTGAAAGTCAAATCAGAAGATATCCCTAAGACAGCCTTTCGCACAAGGTATGGACATTATGAGTTTTTGGTTGTCTTTTGGATTGATAAATGCACCAGCAGCTTTCATGGATCTCATGAATAGAGTGTTTCACGAGTATCTAGATATTTTAATCTATTCACGTACTGAGGATGAACATGCAAAACACTTGAACTTGGTATTAGGAGTACTTATGCAGCACCAACTTTATTCTAAATTTTCCAAGTGTGAGTTTTGGTTGGATCAAGTTCACTTTTTGGGTCACGTTATCTCGGGAGATGGGATATCTGTCGATCCATCCAAGGTTCAAGTAGTTAAGGAGTGGCCCCAACCGAAGAATGCTACAGATATTCGGAGTTTCCTTGGATTAGCAGGATATTACAGGAAGTTTTTTGAGGGATTCTCGAAGATTGCTACACTCCTTACCCGGTTAATAAGGAAAAACATGAAGTATATACGGACTGATGAATGCGAGTTTAGTTTTCAAACCTTGAAACAGAGACTGACCAATGCCCCAATACTAACACTCCCCGTTGAGAATGGAAAGTTCAGCATTTATTGTGATGCATCCAAAGTTGGTCTTGGTTGTGTCTTGATGCAGGATGGAAAGGTAATAGCTTATGCTTCTAGACAGCTGAAAATACATGAGAAGAATTATCCCACACATGATTTGGAATTAGCTGAGGTAGTTTTTGCGTTAAAGATTTGGAGGCATTACTTGTATGGACAATCTTGTGAAATATTCTCAGATCATAAAAGTTTGAAATATATTTTCACACAGAAAGAGCTAAACATGAGGCAACGTCGGTGGTTGGAGTTTGTCAAGGATTACGATTTTGAGATCAAATACCACCCTGGCAAGCGAATGTAGTGGCTGACGCATTGAGTAGAGTAACAACATCAGCCTCGACATTGATATTTGACATACCGATAGCCTTAGAGACAGAATTCCAAAGATTTGACCTGGAAGTTGTGTCCAGCGTGTCAGCCATGTTTTCTGCCATATCTTTGAGGCCTACTATTGTGGAGAGAATAAAGGAAGTTCAGGTGTGTAACACCCGGCTTTACGGGATTTGAATTATTTCAATATAAACGGTATTTTTGTAAATACGTCAAACTAAGTCCGTTTTGCGAACGGAAAGTTTTAACGGAGCCCTAATAATAAATTGGAATTTATAGTGAAATATGAAAGTTTGGAGAAATCGGATCGTTAGTTAAATACCGAGATAATTGGATAAACAAATAGAAATTAAGTGGAGGGGCAATTAAGTAATTTCGCAAGCCAATTTTTATAAAAACACAAAAACCCCTCTTTTCTTCTTCCTCCTCACGCGAATTCTTTTTCTCCCCTCCCGCAGGTGATTTCTTCTCCTCCCTCGTGCGTTCCTCTTCCGGCGATGAGAACTCCTCCGACGACTCGATTTTCTTCACGTTTCCTTCTCCTTCCTCGACTCTAGGTATGAATATATAGTTTTGGAGCTTTAGATTTCGATTTCTAGGGTTGAAAACGGTTAGGGTTCGTTAGGGTTTTCGTTGAAAACGTGAAATAGAGTTTGAAATCGATAGATTAACCGTATTTATGGCTCTAAGGGGCATATTTATGGTTATTGGTGGAAGTTTAATGGTTTAATAGAAGTTGTTGAGAAGTTTGGTAGTTGGGAGGTTTTAAAAGCTCCATTAATGGAGGTTTGGAAGTTCACGAGCACGAGTTGCTCGATAAAATGCCTCAATGAGGTGTTTTAGAGTTTAGGAGATTTTCTTTAACTAGGAGTTTGTAATTTTTTAAACTCGATAGTTTAGAATTAATTTAAATGACGAATGTTGTGCATTGCCTTAGGTGAACAACGCTCGTGGACGGAGCTTAAATTGCAACGGACGCGAGGTAAGTCTTCGTGATTTGTTTGGCCGTCTTGGCCTACACCATAAGAATGTACGTTAAATTGAGGAATTGGAGATATATTGCGTTCGGGTAATTAGAACGGTAGTTAGTTTTAGGTTCGGTTAGGTTGTTAATTGTTTAGTTTATTGTTTGTATGTTTCTATTTCGTTCATGGCATAATATTTGTTCACACATCATTATTTTCGAAAAGAGCATGAAAAGGAATTTCTATGCATGTTTTTACAAACGAAAAGGTAAACTAATGTAATAAAGGTCACGTCGGTGGCGATGGTTCAGATATGGCTGTCAGGTGAAGCATGTTTTCCCCCCGGTTAGATACGAGGGGCTATTCAATCGACGGATGTGCCGCTCCTATCTAGCGAGAGTGAAGCCCCGGTGACATGAATGAAATGATTAGCGAAAAGGTAGGACGCATGATTTATGAACTGTACACGCATAACATTGGCATTCACGTGCATTCACGTAGATTTACTGAGCCTCTAGCTCACATTTTTAATTCTATGGTGTAAGTGATTTTGAGACAGGTGAGGAAGATGTCCCTCCGCCGAAGTATGTGCGTTGGCAGTCGGTGCGTAATGTTGACCCGTGGGGACGTAGGTAAACATTTTGGGGAATTGATAGATAGGATATAGGACACTGTATAGCTGAACATTTTAGGATGCTTGGATTTGGATAGATGTTCTATAGTGTTTTTGGAAGATTGAAAGTACTTTGTAGTGTTATTGATAATTTAAAACAGGGGGAAATGTTAAACTTTCAAACGGATCCATGCAGTTTGTTTTTACAAAATTTGGTTACGTTTAATTATGTTTTGAGTCGATTTTTGGGCGATTGAGGTGTATAGTGAAAACGTTATGAGAGTTGAAGTGTTGGATATGGGTGGAGTTTGAGTGCTTTTAGTTGAAAAAGTTAAGGGTGAGAAGTATAGAAATTGTGAATGGTATGGTTAGAGTATGTAGGAAATGGAAACGAAGGAGAAAAGGAGGGAGGCGACTGATCGCGGAAGGAAAGGAGATCGAACGTAGAACTCTTTGGTTTTCCAGAGAGTTTGGCAATCGTACGCAAGAAGAGGGGCGTACGATCGGTTTGATGGTCGGATTTCACATTCTGGAAGCAGAACGTGAACCGATCGATCGCTCGAATATGAGCGATCGATCGGTCATGAAGGGGGCGATCGATCGCCCAATGAGGGGCCGATCGATCGGCCTTTATTTTTCTCGCTTCTTGACGTTTTTGCCCTCAGTTTTGCTTGGCTGATTTCCCTATTGTTAATGGTTGTTATTTAAAGGTTTTCTTTATGTTTTCATAAATGGTTTTTAATGGTTTTCGCTCTATCAACGATTTAAATTTTCCGCTTAAACGTTATAGGTTTTACTTAGGTTACAAAAAGAAAAATTTTCACGGAAATTTAAGGGAATAGTGTAAGGGTCGTTACAAGGTGAATGATGCTGAATGCAGTAAGTACAAGTTAAGCATGGATTCTTCTGAAAAATCGGATTTCAACTTTTCTACTGATGGAATTCTCAAGTTTCGGAATAGATGGTTTGTTCCAACAAATGATGAACTTCGGAATGAAATCCTTTCGGAAGCTCATTCTTCTAGGTTATCTGTTCATCCTGGAAGTGCAAAAATGTATAGAGACCTTAAACAACATTATTAGTGGCCAAATATGAAAAGATGTGTGGTGGAGTACATTGGATCGTGTTTGATTTGCCAACAGATTAAAACTGAACATTAGAGACCTGCAGGAACATTGCAACCCTTACCAGTTCCCGAATGAAAATGAAAACAAATAACGATGGACTTTGTTGTAGGATTGCCTAGAACAGCAAGGGGACATGATGCAATTTGGGTGATAGTTGATCGTCTATCCAAATCTGCCTATTTTCTGCCCATTAAGATGACATACTCGATGGACTAATTTGCTGAATTGTATGTGCATGATATTGTTAGATTACATGGAGGTCCATCACTATAGTTTCATATCGAGATTCTAGATTTACATATAAGTTTTGGAAGAGTTTACATAAGGTTATTGGTACACAGCTTAACTTTAGTACAACTTTTCACCCTCAAACAGATGGACAATCCGAGATGACTATTCAAACATTGGAGGATATGCTTCGTGCATGTGTATTAGAATTCCAGAGTTCTTGGAGTAAGTATTTATCATTAGTGGAGTTCTCTTATAACAACAGTTTTCAGGCAACAATAGGCATGACACCATACGAGGCATTATATGGACGAAAGTGCAGATCTCCACTGTACTAGGATGAAGTTGGAGAAGCACGAATAATCGGTCCTGACATTGTGCAACAAACAGTTGAGAAGATTGCTCTTATCCGACAGCAGATTTTGACAGCTCAAAGTCGACAGAAAAGCTATGCCGATAGAAGACGCATTACTAGGTTGGGGCGTTACAACCTAGTAATGCGTTAAAGCATAAACTAATTATTTTAATCGTTAGAGGTATTTACCGTATATCGGTTCCTCTATTTTTTCCACAAAACTCCATTGAATCTATCAACTTCTCTACCAAAACGTTCCTCTCACTAAGCTGAACAACTTTCCCTAAAGAACGGATCGACGAATTTCACTTTTCCCCCTCCCTTTCTCTCTCTTTTCCCTGTAGGTTTTCTTCCCTCTCTGGTTCTTTTTTTTTCTCTCTCTCTCTCTCCTTTTTCTTTTCCACATAAAACCACAACAGCCACCTTTTATCTTTTTTTTTTTTAACATTTTTTCAAATAGTGTTTGGATATGCACTTTAGTAATAGGATTAGTTTTGATTAATTTATTTATGTAATTAATCAAAATTTTTAATCTAAAATAATATTATTTTATTTTATTCAAATCGTTATATTTTCGTTTCTTAATGTACCATTTCTTTCTTCCTCGCATAGAAACCACAAAAGGGTGCCACATAATCCTTTTGAAATAGCAAATCATGGTTAATTACCATTTAACCATGTTAATCCTATGCATAAGACCAATTTGTCCTTAGATCTTTGGTTATTTATCATAAAACCAAACTTAATTTATCCTGAACCCCTATTAATTTTAATCTAATCCAAATTAGATTTGTTTTAATCTTATCCTAATTAGATTAGTTATAATCTAATTTTCTAAATTTATAAAAATCTGAAATCGTATTATTTTTTATTCTTAAAATTTCAAACTATTACAAATGTAGTACTAAAGACACACACACACACCAACTTATCACATTGAACATATTGGCATATACACTTGAATGTCAATAAGGCTAACAGAAATGGTAAGTAATAGTACATTATCATTTGCATAGCAAAGATTATAGTACTAAGTTTATATGCATAACACTAGTCCCCTATAGAGTGTTTGTAGTGGAGGTTATAAGTGTGTTAGACACATAGTAGGTATTGCTGGGTATGTGAAGCGTACATAGGTTCAGATATGCCTATTTAAATCTAGACGAATTTAGATTATCTTACTAAGCTTCATGTTAGCTTTGGTATAAAATCCTCTCTTTTACAGATACATAAGAAAATGGCCAAAGATACAAGGCAAATTCGAAGGCAGAGTAGGAGAAAAGATCACAGGCATAGTTGATGAGGTAGGTCCCTAGCTCTTGCCTAGAGGTTCCCACTCTCACTGTGGAGTTACATTGTGTTTTATTTTTTATATGTACGCATCTAGAGTCTAAGTCTATACATAAGCTTGTGTGCGTGAAGAATCTATACATTCCACATAGATAGTATGTTGTGCACTATATTACATATGTATTTTACTGTTCTTAGACACATGACTAGGCTCATAATGTCTACCTGATGTGTCTTTTCATTCTCATAGCCCTTGTCAAATAGCCTAAAAGTTTGCAACAATTTCTTTATAGCAATATTAATTTGAATCTCATCTCGAGATACTATAAGTCATAATTCGGGCCTAAATAGTGGTTGGGACGAATCATGATATTGGTAAATGTTTTCAATTTGAGAATTCATAAGCCATAATCTATGCCTAAATTGTGGTATTTGGGAAGGGTTATTGTAACGCCCTCGAACCCACCCTGATTCGGTGCGCTACTTTGCTAACCAATCCCACGCTAAAACATAATTTAAATAAAATTGACACAGCAGAATTTAAAACTAAATCTCTCGAAACTTTCTTATGTCATACCTAGCTGCCTAGACTCACTAATTTCCCTTGATCCTAACCTTTAAGCACCAAGGCATCCTTCCCAAAAATTTCGGCAAAGTAACGCCTGAAAATGGCGCCTCCAAAATGTTAGGTACCTACAATAAATCAATCCCATTATCACTTAACATTAAACTATCCTAACCGTTTAATCTAAGACATACGTGCGTTACAGAAAATTCTTGGGTGTTACAGTTATGACATTTTTTATTTAGGTTTATTGCAAATAGAAATTTGGTTGACTGAAGCTCAGATCGATCAACTGAATGTTTAGGTTTAGTCAACATATTGGTTTATTTTTCTTGACCACATTCATGGTCGACTAGATTCGTCAGTGCTTGACTACATCTTTCTCTAATTGACTCATGTTGGTTTGATGGCTTAGTGTTATAAGCTCATCTTTTATATCGAGTTTTCAAAAAATTATTTTTATAAGTTTTTGAGTTGGTTCTTATCTAAATAAAGGATTCCAACTATTATTTTTTAGAGTCTTAGAGAATATTAACATGTTTATATTCTTTAGTATTAAGGATTGACTTTCTTTGGAGTACCTTGATATTTGGTTTTGAATTTCATTAGTGTCGTATGGTACCTAGACGTGGTAGATGTTTATTTTATTACGTAGTGCATACATGGTTTTTATAAAACTTAAATTTTGACATGTTCTCATATTTTTAAGACATGTCATATCTTTATGACATGTTGTTTTTTACTATATGTTTCATTGTAATGTTTTATTTGAGCATGCATATTTATCATTTCGAGTTGCTTTGTTTATTACAGGTATTCAATTGTTGAAGAATGTCTTTATGTTATGTAAAATACAGAAATGTGATAGTTGACTGTGATGTAAGACCCTAAATCAAATCAGGGATGTTTTATTATTACAATCATCTAGTGTCGCCCTTTCATTTTTCCATGGGCATAGTATGCTCTGAGTCCATGAGTAGCTCCATTTTCACTTAGATTTATTGTTTACAGTAGTGACTTATTTTTATTACGTACCATAGTATAGATGGTGTTTTCGGATATATGCCCTACTAACATTTCCTTCTTAGATTTTGATGTAAAAATGATTCTTTATAGAATGCTCACTTAATCATATTTTTCTAATACTTTATAAGTAATATTCAAATCTCTATTGAGTTAGCCAACTCGCCTAACGACATTCATTTTCAGGTCATAGTCTGAAAGACCTTCAGCAGGCGACACATGACTGATCGATATTTTATTTATTTAACTATTTCTTTTCATGAGAATTTATTATTGATGAGATATGACTCATATATTTTAGTGGTACTTTCCTCTTTTCAGTTAGTTTATTAAGTTACTCTTACTTCTCATAGCAAGCATAATTTGATTTTATATTGTTGCAATATCTATGATATCATTGTTAGACCATTGGATTTGCTCAACTTTGTGGGCCTTAGCTATTATTTTGTTTTAAGTCTTTTGCTGCGAATAAATTTTTAATATCATTGAGGGTCATACGGTGTAACACCCGAAATTTTTTGGTAACGCACATATGTCTTAGATTAAGCGGATAGGAGGGTTTATTGTTAAAGGATAAAAGGATTTGAATTGGAATTAAGTCATGCAAGAAAAAGAAGAGAAATGGTTTGACAATTCAAACCAAACCATTTTGAAAAGTCAACTAACCAATGGGAAATTTTTGTAAGGAAATAAATTGAATTAAATGAATGAAAAGTGGGGATTAAAAGAAGCCAATCACGTTGTAATTCAAGGATAAAAGAGTGGGTTAGTTTTACAATTTTGAAAAGCATGGTGGAGGAAAATAAAAAGGCAAACTTGTATTAGTTAAAAAGATGAATTTTGGTAAAGTTAGTCATCTTCCTCCCTTGCTCTCCACGATTCTTCTTGGCAGCCATTGAAGCTCCATCTTCTTCATTTCATCAAGTGAGTTCAAGCGATTTAAGGTTAGTTTTGTTACGGTTTTAAGTTTTATATGTTAAAAGGTTGTTTTTAGGGGTTTTATAGTAGTTTTGGTGAAGGTTGTGTAGGGTATGGAAACCCTAAATGATGGATTCCGAATTTTTGACTTTAAATGTTAGATTTCTTTTCAATTTTGATGATTTAGTTGTCGGATGACTTAGTTTAGGTGATTTATGGAGTGAGATTTAAGATTTGAGTCGAGTTTGAGAAAAACCGGTTTTTAACTCAAAGGGGGCCGGTTCTGTTTTCTGGATTTCAGCTTGGCCAAGTGATTTGTTTGGTTAATTCAAGTGTTTCAATGGATAGTAGACGTGTAGAGGTTTCCGAATTGGGGTGGCACGTCGAAATCCGTTGAAAAATGAGAAAGTTATGACCGTTTGAAGTTTGACGGTCAATTTTGGGTAAAAATCGGGTTTATATGTTTAAGTGTGAGATTGTTTGAGTATTGGTTAGTTTTAGGTTAAAAAGTAAAGTTAGTTGAATTTTTAGAATCCTTTAGTTGGTTACTAAATAATTTTTCCTTAATGGTTAGGTAAGCGAGCGTGTCGTTCGGTGAGACGAAGTGACGAACCATCTTTGGAGCAACCAGGTAAGTAGCGGATGTGTGTTTGTTGCCTTAGGGCCTACACCATAGAACGGTAGGGAATGGTTGTTTGTTTGATTGTTTTGCTTGTTTTGCTTTATGTCATGCATCGTGTTTCATACATCATTGTTTTCTAAACTACGAAACCACGTGTTTTGCATGCTTGAGTGGTGAGAATGAAACGAAAAGATAAGAATTGATTGCAACGTAGTCTCAGAGTAGAATAGCTTCGTCGGGCTAGTGGCTCGTTGAGCACCCCGCGAGGGATTTTATTCGAGATGCTGCTAATGTACGTAATGTGTCGTGAGTATGAATGCCTTGACCTGTTCGTGCTTGAAGGCACAATGAGGATTCTACGATCGATTGGGGGAGATTCGCGTTGGCCGTCCCGGACTGTGTTAGGACGTGTGCCTCCGGTCTTGCTCCGTGAATCAAGGTGTGGCCGTCCTGGACTATGTGGGGGCGTGTGCCTACTTGGTTCACCTTGAAGTGAAAGATAAATGCAATTGAAATGAAAAGAAAACAACAGAGTGTGTAGAAACTGCATGTTAGGGTTGAGTCGAACATTTAGTGTGTTATTGTGCATTATTTCCCTACTTGCTAAGCATTAGGCTTACCTTTTTTGTGTTCTACGGTGTAGGTGACAAGTTTTATACAGGTGAGGTAGACGAGACCGCCGAGGATTAGGCCGCAGTCGGAGGAGTACGGAGTCCGCCGGTGCAGGTTATTGTTGGGACGTTTTGACCACTGTATACCTCGGGCAATGTGGGAGGTAATGTGGGAGGTGAAAACTATGAGATAAATAGTTTGTCTTAGTGTTTGTAATATTTTGTGTTTTGGAAGTAAGTTAGAACAAAATGTGAACGTGTTTTTTGTAAATGTGATAAGGTTTTGTTGTACAACGGCTTCGTAATTAGTTTGGAAGGTTTTCAAGTATTGGTGTTATTTGATTGTTGAATAATGGTCGTAAGTGTTTGAGGAGGGAACTAGTATGTTTTTGGTAATAAATTTTCAGGATTTGGTTTATCGGATTTTAGGCGTTATGTCGTCCGTTTTGATTTTAAACGAAATAATGTCGGGTTACGTTTGTTATTTTTTTATTTATCCATTTTAAGTCGGTTTTTCGAGATTTTTATGGGACTTGAAGATTTAGGTGTTGGGAGTGTACGGTAAAAATTTCGGAATTTTTTTGAAGTGTTTAGCTTGGAGAAAATTGAAGAAAAAGGGGTGAGGGTCGGCTGGGAGTGCAGGGGCGATCGCCAGCCAGCCTCTCTGGTACTGTAGCACCAGAGAGGGTGGCGATCAATCGCCACATTGTGGCGATTGATCGCCACTGTTTTATAAAAAAAAAACATTAAATTTTAATTTTTTTTTCAAATTTTCCTATTTTGAACTGGTTTTAACCCGATATTTTCTGACGCATTTTAACTGTATTTTGGGCACACTTTCTAACAAAACTCAAGGGTTTGAAAAACCCGAAAACGAGTCGAAAAATTTACCAAAAATTATTTTAAACGTCGTTTTAAACACGGGTCGGGATTGAATTGTGACGCACCGAGCCGGGATGGGTTTGGGGTGTTACATACGGTTTGACTTTTCTAGGTTGAATTGTGCTTCATTTTGTCATGGATCCTTTTTGGTCGTGTCTAAATTTTTGGTATTAAAATTAGGTTTAACATCTTGAAACTAACATTACCAAGATAGATAGTATAATAGAATATAATAGACTTCTAGACTCTTTGTGCGCTAAGATGTTGTACTGAAAACTCCTTTAAGTTCGTAAATAATTCTTATATTACCTAAAACAACATATTGAGTATTTGCATAAACGGCTAAAACATAGTTTATTTTTAAGAATTTGATTACTACTTAACATGTAGAGGTTATTTTTGGCTAGTGCTTTTGTGAACACATGAAAGAATTGACAATAAAAACTTAGTGAGAGTGAGATAACCATGAAGAACTAATGTCACGACATGGAGGCGGGCCTAACAAAATACCGAGTTGGATGATCTGATCCTGTAAAAGAACCTGATCGTTCAGCCCAAAATTTGGTTCGCAGTAGGGGTGTGCAAAACCGAACTGGAACCGATGAACCGAACCAGAACCGGTGCAATAGGTTCGGTTCGGATTGGTTTTGCATCCCTGGAAACCAAACTTCGGTTTGGTATTGGTAAAAACTGACTATTTAGGTTCGGTTATCGGTTTGGATCGGTTTTGACCGATCCAAACCGAACCGAACCGTTCCTGCATTTAGTGAAGGCGAAGCTGTGAAGTGGATCGAAAAATACAGAACTTCTAGGAGGAGGAAGAAGGAGACAGCTTTTTCAAATCTTGACCTGGGTTTAGCCTCCATGCGTGGAAAACTAAGCAATCTCAAGAAGTACAATGACACACAGTTCGATAGGATGCCGCTCCACGCGCTGTCGACATGTGTCTTCGGAATTCCTCTTGTTTCTCCTAGCTTTCCTGTTACTTCTGCAATGGCGGAAACTTCTGCTCTCTCCTTACCATCGTCCCTTTCCCATTTCAAGATCATAGCAGAGGATAAATCGTCGATTCTGTAGTTAGTTAGAGGGAAATTTCTTGATTTAGATGCTCTGCTGGGGCTCAACTTAATGTTTGGGTCTTAGTCTTTCGGCTGTTTATCTTCTGGAATTTTATTGTTTTTGGAATCTGGGTGTTGGATTTTTGTTTACTTTTAATTTTTTATTTTTATAATTCATTTTTTTTATTTATATTTGATTATATATCTAATTATTTTTTATCTCCTCAAATTTAAATTTATATTATTTAATTTTTTGAAAAATAGGTTGTAGAACCGAAACCGAACCGGAACCAGAACCAAAACTTTTGATTCGGTTCAGGTTTGGATTTGGTAAGTTAAAAGACCTGTTTCGGTTTGGTTATGCCGAAACCGAATAGTGATCGGTTCGGTTCGGTTCCTCCCCAAAACCGAACCGAAACCGGTTTTGCACACCCCTAGTTCGCAGCAAAAGACTTGAATATGAATCAAAGCTCAAAGTTCTACATAGTAATTATAGATATAATAGTGCGATAATGAAATAGCAATTAAATAAAGTCTACATACCAAATATCCAAATTCAAGTCTAGGTTATCGTGTACATGTCCAATTAAAGATAAGTTCTCACTAGGAATTTAAATCACTAAGTAAATAAAAGAGAAATAGCTACTAAACTCTATCTACTAACTACTCTTGTACTTGTTTAGAAAAGGAGGAGGTCGTTTGGGGTAATTGACTAACTCAGTAGAAATGTTATATTAAATGCATATGTAAATTTTTTTTTACCTTTCGATTCAAAACATGATAAGATATCGAAATGGTTTTCAAAACATCGTACATGAAAACTCATTTTTCATCATTTTAAGGAAACAGCCTCCTCTAGCAATCAATGTGGCAATAAATTAAACATTGTCGTATATGTAGATGACTATATGAAAATATGTTATCATTGTTCTTACACGTAAAAATCACCTCAGTGAATAAAGATGGTTACTCAAGGACCTCTCCGGCTCACTATCATAAAGAGGTGACGATCCAAAGATTCATCAACATCTCATGAGCTAGAAAGAAAATGAAGGTAACGGCGATCTGAAGATCCAGCAACGTTACCCTGAGTAGCCGGCGAGCAAGCTCAGCACGACACTACTTGTAAACCAATATCAATAAACATACCCTGATCAGGTTTAGGATTTGAATCCATTTTTGTAACCGTGCAAACAAGACTACCTTCACGTAGCAGAATGTGTACTTGGATATCCTCTTCGTACTTTGACATTGAAACCCTCTAAAATATTACGATGATTCATCCACCTAAATATAAATATATCAACAATAATAAAATCATACATCAAAGGTATACGTGTAAATCGTACATACATACACGTAAAAATAGATGTGTTGGTGACTAGGCCTCGTCAGGTTTTATTTAGGTGACAACTCACCAAAATATATTTTGTAAACCGTTGATGCAAATGTAGTGCAAACCTTGATGATTTTTGCTCTTCTTGCGCACTAGAGTGCCAACCTCAACAACTACCTCAAAGTCCACAAACTCGTCTGAGTCTAAAACAAAACAAACATCATGATTATCCCATTGACACTAAGAAGAGACACAAGGATGAGTCCTGATTATCCCATTGACACTAAGAAGAGACACAAGGATGAGTCCTATATCAGGACTAGCAATTCAAAACACTAAACAATTATGAACTTATTAGTGGAGGTCAACCCACTGGTCGACACTTAGAAACTCTGGTTGGCATTGCGATCGACACTTCCACTTATTGGTCCACACTTCATACCTTTTATGTTTTAACCCAAATTACACTGTTGAATGACACTTTCTCTTGAGGTGTCGACATTTTTCCAAAATAAAAAGTTGTGCGGTCGACATATCCTTTAAGCGGTGGACACTTTAGGTGTAGACCGACCTAAGGTCAACACTTCAACTCTTTCTTTCCAACTACATGGTTTGAAGTGTTGACCGACTTCTATAGTGGTAGAAACTTGGACAATTTCCAGCGAAGAAAAGTAGCAAAAATTCCTTTCCCTCGTTGTTTCTCATCTCCAATCAACTAAATAACTTTCCTACAACTCAAATATACTCTAATAAACCATCAACTCATGGATTCTAGTTTCCAAGCTCGAATCTGATTTACAAAAAAACAGAGGGGGAAACTAACAAGCGCTCGAAATCCCTTCACAAATGTTGTTGCATGGTGTCTAGCGATCTCTTCTCCGGCCTCAAAAAGCGACGATTTGCACAAACTCGTTTCACCCTTTCTCTATCTCTCTTCTATTGCACGGCGATGAGGAGGAAATGAGAAGTTAAATAGGGTTTCCCATATTTTTAATAATAATATTTTAATATATTTAATTTAAATAATTAATATGTAAATTAAATAAATATATATATACATACATATATCTATATATATATATACATACATATATCTATATATATATATACATACATATATCTATATATATATATATAATATATATATATACATACATATATCTATATATATATATATACATACATATATCTATATATATATATACATACATATATCTATATATATATATATAATATATATATATATATATATATACATACATATATCTATATATATATATATATATACATACATATATCTATATATATATATATATATATATACATACATATATCTATATATATATATACATACATATATCTATATATATATATATATATATATACATACATATATCTATATATATATATATACATACATATATCTATATATATATATATATACATACATATATCTATATATATATATATACATACATATATCTATATATATATATAGATATCTCAATGGAGTGCGTCCGTACAACTACACATGGGTAATGGATGGAGAATGGTAGTGGGCTATTGCAACACCCAGTTCCATTGAACCGATTTTACCTTGTCAACCAATAGTGTACATTTTATGGATGAAATTGGGAGAATTACTGATTAGGTTAATGAGAGACTAAGCAAAGGCATAAGGGTAAATAGAGATTTATAGTGATAACCTATTTAAGGAAAGAGGTTTTGCAATTAATGCACTGTAGCCGCCACTATTTTCTATACTTCCACTTTCGGTATTCAGCTCAAGCTCAGCAGAGCTCTCCAGGCGATTTCCTCTCCGATTTCCATTCCTCAACCTAGGTGAGTTTTCTTGAGTTTTAGTGGCTAGATAGCAGAGAGAGTACAATGTGTGTTTTGGGAATGTTGTGGAGTAGGTTCGGGTTTAGGTGATAAACTGAGAATGCACGATTAATAGAGTTCTAAGTTAGCTTCCTTAGGTTTCTGAATGGTTTAGAATGAGTTATAGTGAAGATTGAATTAACACTCTGTTTATGATTTTAGGTGAGCAAAATCCCGAGATAGCTTGCAACCCAACTTTTCCCAAGAAGTCAAGTAAGTAGAGTATGTGTGTGCCTTCGAGTCTACATCACAAAATAGTAGGTTTATGCTTGTTTGAATGTTTTCTGTATGTCATGTATCATGTTTTTGGAAAGAATACGAAAATGAATTTACATGTAATGACATGGCAAGGTATGAACAGAATGTAAGAGATCAGCTGTTAAGGGAACTAATCCGCTCCTTAATTTATGAAAAGGATGTATGACTTTGGGAAAAATGATCCAACTCCCAATGGAATTTAGAATCAGATCAGCTGTTAAGGGAACTAATCCGCCCCTTAATTTATGAAGAGGATGTATGACTTTGGAAAAAATGATCCAACTCCCAATAGAATCGAGGGATCAGAACGTGAATGCAACTGAGATGTGAAAGAAGAAACTGCATGATTAGGATTTATGTTTCAGCATATCATTTCATTATTGCTTTACTTACTTAGCATTAGGCTAATAGATGAGTTTTGTGATGCAGGTGAAGAAGTTTCAGCAGGTGTGTTCTCTGATTATGTTGAGGGCTAAGCTGGTTGGAGGAGTACATTCACGCATCCACTTGACAATCTGGTGGGGCGGTTTAACTAATGTCATTAGGTGTGAAAGTTTAGTTGAAATGGTTCAATTGTAGTGTGCTGAGAATGTTAATGACAGTAGGAGTTTTATGTTTTTAATAATTTCAGAGCTTTTCTGATTTTGAAAACACGAATTGGTTTTAGTTGAAGATTGTTATTCTGGATTTATAAAGTTGTGGATCTATGTTGTTTTGAATAGCTGCTGTTAGAATTTACAAGTTCTTTTTGTAGGCAGAGCTGTCTGTTTGTTTAGAGTGTTACTGTTCATCGCTGAATGTAATCTATCGGTGGATGTAATCTAACGGTGGATGTAATCTATCGGTGGATATAATCTATCGGTGGATGTAGTTTATCGGTGGAATAGAATAGATTTTTTGTCATTTTGTGATCGGTGGACGCGAATAATAGATTTTTGTCGTTTTGTGACCGGTGGTGTGAGAAATAGATTTTTGTCGTTTTGTGACCGGTGGATAAGAGTAATAGATTTTTGTCGTTTGTAATCCGTGGATATTGAGGGTTACTGTCGTTCGAAGGATTCGATCGGTGGACGTGAGCGGTGGTTGTGGGTAGTCAACATGTCGTTCAACTGTCACTGTTTAGTGGTAGAGGTCTTTTGTTTCTTGAGCGGTGGATGTGGGTAGTCGACATGTCGTTCGACTGACACTGTTTAGCGGTGGATGCCTTCTATTTCTGCCTCTACCGCTGAGACTATTTTGTTTCTGCTTCTGCCGCTGACACTGTTTAGCGGTGGATGCCTTCTATTTCTGCCTCTACCGCTGAGACTATTTTGTTTCTGCTTCTGCCGCTGACACTGTTTAGCAGTGGATGCCTTTTGTTTCTATTACTATCGCTGGAACTGTTCAGCGGTGGACGTGTTCTGTTTTGTTTTGTTTTCTTTCAACCAATTGTTTTTAATATTTTAATTAATTAATAAATGTCGTTTTATACAAATGAATTTCCGCTGCAAGTCTTAACATTTTGAAAGTTAAATTTGATGGTTGTGTGAAATTTTAAAATTTTTGCAAAGTCTCATAGTTCGATTCAGTATTATGAGTAGCGAACTGGGTTTATATAATTCGGGGCGTTACAGTATGGTATCAGAGACATTCAGTTAAACCGTTCAAAAGATCACTCATCAGTGTCAATCGTTGCATGGAAGTACTTCAACAACTGTAAGTATTTATGTTAACCTTAGCTATTACATATTTATGAGAGTAATTAACATTGTCCAGGAATATAGCAAAATAGCTAGATGACCAGGAAGACCAAGAGTACCGCGAAAGATGCCAAATTTGAGAAGTGAGGAGGACACTAGTGTAATTTAGGCAACTGACAGACTTGGTGCGCCAACAAACAAATTTGGTGCGGTAGCAATCCGACCAGTTAGGAGTGTTGTTAAACTGAGAAATACAAGGAAGTGCCAACTCGGGTTCCAGCAATGAGCATTCAAGAGACAGATTCCGGAGGCTACAACCACCCACATTCGATGGAAAGTCGTCCAATCCGATTGTCGCTGAGGAATGACTTAGGAAGATTAAGAGCATGTTCAAGTATGCCAATGTTGAGGAGGGGGACGAGATCCCCTTGGCAACATTCCATCTAGCAGGTGATGCTCAGCTTTGGTGGGAATCGATAGGGACCACTACCGATGTCCTGGCAATGTCTTGGGCGCAATTCAAGGAAGTCGTCTATGAGAAATATTTCAGTAGTGCCGTCCAGACTTCTAAGAAAGTGGAGTTCTTACAATTGAAGCAAACAGTGTCTGTGGCTGAGTACAGCAGACAATTCGAGTCTCTGTCAAGGTTCGCTGGACACCTTATTCATAGGAATGAAGATAAAGTGTTTCAATTTATGCAAGGACTGAAGCCCGAAATTTACAGAGGAGTCAAATTTTGTGGTATTAAGGGTTTGTCCTTCAGTGAAGTTGTGTCCACGCATTGGAGGTGGAAGAAGCGGAGATGAAGTGTGCTAAGCCAAAGGAAGCCCCACGAAAGTTTATCCAGCCACACTAGCAGAGAGGAATGAAGAGGCCAAGTGAAGGCCAGAATAACTAGGGATCAGGAAAGAAGGTGCAGGACACCAGGAAGTTTTCCCAGTGCCCGAAGTGTTTGAAAGGTCACCTGGGCGAGTGCAGGTTTGGGACGGGAAAGTGTTTCAACTGTGAGAAAGTTGGACACACATACAGGGATTGCCCGAATCCCAGAATCACCCGATGCTTTAACTGTAACAAAGTCGGCCATATTAACAGAGATTGTCCAGCTTTAAAGAGTGGCCCTGCTTAGATAAAGCCGATGATATTCTCATGATGGAGTCGGGTGATGAGGAACAACCCGCTGTAGTGTCAGGTACCATTTTGATCAACTCTACACCTGCTTTTACTTTAATAGATTCTGGTGTAACACACTCGTTTATAGCGTCTGCGTTTGCTGTCAAGTTAGATGTATAGTTTACCCTTACTGAGCACGTATTTAACGTCGCGTTACCATCTGGTGAACGCATGCACTCCAACTGAGTGGTGTTTGATAGTGTTGTGTTAGTAGGAAATAAGAATTCACCTGCTGATCTCATTATTATGGATATAATGGGATTTGATGTAATCCTAGGAATGGATTGGTTGTTCAAGCATTATGTCACAATTGATTGTAGGACTGGAGTAGTTAGTTTTCAACCCCCTGGTGGTTCGAAGCATACCTTTCAAGCCTCGAAGAAGAGTAAGGGAATGTCTGTTATGACTTCTATCGACGCTAGACCCTCTTCATGCAGAGAGTATTTATGTTTTTTGGCCAGCGTTATAGACACACAGTTTGTAGGAAAAGAAAGTCCTCAAAATGTCTTAGTTGTCCAAGACTTTTCAGAAGTATTTTTAGATGGCCTTCCTGGCTTGCCGCCAGATAGGGACATTGAGTTTGTTGTAGATGTTTACCCAGGCGCTGAGCCTGTATCTAAGAATCCCTATAGATTAGCACCTACGGAGCTTAAGGAATTAAAGAAACAGTTGGAGGAACTATTGGATAAAGGGTTTATACGCCCAAGCTTTTCACCGTGGGGTGCACCAGTTCTTTTTGTTAAGAAGAAGGATGGATCAATGCGTATGTGCATTGATTATCGGGAATTGAATAAGTTAACTATCAAGATCAAGTATCCATTGCCAAGGATTGATGATTTATTCGACCAGCTTAAGGGTGCACGTGTTTTCTCTAAGATTGACCTAAGGTCCGGTTATTACCAATTGAAAGTCAAATCAGAAGATATTCCTAAGACTGCCTTTCGCACAAGGTATGGACATTATGAGTTTTTGGTTATGTCTTTTGGGTTGACAAATGCACCAGCAGCATTCATGGATCTTATGAATAAGGTGTTTCATGAGTATTTGGATAAGTTTGTCATAGTATTTATTGATGATATACTAATCTATTCACGTACTAAGAAGGAGCATACAATATATTTGAACCTGGTATTAGGAGTACTAAGGCAAAATCAACTTTATGCTAAGTTTTCCAAGTGTGAGTTTTGGTTGGACAGAGTTCACTTTCTTGGTCATGTGATCTCGGGTGATGGAATATCTGTCGATCCAGCCAAAGTTCAAGCAGTTAGAAATAGCCCCAACCAAAGAATGCCACTGATATTCGAAGTTTCCTTGGATTAGCAAGATATTACAGGAAATTTATTGAAGGATTCTCGAAGATTGCAACACCCCTCACTCGGTTAACAAGGAAAAATATTAAGTATGCATGGACAGAGGAATGTGAATCCAGTTTCCAGACTTTGAAATAGAAATTGACCAATGCTCCAATATTAACACTCCCTGTTGAAAATGGAAAGTTCAGCATTTATTGTGACGCTTCCAAAGTTGGACTCGGTTGTGTGTTGATGCAAGATAGAAAAGTAATAGCCTATGCTTCTAGACAGTTGAAAACACAAGAGAAAAATTACCCTACACACGACTTAGAATTAGCTGCAGTCATTTTTGCACTAAAGATTTAAAGGCATTACTTGTATGGACAGTCTTGTGAGATATTTTCGGACCATAAAAGTCTAAAGTATATTTTCACACAGAAATAATTAAATATGAGGCAATGTACATGGTTGGAGTTTTTTAAGGATTACGATTTTGAGATCAAATACCACCCCGACAAGGCAAATGTAGTAGCGGATGCTTTGAGTAGAGTGTCAACATTAGCCCTGCATTGATTCTTGACATACCGATAGCCTTAGAGGCGGAGTTTCAAAGATTTAACTTGGAAGCTGTGTCCAGTGTGTCAGCTATGCTTTCTGCCATAACCTTGAAGCCTTCTATTTTAGAAAGAATAAAGGAAGCTCAGATGATTGATGCTGAGTGTATCAAGTATAAGTCATGTATGGATTCTACCGATAAGTCGGATTTCAACTGTTCTGTTGATGGAATTCTCAAGTTTCAGAATAGATGGTTTGCTCCATTAAATGATGAACTTCGAAGGGAGATCCTTTCAGAAGCTCATTCCTCTAGATTTTCTGTTCATCTTGGAAGTACAAAAATGTACAGAGACCTTAAGCAACATTATTGGTGGCCAAATATGAAAAGAAGTGTGGCCGAGTATGTAGGATTGTGTTTAGTTTGCCAACAAGTTAAAGCTGAACATCAGAGGCCTGCAGGAGCATTGCAACCATTACCAGTTCCCGAATGGAAATGGGAACAAATAACAATGGACTTTGTGATAGGATTGCCTAGAACAGCAAAGGGACATGATGCAATTTGGATTATAGTAGACCGTCTAACCAAATCCACCCATTTTTTGCCCATAAAGATGACCTACTCGATGGACCAACTAGCTGAATTATATGTGCATAAGATTGTTAGACTGCATGGGGTTCCAAGCACTATAGTTTCTGACCAAGACTCTAGATTTACGTCGAAGTTCTGGAAGAGTCTGCATAAGACTATGGGTACACAGCTCAACTTTAGCATAGCCTTTCACCCTCAAACAATAGACAATCTGAAAGGACAATCCAAACGTTGGAGAATATGCTTCGTGCATGCATATTAGATTTTCAAGGATCTTGGAGTAAGTATTTATCGTTGGTGGAATTCTCTTATAAAAACAGTTTTCAGGCAACCATAGGTATGGCACCGTATGAAGCATTGTATGGACTAAAATGCAGATTTCCTTTGTATTGGGACGAAGTTGGTGAAGCGCGACTGATTGGTCCGGATTTTGTACAGCAAACAGTGGAGAAGATTGCCCTCATCCGACAGAGAATCTTAACAGCTCAAAGCTGACAGAAAAGCTACGCCGATAGGAGACGTAGAGAATTGGAGTTTGAAGTTGGTGATGAAGTTTTTCTTAAGGTATCACCATTCAAGGGAGTTGTGAGATTTAGAAAAAGAGGCAAGTTGAACCCCAGATATATTGGACCATTCTTAATTTTGAAGAGGATTGGGAAGACAGCTTACCAGTTACAGTTACCAACCTCTATGGAAGGAATCCATAATGTGTTCCACGTTTCCATGTTGAAGAAGTGTATACGGGATCAATCTCAGGTTGTGGAATAGCAGAATATTGAAATTCATCCTACCCTTGGTTATGAGGAGAAACCAGTAAAAATCCTTGACTATGCTGTGAAAGTGTTGTGCAACAAAGAGGTCCCACTGGTAAAAGTTTTATGGCATAACCAGAGCATAGAGGAGACAACTTGGGAGCGCCAACAGGACATGATGGACCAACATCAAGAATTATTCAGGTATTGAATTTTGAGGACAAAATTTTTTTAAGGAGGGTAGATTGTAACACCCAATTCCATTGAACCGATTTTACCTTGTCAACCAATAGTGTACATTTTATGGATAAAATTGGGAGAATTACTGATTAGGTTAATGAGAGACTAAGCAAGGGCATAAGGGTAAATAGAGATTTATAGTGATAACCTATTTAAGGAAAGAGGTTTTGCGATTAATGCACTGTAGCCGCCACTATTTTCTATACTTCCTCTTTCGGTATTCAGCTCAAGCTCAGCAGAGCTCTCCAAGCGATTTCCTCTCCGATTTTCATTCCTCAACCTAGGTGAGTTTTCTTGAGTTTTAGTGGCTAGATAGCAGAGAGAGTACAATGTGTGTTTTGGGAATGCTGTGAATGAGAGTAGGTTCGGGTTTAGGTGATAAACTGATAATGCACGATTAATAGAGTTCCAAGTCAGCTTCCTTAGGTTTCTAAATGGTTTAGAATGAGTTATAGTGAAGATTGAATTAATTCTCTGTTTATGATTTTAGGTGAGCAAAATCCCAAGATAGCTTGCAACCCAACTTTTTCCAAGAAGTCAAGTAAGTAGAGTATGTGTGTGCCTTCGGGTCTACATCACAAAATAGTAGGTTTATACTTGTTTGAATATTTTCTGTATGTCATGTATCATGTTTTTTGAAATAATACGAAAATGAATTTACATGTAATGGCATGGCAAGGTATGAACAGAATGTAAGAGATCAGCTGTTAAGGGAACTAATCCGCCCCTTAATTTATGAAGAGGATGTATGACTTTGGGAAAAATGATCCAACTCCCAATGGAATTTAGGATCAGATCAGCTGTTAAGGGAACTAATTTGTCCCTTAATTTATAAAGAGGATGTATGACTTTGGGAAAAATAATCCAACTCCCAATGGAATCGAGGGATCAGAATGTGAATGCAACTGAGATGTGAAAGTAGAAACTACATGACTAGGATTTATGTTTCAGCATATCATTTCATTATTGTTTTACTTACTTAGCATTAGGCTAATAGATGAGTTTTGTGATGCACGTGAAGAAGTTTCAGCATGTGTGTTCTCTGATTATGTTGAGGGCTGGGCTGGTTGGAGGAGTACATTCACGCATCCACTTGACAGTCTGGTGGGGCGGTTTAACTAATGTCAGTAGGTGTGAAAGTTTAGTTGACAATGGTTCAGTTGTAGTGTGCTGAGAGTGTTAATGACAATAGGAGTTTTATGTTTTTAATAATTTCGGAGCTTTTCTGATTTTGAAAACACGAATTGGTTTTAGTTAAAGATTGTTATTCTGGATTTATAAAGTTGTGGATCTATGTTTTTTGAATAGCTGCTGTTAGAATTTACAAGTTCTTTTAGTAGACAGAGTTGTCCGTTTGTTTAGAGTGTTACTGTTCATCGGTGAATGTAATCTATCGGTGGATGTAATCTAACGGTTGATGTAATCTATCGGTGGATGTAATCTATCGGTGGATATAGTCTATCGGTGGTTGTAGAATAGATTTTTTGTCGTTTTGTGATCGGTGGACACGAATAATAGATTTTTGTCGTTTTGTGACCGGTGGATGTGAGAAATAGATTTTTGTCGTTTTGTGATCGATGGATAAGAGTAATAGATTTTTGTCGTTTGTAATCGGTGGATGCTGAGGGCTACTGTAGTTCGAAGGATTCGATCGTTGGACGTGAGCGGTGGTTGTGGGTAGTCAACATGTCATTCAACTGTCACTGTTTAGTGGTAGAGGTCTTTTGTTTCTTGAGCGGTGGATGTGGGTAGCCGACATGTCGTTCGACTGACACTGTTTAGCGGTGGATGCCTTCTATTTCCGCCTCTACCGCTATGACTATTTTGTTTCTACTTCTGCCATTGACACTGTTTAGCGGTGAATGCCTTTTGTTTCTATTACTATCGCTGGATTTGTTCAGCGGTGGACGTGTTCTGTTTTGTTTTTTTTTTTTTCTTTCAACCAATTGTTTTTAATATTTTAATTAATTAATAAATGTTGTTTTATACAAATGAATTTTCGCTGCAAGTCTTAACGTTTTGAATGTCAAATTTGATGGTTGTGTGAAATTTTAAAAATTTTGCAAAGTCTCATAGTTCGGTTCAGTATTATGAGTAGCGAACCGAGTTTATATAATTCGGGGCGTTACAGCTATCCACTAACATCCCCCTGCAAGCTCAAGGTTGTAGAACAAGGAGCATGGATTAGAGCTCATGTAACACCCGAGAATTTCCTTAAATGTGATTTGCCCCTTAGATTAGATTATATTGTGGAACATAATAGAGATTTTAGAAGCACTTAATTAGAAGGAGAGAAAATTAGGGGGAAACTTTAGAATTTCAATGTTTAAGGTTAAGTGAGGTTTTGAGCTAAAATAAAAGTAACATAAAAGTGAAAGAGATAGAAGAAAAGTGGAAGGGGATGTCTTCCACGTGAGGATGAGTTGTGTGGGGAGGGAAGTGGTTTGTTTTAATATTTTAATTATTTTGGTGGTAATTTTGAAAAGGTAAAATGATGTTAAAATAAGGAAATGAGGAAGTAAGTGATAAAAAGGAAAAGGTGGTCATCTTCCTCCCTTCTCTCCCACGAAATTCCAGCCCCCATTGACGTTTTTCTTCAACTTTCAATCCTCAAGTTTTGCAAGATTTAAGGTTAGTTTTTAGTTGGGTTTTGTTAGGGATATATAATAGTAAAGATTTTAGGTGTTTTGTTAGGGTTTTATGGAGTTTTGGAGGGTTTGTAGAAACCCTAAGTGAAGTCCGAAATTTCCATTTTCTTAGTGAGTTTTCTTCCTAAATTTGGTGGTTTAAATGTTAGATAGGTTAGTTTAGGTGGTTTAGGTAGTTAGGTTGGAGAAATGGTGGAAGTTGTGAAAAACCAGTTTTCTTGATTAATGTTGCCGGTTCTGTTTTCTGGATTTCGAATTGGCCATGGTGTTTGGTTTTTGAATTTGATTATTTCAATGGAAGATAGACGTGTCGAGGTTGATGGAATGGGGTGGCACGTCGAAATCCGTTCAAAAACGAGTGAGTTATGGTCGATTGAAATTGGACGATGGAAAATGTGAGAATTTTAGGTTTTAGAGTTTAGGCTTTAAAGTTGGTTTAAATTGGTTGTTAGATTGGTTGTTAGGCTTGGTTTAGAATTTATAGAATGTTGCTAAGTTATTTGTCTTATGTTTGCTAGGTTAACAAGTGAACGAGTTGACCCATCAAGTGAGCGAATAAGAATACATGCGAGGAATCCAGGTAAGTAGTGGAGTGTATGTGTTTTGCCTTCGGGCCTACACCATGGAACGGTAGGGAATTGTTTGTTTGTTTGGTTGTTTTGTCTTGTTTGTTGGTTGAGCATTGTGTGACATGCATCATGGTTTCGAACTACGAAAATACGAGTTTTGGCATGTTTTGAATTGTGAGTATGGAATGTAAGATATGCAACGGTGTCTCTACGAGAGATGTACGCCTAAGTGTCTCTACGAGAGATGTACGCATGAGTGTCTCTACTAGAGATGTACGCCTGAGTGTCTTGAGTAAAATCAAATTCTACAAGAGATGTACGCCTATGTGTCTCTACGAGAGATGTACGCCTAAGTGTCTCGAGTAGAATCGAATTTTACGAGAGATGTACACCTATGTGTTTCTACTAGAGATGTACGTCTGAGTGTCTCGAGTAGAACAGATTTCTACTAGAGATGTAAGACTGAGTGTCTCGAGTAGAACGGATTTCTACTAGAGATGTACGCCTAAGTGTCTCGAGTAGAATGGATTTCTACAAGAGATGTATGCCTATGATTAGTGAAATGAGAATGGAATGAATACAACCGAGAGTTAGAAACTGCATGTGTTATGAGTGAATGTGCATTATGTTTTCGTATGCATTATTCCTTACTTGCTAAGCATTAGGCTTACGTTTTGTATTCTGTGGTGTAGGTGGAGACGTTATAGCAGGTGAGCTAGTTAAAAGAGCCCAGGACTAGGGAGCAGTCGGCGAGGTTTGAGGCAAGCCGGTGCGGGTATTTGTCGGGGCGTCTTGACCATGGTCTTTCGGGGAGATTTGTGGGATTCGGTATTTTGGTAGTTTGTTGGCTTTTATTTGTATAAATGATAGGTGGTAAATGTTGTTTGAAATTGTTTTGAAACTCTTGTTGGTAAATATTTGTTTTTCAGGATTTTTGTATTTAGAAAATTTAATCGTTATTCTGCTCGATTTTTCGTAGAGTAAACGACATTGGTTTTCACTTGTTTTCACATTTCAATGTCGTGTTGGAACCGGTTTTCTGAGAAATTTACGAGTCAAGAAGTCGGGAATGTCGGGAAAGTTTGAGATTAATTTTGGGTGATTTGGGTGTGAGTGATTTGAAGGAAAAATGAAAAAAATAGAAGAAGGGCGCTGGTGGCCGAGCAGGTGGCGCGCATAGCACAGAAGGCACGCGCGGGGCGCAGGCTGGGCACGCGTAGCGCCCAGCGCCGATCACGCACCCGAGAGGGTGCCAATCAATCGGCACCAGCGCGCGCGTGGTGTTGCGCGCAGCTGGCGCGCGCGCCGCACAACATACAAAATTAAATTTTTTTTTTTAAATTTTCCTATTTCTTCTATGTTTTAACCCGATATTTTCTGGCACATTTTGCTCGTATTTTGGGTACGTTTTCCAACAAATTTTGAGGGTTCAAAACATCTAAAAATCGAGTAAAAATTTTATCAAAAATTATTTTAAATTACGTTTTAAACGCGGAATTGTTATGTAAAGTAACGCACCGAGCCGGGATGGGTTCAGGGGCGTTACTACAGCTCAAGAAACTTTGATGGTAAAAGAGACTTTGTGGAGCATCTGCTAGTTGTTCCTTTGCAGGCATAAATTGTACGAGTAGACGTTTGTTGAGGACCTTCTGTAACGCCCCTGAACCCACTCTGGCTCGGTGCGCTACATGGCTCACATTTCGGACGTTTAAATCGATGTTTAAAATAATTTTCGATAAAATTTTGACTCAGTTTTCAGGTTTTTTGAACCCTCGAAAACGGTTGGAAAAAGTTCGTAAAATACATTTAAAATACGTCGGAAAAGATCAGGTTAAAACATATTTGAAAAGGGTAGAATTTGAAAAAAAAAACAAATTTTTGCACACTATGGGCGCCGCGCGCGCAGCACTGCGCACCCGGGGCGCGATCAATCGGCACAAGTGCCGATCGATCGGCGACCCCTCGGCGCAAGTGCCAATCGATCGGCGACCCCTCGGTCACTCGACCACCAGGGCTGATCGATCGGCGCTGCGCGCACCACGAATGCGCCAGCGCGCGCCTCATCCGACCTCCTCCTTCTTTCTTCCATTTTTCTCCAAGCCAAATACCTCTAAATCACCCAAAATTTTTACTAAACATTCCCGACATCATTGACTCCGTGCCCCATAAAAATCTAAGAAAACCGACTTTAAAACGTCAACGAAGATGTGAAAACAAGTGAAAACCAACGTCGTTTCTTATATATAAAAATCGAGCAGGATAACGACTAAATTTTCTAAAACCAAACATTTTATAAAACAGTTCCAAAACATTCTTTACAACGTTATAAAACACTGTATTTTATATAAATAAATCCAACGTAACGACCACATTTTACAAACTCTAAAATAGGTAAAAACTATACATCACCCACATCTTCCCGAATACCATGGTCGAGACGCCCCGACAACTGCCCGCACCGGCATACCGCGTACATCACCGACTGCGTCCCAATTCTAGCTTTCCTCATAGCTCTCACTTGTAATAACGTCGTCACCTACACCACAGAACACAAAATGTAACGACCCCGGCCAGGAGCCGTCACGTGTTCATATTCTTTCATTAATTGTTTGCTTGACTTTTACTATTATTACATTCACTTACTATCTCTCAACAGACTTTCACATTTAACATATATTTTTTTTTTAAACTGGTAATAGAAACGCAGAACCATTAAGGAAGACGAACCCTCTCGTGACCGACTTCCCACGCCTCGTCGGCTCAACCTTCACAAAGTCGAGCGACTAGACTCGGTCATTGGCTTCTTGACAATTTCCGGAAAAGAGGAGGTGCCCTCAATTCTCTTAACTTAATACCACTCGGGTTTGCATGGGTTGCATGCGTTGACAACCCTCAGAAATTTAGTCGTCCGGTCATCACGTGCATTACGCGTGACTCGCTTAACATCACCTAAAAGGAGACGTCTTCCGGTGGGCACGTGGGTCTCGCGTGCTAAATTAAAACATCATCCGGTCGCTAATCGACAAAACACATTTTACATCTTCCGGTCGCTAAACGACAAAACACATTTTACATCTTCCGGTCGCTAAGCGACGACACACATTTTACATCTTCCGGTCGCTAAGCGACAACACACATTTTACATCTTCCGGTGACGTCATCCGGAAGACTAAACCATCATACAACTATCCTTCGGCATCTGCCGATGACGTCAGCCGGAAGACTAAACCAACAAACAACTACCCTTCGGCATCTGCCGATGACGTCAGCCGGAAGACTAAACCATCAAACAATTAACTCTCGGCATCTGCCGATGACGTCAACCGGAAGACTAAACCATCAACAACTATTCCTTCGGCATCTGCCGATGACGTCAGCCGGAAGACTACCTCTTCCAGCTTCCGTCTTACGGTAGAGAACTCTAAATCATCAAATGACTCCTTCCAACAGAAAGAAAACACAACTCATTCAAATGCATATAGCGGAAGACTTAAGCAACAGACCATTTATAAATCTATATAATCATTCCCTGACTCAGTGATCCACTAGACAGTTTCAAAGCTCAACGTTTTAAAATAATCTCATCCTACTTAAACTACCATATTCTTTAACATACTGTAACATAAGAGTTTTAACCAGGGGTCATAAATCGCCTCTCCAGTCCCGCACTGTCACCTTGAGCATCCTCCAGCAACCAGCCTTAAGCATCCTCTTTGAACATAACATCCTCACCTGAACCTTCTTCACCTACACAATAAGGTTTAACTATAAGCCTAATGCTTAGTAAGGAATGCATGCTGACAGATATACATGAGTACACAATTTAAAGAGACATAATTCATAAACCATTCTTTATTCATGTTCATCTTTATCATTTACATAACATGTATTAAGGCAGGAGACGAGGGAGGAAGACAGGGGTACATAGTCATTTGCCTATCGCGGCAGTCGTACATAATCATTTGCCTATCGCGGCAATCATGATACATCACTCGGCCTCCCCAGTGGGAGAATTCGGGAGCCATACATATCATTAACTCGGCCTCCACCAGTGGGAGATTTCGCGAGTCATACATATCATTAACTCGGCCTCCACCAGTGGGAGATTTCGCGAGTCGTACATATCATTAACTCGGTCTCCACCAGTGGGAGAATTAGCGAGTCATACATAACATAGTCTTTCCCCGCTCTGCACTTAATCTTGGTTACATTTGCTTTTCATGTTCTCAACTTAATCATAACAGGGACACAGTGCATAGACATAAAGTTCATAGAGAGAAGTCATATCATGAGGACAAGTAAAACATCCTGTAACTTTACATTTACTTACTCAACTTCTTCATATTGTGGAAATAACAAATCATAGTCAATAAGCTAACATCTCAGTGATTTCCTAATACCCTTGCGGTGTAGGGCCCTAGTGGCCGGAAATCTTAATACATTCACTTACCTGGATTCCTTAGCAATCCGAACTTCCTCTCTTTAACTTCTTCACCTAAAACATGTACATTACAGTAGTTAAAACAAAGTCCTAGTAGTCCTAATCATAAACCACCCTAGGATCTAATAGCTAAAGTCATTCCGATTCCTCTGTTTGACACCCTGCAGTCTGAAATCCGAAACTAAGTGGACAGGTTTTACCATTGATTAAATCCGAGTTGGTTACTTAAAATGCTCAGAATCGATTCGGGATGACATTTCTACTCTCAGATTTAAAAAAAAAATCTCAAACTACTCGGCCACTGCTAAAAAAAATCCGAACTCAGTGCCGAGCTGAAAACAGAGCTCTATTTACTAATGAATGACTACATTGTCCATTTCATATCTCGGGTGTGGATTTGCAGAGAAGGGCAAGCTCAAAACCAGCCGTCGGTAAAGGGAAGTTCTGGTAGCCGAGAGCAAGAACTTGGGAAAGAAGGAATCGCCGAGAGGGAATGTCGGCTACAGTGGTAATAAAGTGAGATTTAAGGTTTCCATTTCCTATTTATACTAAATCCATCGATTTTAATTACAAAACTGCCACCCAACCTAGTTTTACTCAACTTGTAATAAATTTGTCTTAACATTAAATTTAAATCATAACGGTTAAATAAGAGGGTGACAATGAAAATGGTCAGAAAATCACCTGGCCGAAATGTCGGGTGTTACATCCACCCCTCCTTAAACAAAATTTTCGTCCTCGAAAATTGCTCAAGCAAATAACTTAGGATATTTGTCCAACATCTCCTGCTGCCTTTCCCATGTGGCTTCTTCAATGCCGTGATTTGTCCATAAAACTTTCACCAATGGGATCTCTTTGTTTCTCAGAGTCTTGACTGCATATTCCAATATCTGTATCGGTTTCTCCTCATACTCCAGTGTCGGTTCTAAACCAATATCCGATGGCTGGATGATTTGTATTGGATCACGCATGCACTTCCTTAACATTGACACATGGAAGACATTATGAACTTTATCCAATGATGGAGGCAGTTGCAGTCTATAAGCTGTACTCCCGACTTTCGCCAAGACAGGGAAGGGTCCAATAAATCTAGGATTAAGTTTTCCTTTCTTGCCAAATCTTAAGACTCCTTTAAATGGTGACACCTTTAAGAATACTTCATCTCCTACTGCAAACTCGAGTTCCCTTCTCCTTCGATATGCATAACACTTCTGCCGGCTTTGTGCAGTCACCATTCTTTTCCAGATAGTGGCAATCTTATCTGACATTTGCTGCAGAATATCAGGTCCAAGAAGTTTTGCTTCACCAACCTCGTCACAGTAAAGGGGTGACCTACATTTCCTTCCATACAGTGCTTCATAAGGTGCCATACCGATGGTGGACTGATAACTGTTATTGTAGGAAAACTCAACCAGAGGTAATTGTCTGCTCCAAGTTGTCTGAAAGTCAAGTACACATGCTCTCAACATATCTTCGAGTATTTGAATCGTCCTTTCTGATTGGCCATCGGTCTGTGGGTGAAAAGCTGTGCTGAAAGATAACTTTGTACCTAAAGTGCCTTGCAAACTTTTCCAGAATCGAGAGGTGAACCTGGGGTCACGGTCAGAGACAATGGATACAGGGATCCCATGCAACCTAATAATTTCCTGAACATAAAGATCAGCAAATTGGTCCATCGTATAGGTGGTCCTTACAGGTAAGAAATGGGCTGATTTCGTCAGTCTATCCACCACAACCCAAATACAATCATGCCCTTTAGTCGTCTTAGGTAGTCCTACTACGAAATCCATAGCTATGTGTTCCCACTTCCACTCGGGAATAGGCAACGGCTGAAGAGTACCTCCTGGACGTTGGTGTTCGGCTTTGACTTGTTGGCATACTAAACAGGACTCTACATACTTAGCAACATCCTTTTTTAGGTTAGGCCACCAGTACTGTAACTTCAGGTCTCGGTACATCTTGGTGCAGCCAGGATGTACAGAAAAGGAAGAGGAGTGCGCCTCAGCCAAGATCAACTTACGCAATTCCACATCATTAGGAATGCACCACCGATTTCTAAACCTCAGGATCCCATCCTTGGAGAGACTGAACTCGGAGGTGGTGCCCTTCAACTTATCCATCATGCTGATATTTTCCACTGAATCCTTCTGTTGTGCATCCTTGATCTTTTCCAAAATTGTTGGTTGAATAGTTAACTCAGCGAGCAAGACTGATAACTCTGGAACTATCTCCAAGTCAAATTTCTGAACTTCTGTTCTTAAGGGTATAGACATGGTTGAAACCACGGGCTGCATTGTTGTTGACATCCTACTCAACGCATCAGCTACAGAGTTAGCCTTCCCGGGGTGATACTTGATCTCAAAATCGTAGTCCTTGACAAATTCCAACCAACGTCTCTGTCTCATGTTCAATTCCTTCTGTGTGAAGAGGTACTTTAGACTTTTATGGTCAGAAAACACCTCACATTGCTGTCCATATAAATAGTGTCTCCAAATCTTCAAGGCAAAAACAACGGCAGCTAATTCTAGATCATGAGTGGGGTAGTTTTGCTCGTAACCCTTTAGCTGCCTAGAAGCATACGCTATAACTTTACCCTCTTGCATCAGAACACAGCCTAAACCAACTTTAGACGCATCACAGTAAACACTAAATTTTCCTTCTTCGATTGGGAGGGTCAATACAGGGGCTGTTGTTAACTTCAGTTTTAACGTCTGGAAGCTGTCTTCACAGGCTTCAGTCCAAGAATACTTAATGTCCTTCTTTGTCAAACTCGTCAGGGGTTTAGCTATCATAGAAAATCCCTTGATGAACTTCCTGTAATAGCCTGCCAACCCAAGGAAGCTGCGGACTTCGCTGGCATTCTTAGGTTGAGGCCAATCCTTTACTGCCTGAATTTTGGTCGGGTCCACAGATATGCCATTAGCAGAAACTACATGGCCAAGGAAATTAACCTTATCTAACCAAAACTCACACTTAGACAGCTTGGCGTAAAGTTGATGCTCCTTCAATGTCGTCAAAACTACCTTCAAGTGTTCCTCATGGTCAGCCACAGTTCGGGAGTATATCAAGATATCATCTATGAATACAATCACAAACTTATCCAAATACTCACGAAACACACGGTTCATTAAATCCATGAAAGCTGCAGGGGCGTTTGTCAACCCAAACGACATGACTAAGAATTCATAATGTCCATAGCGGGTTCTGAAGGCTGTCTTTGGTATATCTCCTTCTTTAACCTTCAGTTGGTAATAACCCGAACGTAAATCTATCTTTGAAAATACCTTAGCTCCTTGCAATTGGTCAAACAAATCATCAATCCTAGGTAAGGGGTACCTATTCTTGATTGTCAACTTATTTAGTTCCCTGTAGTCTATGCACATTCTAAGAGAACCATCTTTCTTCCTTACAAATAAGACTGGTGCACCCCAAGGAGAACTACTGGGGCGAATAAATCCCTTGTCAACCAATTCCTGCAGTTGGACCTTCAATTCTTTCAACTCAACAGGTGCCATACGGTAAGGGTTCTTAGATACAGGTGATGCCTCAGGGTATGTATCAATTACAAACTCTATTTCTCTATCAGGTGGTATACCCGGTAAGTCATCCAAGAATGCTTCGGGAAACTCCCGGACTATAGGAATGTCCTGTAGCTCAGTTTTATTCTTCACCCGATCATCTATAACACTAGC
This sequence comes from Begonia masoniana, assembly GCA_022432975.1. Taxonomy (NCBI): domain Eukaryota; kingdom Viridiplantae; phylum Streptophyta; class Magnoliopsida; order Cucurbitales; family Begoniaceae; genus Begonia; species Begonia masoniana. The sequence continues at coordinate 37,091,210 of CM039504.1, read as the reverse complement.
CAAGTAGCTCTCACAACCACATCTCAGCATTCGGTTTATTTCTAGTGAGGATATAATTGGTATCTTACTTATTTTAGGAATAGCTTGGAAGGAATAATGATTACCATTCGGGGGTCTAAAATCAACTATTCCAGATCTACAACTTATCGTGGCATGATGTCTAAATAACCAATCCATCCCTAATATCACTTCATACCCTTTTATGTCAATGACAATTAATTCCGCATAGAGATTCTTATCCCCTAAGGACACGACGTCACCCTTAACAATCTGCTCTGAATGTAGGGACTTCCCTGATGGCAACACAACACTATATAACCTTTCAGCTGGTAAGGGTCTTATGCTATGTTTGCATTCAAACAAGGTTGATATAAACGAGTGTGTGGCCCCTGTATCTATGAGTGTATAAGCAGCAAAACCACAGATAATGACGGTACCTGATATGACTGTATGCTGAACAGCTCCCTCATCTTCCATCAACGCATACACTCTGGGTACAACCCTTGCACGGTTCGGGTCTGGCGGCATGGGGCAATCTCTGACCATGTGTCCGGTCTTATCACACCTGAAACACCGGCCAGAAAGCAGCTTGCACTCACCAGGGTGGTTCCTCTGACATGTAGGGCATAGAGGCGCCAGAGGTCTCTTTCCTTTTTCCTGGTCATCATTCTGGTTGAGGGGCCTCTTCATTCCATGCTGTTGTTGCTGTGGTCCCCTGTTCTGTCGTGGCTGCCAACCTTTGTTCTGACGTGGTGGCGGCTGAGCGTCCTTCATGAGTTTCTTTGGCTGTTCGCGTTGTGCATATGCTGTCATTTCTGCCTCTTCTAGCTCCAAGGCCTTAGCCGTCACTTCACCATAAGGTACATTATGTATCCCGGCAGTCTTCACTTTCATGTACAGACTTGGCTTCAGTCCTTGAACAAACTGGTAAATCTTATCTTCCTCATCCTCAATCATACGGGGAGCAAACCGTGATAAAGCATCAAATTCACATATATAATCCGTCACAGAGCCAGTTTGTCGTAGATTCTTGAACTCCTTCTTCTTGTTGGCCCGAACAGTCCTATTGAAGTACTTGTCAAAGAAGGCAGTCTTGAACATCCCCCAGGTCATAGCTTCGGCATTAGCGGTGCTCTGGATCGAGTCCCACCAATGCCTTGCACTTAACTCCAAATGAAAGACAGCATAGGTGACCTTATCCCCTTCGTCAACCTTTGCATACTTAAACATGTCTTCAATCTTTCGGATCCACTCCTCAGCATGAATAGGATCTGAAACATACCCATTAAACACCCGGGGGTCGAAGCCGGTGAAAGCGCTCACCCCCATGATCATGAGTTGCGTTAGTACTGGAGTTGCCTTGTTCTTCCCTAGCTGTCATCAGTCGTTCTATCTGGTGAGATTGACGCATGACCAACTCAGTCAACTGAGCAATAGCATTGCTATCCTCATTGCTCTCTCTCTGTTGACCTCTAACCATCTTGGGATTCCTAGACAAATCATTTCAGACATAATTTAACTTAATGACATGCATGAAATTATAAACACTTACAGTTGCTGAGGTGTGCTCAAGTGACAGTCAGTGCTGGAAGGCAGTCTGCAGAATCAGTTTTAGAACCTGGTTTTGCTCTGATACCACAATTGTAACGACCCCGGCCAGGAGCCGTCACGTGTTCATATTCTTTCATTAATTGTTTGCTTGACTTTTACTATTATTACATTCACTTACTATCTCTCAACAGACTTTCACATTTAACATATATTTTTTTTTAAACTGGTAATAGAAACGCAGAACCATTAAGGAAGACGAACCCTCTCGTGCCCGACTTCCCACGCCTCGTCGGCTCAACCTTCACAGAGTCGAGCGACTAGACTCGGTCATTGGCTTCTTGACAATTTCGGGAAAAGAGGAGGTGCCCTCAATTCTCTTAACTTAATACCACTCGAGTTTGCATGGGTTGCATGCGTTGACAACCCTAAGAAATTTAGTCGTCCGGTCATCACATGCATTACGCGTGACTCGCTTAACATCACCTAAAAGGAGACGTCTTCCGGTGGGCACGTGGGTCTCGCGTGCTAAATTAAAACATCATCCGGTCGCTAATCGACAAAACACATTTATTCAGGTTGCTAAACGACAAAACACATTTTACATCTTCCGGTCGCTAAGCGACGACACACATTTTACATCTTCCGGTCGCTAAGCGACAACACACATTTTACATCTTCCGGTGACATCATCCGGAAGACTAAACCATCATACAACTATCCTTCGGCATCTGCCGATGACGTCAGCCGGAAGACTAAACCAACAAACAACTACCCTTCGGCATCTGCCGATGACGTCAGCCGGAAGACTAAACCATCAAACAATTAACTCTCGGCATCTGCTGATGACGTCAACCGGAAGACTAAACCATCAACAACTATTCCTTCGGCATCTGCCGATGACGTCAGCCGGAAGACTACCTCTTCCAGCTTCCGTCTTACGGTAGAGAACTCTAAATCATCAAATGACTCTTTCCAACAGAAAGAAAACACAACTCATTCAAAATGCATATAGCGGAAGACTTAAGCAACAGACCATTTATAAATCTATATAATCATTCCCTGACTCAGTGATCCACTAGACAGTTTCAAAGCTCAACGTTTTAAAATAATCTCATCCTACTTAAACTACCATATTCTTTAACATACTGTAACATAAGAGTTTTAACCAGGGGTCATAAATCGCCTCTCCAGTCCCGCACTGTCACCTTGAGCATCCTCCAGCAACCAGCCTTAAGCATCCTCTTTGAACATAACATCCTCACCTGAACCTTCTTCACCTACACCATAAGGTTTAACTATAAGCCTAATGCTTAGTAAGGAATGCATGCTGACAGATATACATGAGTACACAATTTAAAGAGACATAATTCATAAACCATTCTTCATTCATGTTCATCTTTATCATTTACATAACATGTATTAAGGCAGGAGACGAGGGAGGAAGACAGGGGTACATAGTCATTTGCCTATCGCGGCAGTCGTACATAATCATTTGCCTATCGCGGCAATCATGATACATCACTCGGCCTCCCCAGTGGGAGAATTCGGGAGCCATACATATCATTAACTCGGCCTCCACCAGTGGGAGATTTCGCGAGTCATACATATCATTAACTCGGCCTCCACCAGTGGGAGATTTCGCGAGTCGTACATATCATTAACTCGGCCTCCACCAGTGGGAGAATTCGCGAGTCATACATAACATAGTCTTTCCCCGCTCTGCACTTAATCTTGGTTACATTTGCTTTTCATGTTCTCAACTTAATCATAACAGGGACACAGTGCATAGACATAAAGTTCATAGAGAGAAGTCATATCATGAGGACAAGTAAAACATCCTGTAACTTACATTTACTTACTCAACTTCTTCATATTGTGGAAATAACAAATCATAGTCAATAAGCTAACATCTCAGTGATTTCCTAATACCCTTGCGGTGTAGGGCCCTAGTGGCCGGAAATCTTAATACATTCACTTACCTGGATTCCTTAGCAATCCGAACTTCCTCTCTTTAACTTCTTCACCTAAAACATGTACATTACAGTAGTTAAAACAAAGTCCTAGTAGTCCTAATCATAAACCACCCTAGGATCTAATAGCTAAAGTCATTCCGATTCCTCTGTTTGACACCCTGCAGTCTGAAATCCGAAACTAGGTGGACAGGTTTTACCATTGATTAAATCCGAGTTGGTTACTTAAAATGCTCAGAATCGATTCGGGATGACATTTCTACTCTCAGATTTAAAAAAAAATCTCAAACTACTCGGCCACTGCTAAAAAAAATCCGAACTCAGTGCCGAGCTGAAAACAGAGCTCTATTTACTAATGAATGACTACATTGTCCATTTCATACCTCGGGTGTGGATTTGCAGAGAAGGGCAAGCTCAAAACCAGCCGTCGGTAAAGGGAAGTTCTGGTAGCCGAGAGCAAGAACTTGGGAAAGAAGGAATCGCCGAGAGGGAATGTCGGCTACAGTGGTAATAAAGTGAGATTTAAGGTTTCCATTTCCTATTTATACTAAATCCATCGATTTTAATTACAAAACTGCCACCCAACCTAGTTTTACTCAACTTGTAATAAATTTGTCTTAACATTAAATTTAAATCATAACGGTTAAATAAGAGGGTGACAATGAAAATGGTCAGAAAATCACCTGGCCGAAATGTCGGGTGTTACACAAAACGTAAGCCTAATACTTAGTAAGTAGGGAATAATGCATATGCAAACATAATGCACACTTGACTCCTAACACATGCAGTTTCTAATTCTCAATTGTGTTCATCTCATTCTCATTTCATAAACATTTCACATAACCACAACAACTTAAGTACTTTCAACCGTGACTCTCTAGCAGACACCTCCCGAATTGCCATTCTTTTAGGAACTAATTCGCCACGAGGCGACATATCAAGGAACCACCGTGCATCTTTTGTGGTAACCTCCCGAATTGCCTTTCTTTTAGGCACTAATTCGTGACGAGGTGACACATGAAGGAACCACCGTGCATCTTTTGTGGTAACCTCCCTGAATTGCCATTCTTTCAGGCACTAATTCGCGACGAGGTGACATATCAAGAGACCACCACACATCTTTCGTGGAAACCTCTCCAATTGCCATTCTTTCAGGCACTAGTTCGCGATGAGGCAACTCCACAAAAGACCACATTACCTTGCATATCAGACCACATTACCTCGCATATCTTCTTATCTTTCTTTACTTTCCATACTCACAATTCAAAACATGCTCAAAACTCGTTCGTTTCGTAGTTCAAAAACAATGATGCATGTCACACACAATGCTCAACACAAAACAAACACAGCAAACAAACAAACAACCAATCATCTCTACCGTTCCGTGGTGTAGGCTCAAAGGAAAAAGTCACACATCCACTACTTACCTGGACTCCTGCACGTGTTCGTATTTGCTCGCTCAGGCTAGTCCTAATGTTTGCACATCGACCTAGCATATTCAAGGGAAAAATCACTTAATAACATCCTAGAAATTCTAAGGAATACCTAACTAAGACTAATCAACACAATTAACCAAATTTAAAACATAACATCACCAAAACCCGATTTTTCCCACAATTTTTATCAACCAACTTCAAACGGCCATAACTCCCCCATTTTTCATCGGAATTAAACGTTCCACCCCAATACGTAAACCTCTCCATGTATACTTTCCATTAAAACAATTAAAATTAACAACCAAACAACTATGTCTGATCGAACACAGCAAAAAAGAACCGGATATCATTGATTCCAAAACCGGTTTTTACACAACTTTCACCAATTTGCTAATCTAACTCCCAAAATAGCCTAAACTATCATATCCAATGTTTAAATCATCAAATATATGAATAACACACAGCAAGAACATAAAAATTCGGAGTCCCCTTTTTAGGGTTTCCAAATCTTTACTAAACCTCACCAAAAGTCATCAAAAACTCCAAAAACTTACACTAACATGTATCCAACTAAAAACCCATTAAAACTCACCTTTAAAACCTTGTAAAAATTGAAGAAAATATGGTGGAGAACCCTAGCAATGGAGCTGGTCTTCGTAGGGGAGAAAGGGGAAAGAAGATGGCTTTTTGCCATTCGAACCATCTACCTTACCAAATTTATAAAACAAGCTTTTCTACTTTTAACTTTTTCCACCAAAGTTTCCAATTTTATAAAATGGTCTCTCTTTTCCCTTTTTACTTCACTTCAACGTGAAAGACCACTTATTCCATCCATTCTCTCAATTTTTCTTTTACTTAAATTTACTTTTCATCAATTCAACTTAACAATAATTTTAACCACACAACTCCTAAGTTTTCCCTACATTCCCTTTTCAATTGCACTATCTAGCTCAATAGTTTAGGAAAACTCTAGCACTATCGTTAAACCCTCAGAACATCCCTCACTGACATCCCTAACCTAGGACTACGTACTTTACAAAAAAAAATTCTGGTGTTACACCTTCTCTCTTACAAAGCGGTAGTCAATCTCTATATGCTTAGATTTGGTGTGTAACACTAGGTTGGAAGCGAGGTAAATAGCACTTAGGATATCACAAAATATAGTGGGTATCTCCATGGATGTAACACTAATCTCTTGGAAGAGGTACTGAAGCCAAAGAAGTCTGCTGCACCATTGGCTATGCTTCGATATTCTGACTCAATTGCTTGACCAAGAAATGACCTTTTACTTTGTAAATAACCAAGAAATAGTATTTGTCCCAACAAAAATGCAAAAGGTGCTTGTACTCTTTTGATCATTAGGACAAGATGTCCATGTTCGCATCATTGAAGCAAAGTAAGTTATATGAAGAGGATGGTGAGAATGATATGCTGAGAGAAGAGGTACCTTGATAACGAAGAATACGTTTCACGGCTTGCCAATGGCTATTAGAGGGAGCATGCATAAACTAACACACCTTGTTCATGGCAAATGAGATATCTGGTCTAGTAAGAAAAAAATATTGCAAAGCGCCTACAATTTGGCAAAAATTGGAGCCATCTAATTAAAAGAGTGCCTGAATTCTTTAATAGAATAGAGCCAAATGCCATATTAGCCCGAATAAGTAGATCCTCGATGTACCGAGATTGACTTAGGTGTAGACCATTATAACCTTTTGAAACTAAGATACCAAACAAGTATTTTAGTTTGCCAAGGTCCCTTATAGAAAACATGGAGTTTAAATAGCCAACAAGGTTGTCAATAAGACTAGCGGAGTTTTCTATCACGATAATACCTTCAACATAAACAAACATTAAAATAATGGAAGAGTGTCGGAAAAAAATGAATAAAGATGTATCCGAATGTGATGATTTAAAGCCCCACTATAGGAGAGCATTGTACAACTTGGTGTACCAAGCTCGAGGAGATTCCTTCAATCTGTATAATGCCTTTTTTAGCAGGCATACAACTAAGGGTTGTGAAGTACTGACAAACCCAAGAGGCTGCTGCATAAATACTATTTCAGAGAGGTCATCATGCTAAAAAGAATTGTTTAAATCTAGTTGTGTAATAGTCTAGTAAAGAGACACAACCAAGCACAAATTCGTCAAGATTATTGTTGGTTTGACAACCAGATTGAATGTTTCCTCATAATCAATGTCTTCAGATTGATCATAACCTTTGGCTAACAATCTCGCTTTGTATATGTTAATAAAGCCATCGACACGTGGTTTAAGTTTAAAAACCCAACCAACAAGTGTAGCCCCTTGAGGTAGTGGAACAAGTTGCAAAGTATTGTTTTTGTGAAGAACAGTGATTTCTTCTTTCATTGCAACAAGCCAATTGTGGTTCTTTGATGCTTGGATAAAAGAAGTAAATTCTACAGGGAAGGATGAAGCTGCAACTAGTACCTTAGGTTTGAAAATTTTATTTTTAGACCTAGTCCGCTTAGAATGTTAAGTTGAAGTAACAACTCTATTGTTGTTATTGAAAAAAAATTTATTTTGTGAATAAAGGGGAGGTAAGAAGAGGTTTGACAAGGGGAAGGCAAGGGTTGTGAGGTGGAGAGAATGGTAGTTAGTGAATTCTGAGAGGTATGTAGAGGAGAAGGTAAAGATTGTGAGATGGAAGAAGTGGCAGTTGGTGAATTAGGACGAAAGCAAGGGAAAGGAGGAAGATCGGGGAAGGGAATGAAGAGGTAAAATGTGGTAGAAGGAGGAGGAAGGCTATGCTTGGAGTTGAATGGAAATACAAGTTCATGAAAGACAATGTTACGAGAGACATAGATTCGATTAAAAGCCAAATTAAGGCAAATATAGCCTTTGTGATTGGAGCTGTATTCGAGAAAAACACAAGACAAAGAACGAAGCTTAAGTTTATGTTTAACATATGGTCGGACACCCAAACACTCTAAGCAAGGAATAAGGGGGAGGGTCGTTGTAAAGACATTCAAATGGGGATTCGCTGTTTGAAATCAGTGTCAACATATAGTTAGTATGTATAGTAGTAGTTTCAAAAGCATAATGCCAAAGACTTTGAGGAGCAGAAGAATGAAATAGAAGGGCGAGTCAAGTTTCGACAACATGACATCTTTAACATTCTACCGACCATTTTGATTGGGAGTGTATGGACAAGAAATCCAATGTTGGATCCTTAAGGACTGAAACAATTTGGAGAGGGATTGAAACTCTCAACCACAATCAGTTTGAAAAGATTTTATCGATTTCTCAATTTGGTTTTTGACAAAAGCATGGAATCATAAAAAGGTATTTTAGACTTGATCCTTAGTTTTTTAAAAGTATATTAAAGTGAAACGAGTGCAATCATTGATAAATAGAAAAAAAAAATATTTAACACAAGTAGCAATTTGAACGTGTGTGGGTCCCCAAAGATCAGAATGTATGAGTTAAAAAATATCAGTATTATGACAAGCTGAATTGGGAAAAGGCAAACTATGACTTTTACTTATTTGACAAGAATTACACACAAAAGTCCTTTGATTCATTGAAATAGACAAAGTAAAAGACTTTAGAATACGATAAATAATAGGAAAATTAGGATGCCCTAAGCGGACATGCCATAAAGCTGAGGAAGAGGTTAATAGAGACAATGAAAAATCTTGACATTGTGAAGGAGTATGATAGAGTTCATTATTGACAAAGCCCTTTAGAAGAATTTATGGGAGACCCGATCGTTGACAAGAAAACGATCAGAGTGAAATTCAACAAAAACTAGATTGGTGTGACATAATTGATAAACACAAAGCAGATTAGTTGTAATACGAGGGGTATGAAGAACATTGTGTAAGAGGAGGGGTGTCGCAGAGGTAGGTATAACATGATTTTCCAATATGAGCAATTGATAGGTACTTACTATCGGCGACCATAACCTGCGTGGGTCCTATGTAAGGCGTGGAATTGAGCGGAGAAGAACTGGCTGGTGTGAAATGGTGTATCGTGCTAGAGTCAAGCATCCAGGAAGAGAAAGGAACTGAAAGTGAAGGAGGAGCGCCTACAGAGTTCGCGTAAGAAGTGGGCAAGAGTGATGAATGGCCAGCAAAATAAGAAAAAATTGCTTTTGTGATAGCAAATAATTGTTGTATGGCTCAACTTATTGCAGATTTAAAAACGAGGTTGAAACCCATTCTTGAGCCTGGGTGGGCACCATGGTTGGGCCAAGGGACCCTTAAAATCCTTTGGTAAACAAACAAGGAATAGGGGAAATTAGGTCTCACTGTCGCTGGTGCGCTGTTCAGACGGGGAGGGCGGAACTGCCTGGTGGAAACGACATTGGCTTGAAGGGAGTTTTGTGGTGCTGACCCACCGAGTTCTTTTTTCCAGACAGAAGTCATAGCTGAGAAAGAGACTGAATTTCCTCGATGGGTAGTTGGTCGGCACGACTAGTAATGAAGGTAACAAAATGGTTGTATTCACTACTTAACCCATTAATAAATAAATAAGCTTGTCTCGATAAGAGACCGGTTCAGCAATGGCAGAGCGAATATTGCACAAATTGGTTATTTTCTATATGTAAGTTGTTGCCGAGAAACCATCCTTCGACAAACTATGAAGTTTGCTTCAAAGGTCAGTGATTCATGCCAATGAAGAGGAGGTGAACATTCAGCCAGAGCTAACCAAATTTTGGCCACGGTGTGGTAGCATACAATTTGAGTCAGAATATCGTCCGAGAAAAAGGAGAAAAGCAAGATCATAACTAGACGATTATAGCGTTGCCACGAGGAGAAATTCGGGTTGAGCTTGTCACGACCCCGTTAAGGGCCGAGACTAATTCATATTTTAGTGGAACTTTCACTCTGAATAATCTCTCTGCACATTTTTTTTTAAAAGAACTTTAAACCATTGTAATATCTGACAAAACTAACTCTTCAACACTCGACTCATCCATAAAACTGTCGGCATAACTAGTCGCAGAGCAGAGCGACTAAACTCAGACATTGATTTCATAACACGATCGGGCAGTAGAAAGGTGCCCTCAGACCTTACAACTTCATCGTCGCGGGGCTGCATGGATTTGCAAACATTCACCGATCAACATGTATATCCCATGTGCCACATTAAACTTAATCTGATCGCTAACGGCAAAACTTATATACACTCATCCGATAAAATAAACAGCATCATCCGATAGGATAAACAACATCATCCGATTGACATGCGTATCTCACGTGACACATTAAGACTCCATCCGATCGCTAGACGACAAAATCTATAAACACTCATCTGATGAAATAAACAGCATCATCCGATCATAAAACGACATAGTTTAAACTACTCCTGCCTATGACGTCAACCGGATGATTTACTCATCCGATCAAAACAGCACTACTCTCATCATCCGATTACTCATCTTTACTCACATCATCCGATCACAAAACGACAAAGTTTAAACTACTTCTGCCGATGACGTCAACAAGATGATTTACTCATCCGATCAAAACAACACCACTCACATCATCCGATTACTCATCTTCACTCACATCATTCGATCACAAAACGACAAAGTTTAAACTACTCCTGCCGATGACGTCAACAGGATGATTTACTCATCCGATCAAAACAACACTATTCACATCATCCGATTACTCATCTTTACTCACATCATTCGATCACAACAACACTACTCACATCATCCGATTACTCATCTTTACTCACATCATCCGATCACAACAACACTACTCACATCATCCGATTACTCATCTTTACTCACATCATCACAAACAATCCTGCTCTGACTTAAACATAAACTCAATCTGAGTATACATAGCGGAAGACTTCATTAAATCAGACCATCACATATATATAAATTCTCAAAATCATTCTCGAGCTCAAAAGCTAAAACAGGTAATATCTGAAAATATAACGCTCTTAAGAGAAACCCCATCCTACTTAGAAATTGTATCAGTCATATTTTGGTATCTAATGACATGAGAAAACTCATCCTATTTTAACCTCAGTTTTCGTAATTCTTACTGACATCACATGAGCAGTAACCACGGGTCATAATCGCCTTTTCCTGCCACGCACTGTCACCCTGAGCACATCCAGCAACCAGCCTTAGACTTCCTCATTGATATTGGAATCCTCACCTGTTAATTCTTCACCTACATCATAAGGTTTAAACTATAAGCCTAATGCTTAGTAAAGAATGCAATGCTAACACATATGCATGAATGCATAATTTAAAGAAACGCATGCTCATGAATCTTTCTTGTTCTTGTTCATATTCATGTTCATATTCATTATTCATATTCATCATTCATATTCATCATTCATATTCATCATTTACATTGTATGGATTAAGAAAGGATTTGTGCCGGTAAAGGGGGTTCGACAGTGAAAGTGTACATAGTCCCTTGTGGGTCGTATTCTTGGTCCCTCTTTTGGACAGTGACATACACCAAACCGCCCCTAACCCTCTCATAATCCATGTTGCATAAGTTTCATATTCATATTTTATTCATGAGAGAAAACATGCACTTAAAACATTTTTCATATGCTTGAGAAACATTCGTGATGTATGAGCTGAGATACCCTTGGTTCATCATTCTACTGAACAGGTCACACATCTAACAAGGATCATTTTTTCAGTTCAAGTATCGCAACTAACAGACAAAAGCTCAGATAATCTTTAAACGTCGAAAAACAACTTCTAACTAGCACCCCTGTGATGTAGGGCCCTAATGGCCGGGCAATTCTACACATTCACTTACCTGGTTTCCTTAGCAATCTGGAACACTTCTCTGCAATCTTCTTCACCTAGAACATTTCACATTACGGAGTTAAACAAAATCCTAAAAGTCCTAACCAATAGTTATCCTAGAATCTAACACATTTGTATTTGTAGGTTCTCTAGTCAGCACCTTGTGTGCGTGGATTCAAATTCTAGGTCCTAAATAATCAGATTCAACCTAGCAGCTGTACACAGTCGATTATCTTAATGTCCAGATTCGAATCGGAAAGTCATTACTAAATACGGATTAAAATGTCACTAAAATAACTCTGCCATTGAAGAATCCGAAACTAGAGAGTTTAGCTGAAAGACAGAGCTCAAAATGGTTAACCAGCAACTACATTGTCGAGTCTTACCTATGGTGTAAATTTGTCGGGGTGGAGACTGAAGAATCGGTCGCCGAAAGGAGCTTTAGCTGGCCGAAAGAGAGAGGTCTGGAGAAGAGAGAGGTCTGGAGAAGAGAGAAATCGTCAAGAGTGAATGTGTCGGCTACAGTGAGGTTTTAGTGAGGTTTAAGGTTTCCATTTTATATATATATTAACTAAATCCAACTTAATTACAAACTTGCCACCCAACGTAGTTTCACTCAACTTGTAATAAATATGTCTTGACATTAAATTTAAAATCATAAAGGTTAATAAAAAGGGTGACAATCAAAATGGTTAAGAAAATCACCTGGCCGAAATTGTCGGGTGTTACATCCACCCCTCGTTAAACAAAATATTCGTCCTCAAAAATTGATCAAACAAAGAGCTCTGGATATTTGTCCAACATGTCCTGCTGTCGCTCCCAAGTAGCTTCTTCAATGTCATGATTCGTCCACAAATCTTTTACCAGTGGGATCTCTTTGTTCCACAGAGTCCTAGTTGCAGATTCCATAATCTTTACAGGTTTCTCTTCATACATTAGCGTCGGCTCGATATCGATTTCAGTTGGTTTAATAACATGTGTCGGATCACGTATACATTTTTTTAACATTGACACATGAAAGACATTATGAACCTTGTCGAATGTTGGAGGTAATTGTAATCTATAAGATGTACTGACCAATTCTGGCCAGGACAGGGAATGGTCCAATGAACCGTGGATTAAGCTTTCCCTTCTTACCAAATCTTAAAACTCCCTTAAACGGTGAAATTCTTAGGAATACTTCATCTCCGATGGAAAACTCAAGATCTCTTCTTCTTTGGTCTGCATAACTCTTCTGTCGACTTTGAGCAGTCATCATCCACTTTCAAATTGTGGCAATCTTGTCTGACATCTGCTGCAAAATTTCAGGACCTAGGAGTTTTGCTTCACCAACTTCGTCCCAATATAAAGGTGATCTACATTTTCTGCCATACAGTGCTTCATACGGTGCCATACCGATGGTGGACTAGTAACTGTTGTTGTAGGAGAATTCAACCAAGGGCACATGTCGGCTCCAAGATGTCTAGAAATCTAACACACATGCTCTCAACATATCCTCGAGTATCTGAATAGTCCTCTCAGATTGTCCATCAGTCTGCGGATGGAAAGCAGTGCTAAAGGATAACTTTGTACCTAGCGTGCCTTGTAAACTCTTCCAAAAGCGTGAGGTGAACCTGGGATCACGATCGGAGACAATGGATATAGGAATCCCATGTAATCTGATAATTTCCTGAACAAACAGATTAGCAAGCTGATCCATCGTATAGGTCGTCTTTACAGGTAGAAAGTGGGCTGATTTTGTCATCCTGTCAATTACAACCCAAATGCTGTCATGACCTTTAGTTGTCTTAGGTAATCCTACCACAAAATCCATGGCAATGTTTTCCCACTTCCATTCGGGAATCGGTAAAGGTTGAAGGGTACCCCCTGGACGTTGATGTTCTGCTTTAACTTGTTGGCATACCAAACACGACTCCACATACTTGGCAACATCCCTCTTCAAACACGGCCACCAATAGAGTAACTTCAAGTCTCGATACATCTTGGTGCTGCCAGGATGTATAGAAAAGGGAGACGAGTGCACCTCGACCAAGATCAACTTACATAATCCTTCATCACTTGGAATGTACCAACGATTCCTAAATTTCAGAATACCATCCTTGGAGAGACTTAGCTCAGAAGAGGCATCCTTCAGCTTACTTATCATGCTACTATTTTCCTTTGAATCCTTTTGTTGTGCCTCCTTGATCCTATCCATGATAGTTGGTCTAATAGAAACCTCGGCAAGTAAGGCTGACAATTCAGAAACCATCTCCAACTCGAACTTCTGTACTTCTGTCCTTAAAGGTATAGACATGGTTGACACCGCGGGCTGCATTGTCGACGACATCCTGCTTAATGCATCAGCTACAGCATTAGCCTTACCCGGGTGATACTTAATTTCAAAATCATAATCCATAACAAACTCCAACCAACGTCTTTGTCTCATGTTCAACTGCTTTTGGGTAAAGAGGTACTTCAGGCTTTTATGGTCAGAAAACACTTGACACTGCTGACCATACAAATAGTGTCTCCAAAACTTTAATGCAAAAACCACTGCAGCTAATTCCAAATCATGAGTGGGGTAATTCTGTTCATAACTCTTCAGTTGCCTGGAGGCATACGCTACAACCTTGCCTTCTTGCATCAAAACACACCCCAGTCCCACTTTGGATGCGTCACAATAAACACTAAATCTTCATTCTTCAGTTGGAAGTGTCAAGAGAGGAGCTGTAGTCAACTTCAGTTTTAGTGTTTGGAAGCTATCTTCACAAGCTTCAGACCAAGAGTATTTGGTGTCTTTCTTTGTCAAACTAGTTAAAGGCTTAGCTATCATAGAGAATCCCTTAATGAACTTCCTATAATAACCTGCCAGACCAAGGAACCTATGGACCTCGTTGGCATTCCTTGGCTATGGCCAGTCTTTAACAGCCTGAATCTTGGTTGGGTCTACGGATATGCCCTCAGCAGAGATGACATGACCTAAAAAGTTGACCTTATCTAACCAGACCTCACATTTGGACAACTTGGCATAGAGTTGTTGCTATTCTAATGTCATCAAAACTATTCTTAGGTGTTTTTCATGGTCAGCTTTAGTCCGTGAATATATTAAGATATCATCAATAAACACAATCACAAACTTATCCAAGTACTCACGAAACACTCGATTCATCAAGTCCATAAAGGCTGCAGGTGCATTTGTCAGTCCAAACGACATCACGAGAAATTCATAGTGTCCATAGCGGGTTCTGAAGGCTGTCTTTGGTATATCTCCCTCCTTAACCTTCAGTTGGTAGTAACCTGAACGTAAGTCGATCTTAGAAAATACTTTGGCTCCTTGAAGTTGGTCAAATAAATCGTCGATGCGGGGCAAGGGATATCTATTCTTGATTGTCAACTTCTTTAACTCTCTGTAATCTATGCACATTCTAAGAGAACCATCTTTCTTCTTAACGAATAGGACAGGTGCACCCCAGGGAGAACAGCTGGGGCGAATGAATCCTTTGTCAACTAATTCCTGTAGTTGGACCTTGAATTCCTTCAACTCAACAGGTGCCATGTGGTAGGGGTTCTTAGACACAGGTAAAGCCTCGGGATATGTATCGATCACAAACTCATTTTCTCTATCAGGTGGTAGTCCAGGCAAGTCATCCAAAAATGCTTTTGGAAACTCACAGACTATAGGAATATCCTAAAGTTCTACCTTACTCTTTACTCGGACATCAATTATACTAGCCAGATAACTCTTACAACCACCATTCAATAACCGTTGAGTCTTTAGTGCGGATATAACAGGTATTTTACTTATTTTAGAATAGCTTGGAAGGAATACCGATCTCCGCTTGGGGGTCGGAACTCAACCAAACTAGACCTACAACTTATCGTGGCATAATGTCTGCATAGCCAATCCATTCCTAGTATAACTTCATATCCCTTCATGTCAATTACGATCAGTCTTACGTATAACTCCCTATTTCCTACTGACACAACATCACCTTTTATTATCCGCTCGGAATGTAAAGACTTCCCCAATGGTAACATGACACTAAATGATCTCTCGGCTGGCAAGAGTTCTAATTTATGCTTAAATACAAACAGGGTTGATGCAAACGAGTGAGTGGCTCCCGTATCTATAAGCCTATAATCAGAAATACCACAGATCATAATTGTACCTGTTATGACTATATGCTGCACTGCATCCTCGTCCTCCATTAGAGCATAGACTCTTGGCGCTACTCTTGCTCGGTTAGGATCTGGCGGCATGGGGCAATCTCTGACTATGTGTACAACCTTATCACATCTATTATTAAATTTAGTCAACTCATCCTCATTTCAAGTTATAATTAAGAGTATTTGGGGTAGCCAACAAAAATTGAGATAGGCACGTTCTATAGTTTTTGTTCATTTATTTTGACTATTTTATTGTTAAGATATTGTAGTAACTTTACTTTAGTTTTTCCTTTTGGATTCTACTACTTCATATCATGATAAATTTCATTTATTGCACAATTTTTTTTTTACTTTGAATCTTTATTATTATACTATCTAATGACATTGTTGGATATTTATATTATCCCAATATTTTTGGGCACGAGTTATCTATGATAATTGTTATTTAGTCTTTTAAGCCTTTCGCTACAAGCTATTTAATTTTAGCAAGTTTCAGACTATTGGATTTTTTCGAGAGTCGGATAATTTCCCTTACGCTTGCTTAGTTTCTCCAACAGCTTGGCCAAGAGAGTTTGATTTTGCTCTCAAAGGTAAACTAATTCAACCATGGTGCAGAGAGAAAAAATAAGCTATAATATATTAAATTTCACATGATAGTTACATGTTTCATTCAAGAGCTTTTAACATTAAGAGTCAATTTGGTCCCAATCTTAAGTTTAGGATGTCATGTGTTAAGGAAACTCAAAGAGCTAGTTGTGAATTACCTTCAAATTTAGTGGATTAAATGCACTTTATTGTTTATTATATACATCTGATCAGTGATCACAGGTTCCGAGAATAGAGTCATGTTTTAAAGTGATTACGGGAAAAACTTAGGGGTGCAAACTGTTTTAAGCTTTGGGTCGGATGGTTTAATTTTGTAAGTTATCAATCAATGGTTGACCTATTCTATCTATTGCTTGGCCTTTCCATATTTGGTAAACTAATTAATTGGCCAAACTGTTGTCACAAAATGTAGTTGTTATTGTCAAGGATTTGTTAGGGATAAACCCAAAGGAGCCAACTTGTTAGGCTTCAGGGCTAAGAAGGTAATTCACTTTTCGATCTGGTCCTCGGTCCACAGCCCGATTTCCCGAAGAACGGGACCAGATCAGATCGATTTTAAGCCTATTCAGTGAAGACTGAAGAGTTCTCACTCTTCAGACTCTCTTCAGTCTTCGCCCTTCGGTTCTAAATCCCTAATCCATACCATATTCCAGAACACCCGACTCTCAATCCTGACCTCCAAACGGTGAACACCTGACCTCCGAACGGTGAACACTCAACCTCCGAACGGCGAAACCCCGACCTCCCCGGTTTTCACGTTGCCACCTCCAAATTTGCAAGTTGCGAGTTGTGACCTCCTTCAGTTGTCGAGCTTCAGAATTCCAGAACAGTGAACACCCGAGCTCTGAATTTTTGAGTTGTCGAACAGTGAACACCTGAGCTTCAGAATTCCAGAACAGTGAACACCCGAGCTCCAAATTTTGGAGTTGTCGAATAGCGAACACCCAAACTTCAGAATTCCAGAACAGTGAACACCTGATCTTCAGAATTCCAGAACAGTGAAGTGAACACCCGAGCTTCAGAACTTCAGAATTCCAGAACAGTGCTCATTGTATGTTTGTGAATTGTGAATTATGATATTTAGTTTGTGTATTGCTTAAATTGTGTAATTTAATTGTTTGATTCCTGCTCACTGTATGTACTGCTGTTTTAATTGTGTAATTTTATGTTTGTGACTTTGTGGGAGACTCTTCGGAACTGTTGACCGAGCGCATTGTGATTTTTGTTTGTTGTTTAGAATTTTAGGTTTTTTTAATTGTGAAATTTTATGTTTGTGACTTTGTGGGAGACTCTTCAGAACTGTTGATCGAGAACATTTTAATTTTTGTTTGTTATTTAGAATTTTAGGTTGTTTTTATTGTATAATTTTATGTTTGTGTCTTTTTGTTTGTGACTTTGTGGGAGACTCTTTGGAACTGTTGAACGAGAGCATTGTGATTTTTGTTGGCTGTTGATTCATGTGTTGTTTGTTGACTGTTAATTAATGTTGTAGGTTGTTTGTTCGATGTGATTTTGCTCTATGGTAGGATGGATCCTTCTAAAAGGGAAAGTTCACATGTGGAATTGAAAAAATCTGAGTCTATAGCTTGGCTTCACTTCAGTAAGGTACCGGGAACAGATCAAGCAAAGTGTAATTATTGTGGGCAAATATATGCAACACACTCGAGGAGGAATGAGACTTCAAGTATGATAAAGCATATTAAAGTATGCAAAAAGTATTCACAAAATGTGGACAATAGGCAACCAACTTTGTCCTTTAAAACTGTTGAGGGCAAGAGTGCTAGTATACCAATATCTACTATGATGGGTGCTAGAGAATATCTAGCTAAGATGATTATAATCGATGAATTGGCATTGAAAGTGGTAGAAAGAATTAGTTTCAAGACATTTTATCTATATCTAAATCCGAAGTTTATTATGTCATCTCGAAAGACAATAGCAAGAGATATTCGAGGCATATTTCAGAAAGAAAAACAAAAGTTGAAGGAGTATTTTTTTTCAACAGCATAGAGGGTGTATTTAACTACTGACACGTTGATCTCTATTCAGAATTTTAATTGTATGGTACTGATATGTTATTTCATTGATCAAGACTGGCATGTGTAAAAGAAGATTTTGAATTTTTGTTTGATTCCGAACCATAAAGGTGAGACCATTGGTAAGGAAGTTGAAAACTGTTTGCTTAAGTGGGATCTTGAAAATGTTATCCCCATCACCGTTGACAATGTGTCTTCCAACGACGTCACTATCTTTTATTTGACGAAGACTATTAGAAATTGGAAGAGGTTGATTTTAAACGGCGACCATATGCAAATGCGTTGTTTTTCACATGTCCTGAATTTGATCGTTTCTAACGATTTGAAAGAACATCAAACGTCCATAGTCAGAGTAAGAAAAGTTGTCAAGTACGTAAGATTTTCTCCGGGAAGATTGCAACAGTTTAAAGCCTACGTTGATGTAGTGAAAATTACTTGCAAATGTAATTTGTCGCTCGACGTTACTACTCGTTGGAACTCAACATATTTGATGTTGGCAAACATTGAGAAGTTTGAAGTGGCGTTTGAAAAACTTGCAGAGAATGAAAGCTCTTTTGTACAAGAAATGAGAGTGGAAGGTGAACCCACAATGGAAGATTGGGGATGCATTGGAGAATTTATTAAATTTTTGGAGTCATTTTATAAAATGACACTTCATGTTTCTGCTTCTCTGCATATTACAGCAAATATGTACATAGGCGAAGTTTGCAATTTGAAGATTGCTATTGAGAAATATGGCAACGGCAAGAATATAACTCTCAAAAGAATGGCCAACGAGATGATTAAAAAATTTGACAAATATTAGGAATCTTTCGAAAAAATAAACATGTTTGCCTATGTTGGACTTATTCTTAATTCAAGCTGCAAAACAAAATTTTTACGGCATTGTTTGAACATTTTATTTGGAAGTGAAAGAGCTGTAGAATAAGTAAAGCAAGTAGATGATGTAATTCAAAGGTTGTATACAGAATATCAAGGTGATACAACCAATGAAGACTAGCCTCCTAGCAGAAGTAGTCAACAAAGGTCTCCAAAGTCAATGAATTTTTTGTCGCAAGCTCGTTCAAGTGCAGCGTACTCTATGTTTTATGATCCGGACAATTCTTCTGAGATAGATGATGAAACTACTGAGTTGGAGATTTATTTATATTTGTCTGAGAAGTTAGAGATTGTTAAAGATAGTTCTGACATTTTATCGTGGTGGAAGAGGCACTCCGAGAAGTATCAAATTTTGAGTGTCATTGCGAAAGACATATTAATTATTCCAATTTCTACGGTGGCGTCAGAGTCTGCTTTTAATTGCGGTGGTCGTGTTCTTGACTCTTTTCGCAGTTCTCTAAGCCCACAAAGTGTTGAAGCTCTGATATGCTCACAAAGTTAGATCAAAACTTTCAATTCTTTTAAAGTTTCTACAGATGATTTAGAAGATAATAGTACTATGACATTGACACGTATACAAGAAAGTTCGAACATTCTAATATTTATTTGTTTTACATGTTTATCTCTAAATTGAGGATTAACTAAAGTCTTCTTCTTCAATATTGTCATTTTGCAGATGTCGTTGACAGTGACCCTTCTGATGATAATTTTCTAGAAGTACAAGATGACATATCGATTACTTGATATTTAGATTGATTTCTTGGTTGTTGCCATTAAATTGACTATGTACTTGGATTTATTATTTAGATTGTACTTTTAAGTTTTAAATTACTTTGATAAATTTTTTATGTTGACTTTAGTTTCTTAGCTTGCATTTTAATGTTTGATAGTTGCATTTAGTTTGTATGTTACATAATTAGTTTTTTTTTTATGTTGTATTTAATTTCATAGGTTACATTTTAATATTTGATAGTTAGATTTAGACTTTTAGTTTGTATATTACATACTTAGATTTTTTTGGATGTATTTTTTTTTATTCAAATATTTGATAGTTGAATTTAGACTTTTAGTTTGTATGTTACATACTTGTATTTATTTTAGATATTGTATTTATTTTGTTATATTTATCGTTTTTTAAAATTTTATCATTTTTCATAAATTTTTTGTTAAAAAAAAAAACACCTCGAGCAGAACCAGGTCAGTCCTAGTTCTGCCTGGACCGGTTTCGATTGCGGTTTCGTTTTCTGTTTCGGGATAAAAATCCCGAAACCTTTCGGTCCAAGCTCCAGACTAAACCGAACCGGCCCGTACAAACTCCTATTTAGGGATAAACCCAAAGGAGCCAACTTGTTGGGCTTCTGGGCTAAGAAGGTAATTCACTTGTCAGGTAACTCCTGTGTGAGAATTCAAATGCATCTCTCTAAATGTGTAGTTGTTAATTTAAATTTGATTTTGGTACAAGATTTTTAACCATAAAATATAATAATAATTCCAAGACTTCCTTTTTACCATTTTCTCAAAAACATATAATTCTTACAAATTAAAGTTTACTGAGTTTTCGAACATGTTCATATGTTTTCATATTTTTTTAGGAAAGGATTTACTATTTTTCTTGTTAGACTTTTTTTTGAGAATATATTAATAAGAGTGAAATTATTTCATATTATCTATCAAGAAAACAAAAAACATATCTTGGATAACTAGGAAACAACGAAAGTAAAGATTTTTTTAGCTTGTTGAGGAACTATAAATCAATATTATTCGATTTCAAAACTGTTTGTTCGTAAAGGATACAAAAATCAACCTGCAACAAATATTAAACATAAATTTATAGTAAATCACTCAACATGAGAGTTACATCTTTATGTTCTAAGAATCTATAAAATGATGATAGAAGAAAACTACACTATTGTTTCATCCTACGTGCATCTTACGTGAGTACCGTCCATATGTAGATGAGCAAGAACATGGTGAAAGACTGCTTGAATTCTGCCGGCTGCCTGGATTTGCATAGCGAGCCCCGAAACTTACCAGGGCATGATCGTCTTCTTCATTTTCTATTCTGTTGTCGAAGTTACGCGCATAGCTCTGAGGATCGTACTGAAACCGAGTTTTCCTCTTGATACCTCCATTACTGATCTTCGCCAATGTTAAAGCTTTTGAAATTCCATTGCTCTTGTCTGGCTTCTTGGTGGCCGGACTCCTTTTCCCGACACTTTTGTTTCGGGTACGTCGAACACAGAGTCCACATAACCATGGGATGAAGGAAGAATACGAAACTTGACCATCTTCCTTGGGCTTTTCCTTCTTGATCTTGACTGACAAAGTCTCTCTAATGGAGTCCATCCTCTTAATCGAAGTCCTCATCCTTTGTGTAAGCAGCAAGCATAAAGAAGAAAAGTGACTACTGAGGGTGAAGTATTTAAAGAGAATAATTTCAAAATCACCATCATATATCGACTAATTCAAAATTTAAAAGAAATCCAAATGTATCTTCATCTTCTATTTTTTATAATTTTAAAAAGTTGTTTCATTTTCTTTGAAAAAAATAGAGATAAAGAGAGAGAAAAGAGATCTGGTGATGCCTTACGATCTTTGAAAAAAAATAGTTGAATTTCAAATAATAATTAATTTATTATGTGAAGTTCAAAAAATACGTAAATGTTTGAATCAGTGGCCTTTACTTCATAACTCTTTAGTCTATCATATTATTCCTATTTAGTGTAGAGATAGTAAAAGAGTTTCCTTTTGATCCTCGAAACGATTCCAAACGATCTCGGCCGAATCAATCAACGGTGAAAATATGATAAAGAGATGCATAATTTCTTTTGAATACGATTTTGTCTCTAAGTTGTTTTCTTTTCGGAGTTGAAAATTATTTTTAAATTAATTGAGTAAAATACAAAAGCAGTTTTAATGGTTAAAGTTATTTTAAGAAAACCAAGTACCTTAAACACATCATTTCAATTCGTTAATTGGCATATAAAAAAGGCTTGACTCCTTTTTGCCTAAGATATATGGATTCTGTGAACCAAATAATAAAATCAACAATAATCTTGAATATGAAAACATTTTAACATCAATTAGCTTAAGTTACAGGAGTTGCTAACAGTGGCTATGGAAGATTTAAAAAAGAAATTTAGAAGAGAACACTAACATTTATGCGTACGCGGGAGTGGCGCCAGGCAGTATTGACGAAGAACATTTCTCATCTCTGCAGACATGGAGCCCAGCATTTATATCTCTCACTACTCGTTCTTCTCAACTTTGCTTCTTCTCTATTTCCCTAACCCATTAGAGCCGTCTTCTCTTACGCTCTTCCCCTCACTTCTCACCAACCCCTCATCTCTTCTTCCCTATTTATATCTTCTCTCTTTGGCTCTTTGTATTTCATCAGCCCCTCAACTATCTCCAGCACACACTTGCCCTCTCTTCCTATTGCTGGTATTTGTAGCTGGATCATTGTTCCTTTATTTGAGCTTCTCAAAATGGAGGGTTCTCATCAAAGCCTCACTCGTTTCATTCTGCTGTTGCTTGCGTTTTCTGCTCTCTCTTCCCTGCATGTTGTGCATGGGCAACTCACTAAGGTGGGATTCTATTCTAGTACCTGTCCACAAGCGGAATCGGTAGTGAGATCGACGGTGGAGGGTCACCTCAGTTCCAACCCAGCCATGGCTCCAGGCTTGCTTCGAATGTTCTTCCACGACTGCTTCGTCCACGGCTGCGACGCTTCCATTCTCATCGCCGGCCCGTCCTCTGAACGAACGGCCCGTCAAAACAGTAATCTCAGAGGCTTTGATGTCATCGACGACGCCAAGACCCAGCTCGAGGCTCTCTGCCCCGGTGTCGTCTCCTGCGCCGACATTCTCGCCATCGCGGCCCGAGACGTTGTTTTTCTGGTAACTTCAATTTTTATTTTTTGTTACACAAAACTTGCTGAGATTATTTGTGGCTGCTGAGTGTGGTGACTTAATTATTTGATGTCAGAGCAAAGGACCAAGCTGGGAAGTGCCCACTGGGCGTAGGGATGGGCGGGTGTCTTTGGCTTCTGATGCCGCCGATTTGCCTGGAGCTCGAGATTCCGTTGCAGAACAGGTGAGAAAGTTCACTGAGAAGAATCTGAACACCCTAGACCTCGTCGCCCTCGTTGGTAAGATTTTATTCTAAACTTCTACTAAAGCCCTACTTCTGCTTTATCCCAGCACTAATTCTGATCTTGACTATTCTCAGGTGGGCACTCCATTGGAACGGCAGCGTGCAATCAGTTCAGATACAGGCTTTTCAACTTCAGCACGACCACCGCAAACGGAGCAGATCCGACCATCGACCCGGCCTTTCTTCCGGAGCTGCAAGCACTCTGCCCACAGAATGGAGACGGGTCGAGAAGGGTGGACATGGATACGGATAGTGGGGGGAGATTGGACGAGTCTTTCTTCGTCAACCTGATGAACAGGCGGGGAGTGCTGGAGTCCGATCAGAGGCTCTGGGAAGACCCGTCGACTCAGGCTTTGGTGAGAAGCTTTCTGGGCGGGAGAGGGTCTCTTGGGTTGAACTTCAACAGAGAGTTCAGTAAATCCATGGTGAAGATGAGTAACATCGGAGTCAAGTCTGGATCTGAGGGTGAAATTCGAACAGTTTGCTCTGCGGTTAATTAGCATAATGAACTCCCATCTCCATTTCTGACCAACCAAAGCATTCTACACTTTCCTGATTTACCTGTGTTGTTTTGTTTTTCCAATTTCCATAAATTTAGTTGTAATTCGTTTGGATAATGTTGTTAACTGCTACAGTGTTTGCCTCAAATCTTTACTAAATGTAAGTATTTGGTTTCTCTATGCAATACTTCATAGTTTTGACTTTTCAGTAATTGTTTTTAGATTGTGTATTCAGATGAATGTTGACAGCTGATTAAAGTCTACAGAAGATTACAATTATTAAGCTTTGTT
This sequence comes from Begonia masoniana, assembly GCA_022432975.1. Classification (NCBI taxonomy): domain Eukaryota; kingdom Viridiplantae; phylum Streptophyta; class Magnoliopsida; order Cucurbitales; family Begoniaceae; genus Begonia; species Begonia masoniana. Next base: position 37,066,877 of record CM039504.1, on the reverse strand, counting down.
GATATAATTTCCCTTCAAATGCAATCAGATAAGATCTTTAATTGATTTTGACTTTTCAAGTGTGGATGTTTTCAACCATCTCTCATTGGTATATCGTAGTAACAAAATGTAACCCCCAAATTTTAAAAATTTATTTATTTTAATTTAAAATTATAATTCAAAAAGTTTAAAAAAAAAATCAAGGGTATAGTACAATTTGACCCCTACAACTAGGTAAAATGGGCAATTTACACCGTAAACTTGGGTAAAGTGCAATTTGACCCTTACAACTAGGTGAAATTGACAATTTACACCGTAAACTTGAATAATAGGCAAGAACAACCTTAATGTATTGGTAATGGGCAATATGGCCCTACCGTCATATTTTCCATCAAAAAATAATATTTTTTCACTTGTTCATTTTTTTTTTCCGAAATGCCCTTTACTGGACCGAACCGGACCAGACCAGTTCAGTTAATTCCACTCTTATTTATTTATTTTTTTAAATCCTATTTCTCGGAAAAGAGAAGAAAGATGAATAGAATTAAAAAAAATAAAAAACCAAAGTGCAATTAGCCGAACCGGTCCGGTTCGATTCGGTCCAGTGAGGGGCATTTCGAGAAAAAAAAAAATGAACAAATGAAAAAACATTACTTTTTGACAAAAATTATGACGGTAGGGGCTAAATTGCCCATTATCAATACATTAAGGTTGTTTTTGCCTATTGTCCAAGTTTACGGTGTAAATTACCCATTTCACCTAGTTGTAGGGACCAAATTGCACTTTACCCAAAAATCAAATTGATTTATCAAATTAGGTTTAAATTCGAACGTTATAACCCTAATTTCAAAATATTTGAAAGTCTTGAATGAAATAATTAAATATGTAGAAGCTTTTAAAATAACGTTCAAATATTAAATACCTTAGTCAAAATTGAAATAAATGCATAATTAAAACAATTCATAAAATTTTATTAACAATAAAGTCAACATAATTTATTCAATGTTTCATCTGAAATAAAAATATGAAATATCATCGAATATTGAAACATACTAATTTAAATTCCTTCTTCCAACCAAAAAAATATTTTCTTCTTCTGCATGTTCGCTTATCTATGGAAAATTCTCGATTAAAGTCATTTTTTTCTCAGATAAAAATTCACCTACATCACAAAATTACAAACTATGATAATAACTCAGTAAGCGAAAATACATACAGGTTCAAAATTAACGTTTATATTTTACTGAATCATGACTTAACAATTACATACTAGTTGGAACTTATTTTCCAACCTTTGTTCAGATTTAGTTATCTCATTGTCGTTTAGGTTTTGTCATTCAGACGTAATCATCTCATTGTCGTTCAGACGTAGTCATTTTCGTTCCGGCATAGTCATCTCATTGTTATTCAGGCGTAACCATCTAAATTTTTTTCAAGCTTAGTCATCTTATTATCGTTCACGCTTTGCTATCACATATTTTCCGTCAATTCCATCATATTCATACACATACAAAATGTCCAACCAATTTTATCTTTATATAATTATATATCAATCCTTAAACATACGTTGTAAAATATCGAAATCATTTAATAAAATAATTATAAGAAAATAACATAGATTTTGTGATGTAGGGTCGTAGCCAAAACGTTGAAAACATAATATTTTCACTTACCTAAATTCCGAAAGGTTAAGAGTTATCGAAATTTTTTCAATATTCCAAATAATATCACGCCTAAATAAAATATAGGTATTAAATTTCAACTCAAATAAATCCAATTTCATAAGAATTTAGACAATTTTTTTACGTGTACTCTTAAATCGAATAGGGTCGAATTGGATCGATTCAGACGACTATTGAAATTTTTGTACCTAAATAAAATGTTTGATATTAATTTTTCACTTTAATAAATCTATTTCAAAAGGATTTAGGCATAAATTTCTTACCGGTTTATTCTTATATCGGTTCGATCGGATTATGATCATTTCAGATAGCTTTTGGTCTAATTTGACTGTCCGAAAGCAATCTGATTTGGTCAGAGTGAATTCTATTAGAAATTGGGGTTAAGTTCGATCTAGTTGGACCAGATTTAGTTCGGTTGGAACGATTTTGGTTCAGCTGGGCTGATTTGGTTTGCTGAGCCGGTTCGGTTGGACCGCCTTTAATTGAACCGATTTTGGGTTAAAAGGAAATTTGAATCTCCTTCTTTCTCCCTTCTTTTGTGAGCTTCTTCGTGTTTCTTCCTTGGCTGAATCACACAGAGTGTGTTTATCTATTTGGCCGAAGCTATTGCATGCAGGAGAGAGATTTCTTCGCGTCAGAGAATGTTCGTCGAAGTGTTGTAGGAGGTCTTGGCCAGAGAAAAGTTTTGACAGAGATTCATTCGGAGTTCTTGGAGAACCCCAATTGATTTTGGGCAACGAGTGGTGGTCGGAGACTAAGGGAAGCGAGATAAGAACTCTTCTCTGAATAAGAACTCGAGAGAGAGAGCTCTAGTATGTTTTCCCACTTCACTAAGTCTCTTTATTTATAGGAGATATTCATAACAATCCATGTGATAATCCGAATGTATACGTATGAGCATGACTGCGGGGCAAACCTCAGGACATAAGTCGAGTGTAGGCAAATCACATACTCGAGTATAGGCAAATCCCGGGTCGTAAAAAAGGAGGTCGTTACAATCCCACTCGCTTGGGGAGGTATATGAAAATGAAACATATGTAAGGAAACCCTCTCAAGATAGTAAGACGTATTTTGGAGCACAATTGACAGCGGATCCCATAACAACTCCGAAGTTAAAAATGCTCCGGTAAGATCAGTACCATGTTTGGTGACAGACTGGGAAGTCTTCGCCAAACAAATCCGTGAGATGAAGATATTGGGCTACGGCTCAATTACCAGAGCTTACAATATTTTACTGGAAAAAGGATCGTTATAAATAGTATTAGAGCCTGTATCCAATCGGAAATATGACCAACGAGGACATTGGGCCTCCGAGGAGGAATGCTTGTGATAACCCGAATGTATATGTATGAGCACGACTGCGGAGCAAACCTCGGGACCTATTCTGAGTGTAGGTAAATCCCGGACTTGTGTATAGGTAAATCCCGGGTCATAAAAAAGGGGTCGTCACAATCTCATCGCTTTGGGAGGTATATAGAAATAAAACATATGTAAAGAAACCCTCCCAAAATAGTAAGACGCGTTTTGGAATACAATTGATAGCGGATCCCATAAGAACTCTGAAGAGTGCTCCGGTGAGAGCAGTACTATGTTGGGTGACCGACTGGGAAGTCTTCACAAAACAAATCTGTGAGGAGAGGATATTAGGTTACGGCCCAATCCCCAGAATAGACAATATTTTTTTATGTTAAACTTTTTTGAGTTATTTTTGGTGTATTTTAAGAGAAACGCTTTATACAAAGATCGGAGTCAAATCACAGCTAAAATTGGAAAAAACTGTGAAATTGATCAAAATCCAGTAATCGTAGAACAAAGGCAAACAAGTGATTATCTATTTTTTTTTTTATTTTAAATCAGTACATCAATTGTTCATTGTATTTGATAATGGCCTTTTCTCTAGCTCCAACTACATCTCATCTAATGCACCATAAAAGAACACGATCTTTGCATAGAGCTTTCAATTTCTAATCTAAGTATAATTTACATCATACGAGGTTATATGACCTTTTCCAAGTAGATAGCTTGGTTTTGAACTTTGATATTCAGCTTCAAACCTATACACTCATTTGTGTTCAATTGTTTTTCTCGACTTTCAAAGTTCAACCAACTCGCCAAACCAAACCAAAGTTTTGACACCTACTTGATATGCTACCCTATATCATCTGTATGACGCCATTGTGGGACGACTAATTTGATATAATGGTTCATAGCTGATTCCTCAAGTTTCTTCCTTTCCATCATAAGCCCCTTTAAACATATATTCCCAGCTGCATATAAAATAGTTGATTCCCATTTATAATTTAAAACCAGATAGAACTAATTCAAATTTCTCATATTTTCAGATGAAGGCACTAAGAGAAAGTCTATTGGCAATTCCAAAGTCCCACATTGACTTATATTAACAATCCAGATCAACAAACAAACAAAAACAATCCTTTTAATCTAAATTAAAGAGATCCAAAGAAATGGTAAGATTGAATACTCTAATCTCACAAAACCCAAAACTAGGATTCCGAATCTATTGATGCTCCAAAAGACTTAGGCTTGAAGTTCATATATATTCTCTACAACTCGAGAAAACCTATTTTCATACGTAACTATAACTAAAAATGAAAATAAAATACCCCGCTATCTATAAGGAAGAAACCGATATTTGCTGACTCTGATTCCTAAGACTCTCATATCTTGCAATTTCTCCATGTCTTGAAAATAAAAAAATTTCATGCATCCATAAAAGTTGTATAATTTCTTTCAACGAAAAACACAAAATCTCGAATTCCCTCGAGTATAATACTAGTCTTCCAATCCTTTGAATCTAAAATTTTCAAGACAATGCAGCATGAGTTCCAATATATAGCATAATAGTGCAGAGAGTCAATTGCCAGGCTTATATCAAGGGGCATTGAAATTTAGAAAAGTAGCACATAAAGGTAACTTTGGCACACAAATGAAAATTGCAACATACTGATCCCATTGCAGTAAACCTGGATGGAGTTCAAATCCAGGGTCAGCTTCTTGATCTGCGTTAGGGTGCATTCTTAAAGATACAGACCTCTGCAAAGTCCAATGAAAATTCTGTGCATAAACCAGCTCAACATTCCAATGCACAAGAGAAAAAAAAAACACTTTGAAAGATGAGTCTCAAGCTTTTATATTATTAAGTCCTCAAAATCCTAGTCTCCCACCTCAAGACTCAAAGAGTTTCATTTTGCTACTTTTCATAGATCATCAATCAGAACGGAGAATATTATAAACACCTCTAAATATACTATCCACTATCATAATAACTAGAAACAACTAAATTGCTACGGATGTAAATATTTGAACCCATTCGATTTCAGGTTGGACTAATTTACATTGACAAGAAATTCATCATGTACCAGTAGTTTCTCATATGACCAAAAAGAGTTTCAAAGGGTAAGAGTAAGATAAAAACACGTAAACCATGAAAAGTATAACTCTCAAGTAACAAAGAGCAGTCTTAAAAGGGTCATCATCAAACTTTACCTTAGAATGTAAAAACTACATCAATTCAAGAGATAAATATTAGGAAAAAACCCTGAGATAAAATATAAAATGTTACGCATACTGATTTCTATTCCATCAAACAAACCATACAATCAATCATTCACAACAAGGAAAGAAAAAAGAACCTCAGTTTTCACTTTGAAACCAATAGGATTTCAGGTTTCTTAACTTTGGTGGGTGTGTTGGCGTTGGATGAGACATTTGCCGCAGCAGCTGCTGCAACGGCAGCTTCCCTGGCTCGGTTATCTAGCTGAATGAGGCTTCGAGTGGCCAAGATAGCTTGGGGAACTAAATCATGAGATGCCCTCGCATACAAACATCTAACAGCTATAGAAGCGGCATCTTTAACATCTTGAGCATTCAGTGGACCCAATAAACAGTGACCTAAAATTCTTAGAACAGGTTGCAAAAGCTCCCAAGGGAGTGGAATTCTAGACGCCTTCAAATCCGAATCTGCAGAGTTATTCCCAGACTTTTCAATCCCCAAATTCCTCATTTCTTCTACCACATCTTCGATCTCGTTTCCATCTTCCAAAATTCTAGCATCCGAAAACCTATTATTTCCATTTTCATTTTCCTTGTCGAACTCCGCCTTGCAGGAGCAATCTTGTCCTGCCCAAGAGGCTGCAGATCGACAAAATATGACCTTGGACCAGCTAGGCATCTGTGAGATCTGCTTGTAGTAGCAATCAAGCGCTACCCCAACAATGCAGGCTCTCTTCGTCGACTTGACCGCCATCTGGGGCTCAAGAGGAGCGGACAAAACCCCAACGGAAGGCCGTGATGCCGCATAACCAGCAGAATTGCTCTTGTTTCGAGGGGTATGGTAGAGAGACGGTTGCGAAAGATCAGGAATTGAGACAAGGACCGGCTTCCCAGCCCTAGACTTGGTCTCTGAGGAATACAGCGCGAGAAGGACAGCCTCAAAACCGGCGAGGGAAGGAAGCGACTGAGAATCAGAGGAAGTAGAGTGTACGCGAGAGAGGTAGAGGGAAGAGAGGAGGGGGAGGAAGGAGAGAACAACAAGGCGCAGATGTTGATCGGAGGAGAGGTAGGTGTCGTAGAGCCAGTGGCAGAGAGGGTCGGAGCCGGAGCCGGAACGAGGGGAGGAGAGTGCAGAAGAAATGGCAGAGTAGGCTTCGGGAGAGGAGAGGAGAGAAAGCGCAGGGCGGTCGGAGTCAGCGAGGGAAGAGAGAGAGAAAGAGTCGGACTGTAGGATGGAGGAGAGAGCGTCTATTCGAGATCGAGCTTTGGAGACGGATTCCCACCACGAGTGCATAGGATCATTATCGGCAGCAGCGGGAGTGGCGGAGGAGGCGGCGGTGGAAGAGGCAGAGCGAGGAGAGTGGTTGGGGTTGGCGTGGAAGTCCATGGCCGTGGTCGCCTTCCTGCCCTTCCGCAAACACCGCCCTTGTGTGTTTAGCAAGTCTCTCTCATTCCATACCACCCCTAATCTAGGGGGGGGGGATGGGTTCGGGTTCAACCTGATAAAACAAGCCGAACCAAAAATTTATTTCTTTGGTTCCTATCATTGAATAATAGAATGGAATGAAGTAAAATCCAAGTTGTCAGTTTTTCTTTTCTTTAAAAACCAACGGAAAACAAACTGAACTGACATTTTGTCGAAGAAAGTATGCTAAGATTGTTTTATCCTTATCCTTAGATAAAAGGATTAAAGACTTATGTGCATAAAATAAGAATGATGACTTATGTGCAATCATACTTAAATTTACCAATGATAGTAAAAATTTAAATATTCTTTTAGTAAAGTAAAGAGTCACATTTGATAGATCTTGTTTGGATTATAAACTAAATTCAAAGAAGAAAGCATATGAAAATTTCTTTCTTTGACCCTCTATATATCAAGTGTAGTCACAAAATCTTTTATTTGTCTTATGAAAGTTAATGGTGTACATCATTTGATAAGACAAAATGAGTTTATAAAGAAATCAACACTAACATTTGAGGAATGGACAACGTAACTACGATTTTGTTAGAGAAAGACAAGATTTGTGGTGTTTGACCAATGGGTAAGAAAATTAATAGTTCATTTACTTCATATGTATTTTTAATGCAAGTTTAGGAGCCAAACACTATGCCTATGTAATAACATATGGCTATTCTAGATTTATTTGAGTTTTCTTTAAAGATATAGGGTGAAACTGTTAACACATTTTCTAGGTTTAGTAAGAATGTTCAAAATGAGAAGGATGTTTCTATCACAACAATTCGTATTAATCATAGTGGAGAATTTGAGAATGAACAATTTAAAGTTCTTTGTCTTGAGTATTAGATTGAACATAATTTCTTCTTTTAGAACTTTTAATAAAACGAAGTTGTTGAGAGAAAAAATAAATTTATTCAAAAAGTGGCGAGGACCATGCTAAATGAGAATAATCTCTCTAAGTATTTTTGAGAAAATGTTGTTGCCACGGGATGATATGTCCATAGTAATTTCTCTATTAGACGAATTCTAGAAAAAACTCATTGTGAATTGTGGAATGAGAAAGCTCCTAGCATTAGATATTTTAGAATCTTTTAATGTAAATGTCTGACCCTTAACATTAAGGACAATTTAAGAAATTTTGACTCTAAAACGAATTATGGAATATTTTTAGAATACTCCACAACTAGCAAAACTTAAGAGTTTTCAACAAAAGAACTTTAGTTGCATAGGAATCTATGCACATTATCTTCGATGAATCCGTTTAGTCATCGAATAAAATGGATTCAAATGATGAGTTAAAAAAAGTAATGGAAATCCATGCACATGATAATGAGCATGGAGAAAACTCTTCTAAAGAAAATCTTCTCATGAGTTGAAGATTGTTCCAATTGAAGAAAACCATTATGATTTACCTAAAGACAGGTAAATATGCTAAAAGTCATCCTTTAGCCAACATTCAAGGTGATCCCACCTTAGGTGTAAAGACTAATCTCTTAAAAATTGTTGTGCCAATATAACTTTTATCTCTCAAATCAAACTTAAGAATTTTATTGAGACAAAAATTGATGAAAATTTGATTGTGATCATGCAAAAAGAATTGAATTAATTTGAGAGAAATAAGGTATGAGAATTAGTTCCAAAACCTAAACAACATTTAAATATTGGCATCAAATGGGTTTTTAAGAACAAGTTAGATAAAGATGAAATTGTAGTAAGGAACGAAGCAAGGTTGGTCGCAAAAAGCTATAATCAAGAAGTAACTTGTTTTGAAGAGATTTTTAGACAAGTAGAATGATTAGAATCCATTAAAATGCTACCCGCGTTCACTCGTTGTAAGAATTTTACTTTATACCAAATAGATGTGAAAATACTTTTTTGAATGGATATATTATTGACGACTTTTATGTTGGACAACCATTGGGTTTTGAGGCACATGATAAGGTTGACCATATGTATAAGTTCAACAAGATTCTTTTTAGACAACAAGATTCTACGACTTGGTATGAGAGATCGAACAAATTTCTTATTGAAAGAGATCTTAATATTGCAAAAACAGACGCAATGTTGTTTACCAAGCACACAAATAAAGAAATTCTTATTGTGCAAATATATATTGATGATATTATCTTAGGTGCAACAAATGAGTCACTGTGCAAAGAATTTGTAGAATTAATACAAAGTGAATTCAAGATGAACATGATGATATTTTTCCTTGGGTTAAAAATTAAGCAATTTAGAGAATGATATTCTTAAATCAAGAAAAACATGACAAAGAGATCATTAAAAGATTCGGAATGGATAGCTCTAAAACCTACTCCTATGCATACCTCTATAAAATAAGATAAGAATGAGAGTGGTAAAAATGTGAACATAAAGAGATATTGAGGAGATTGGTTTCTTGTTATATTTAACGACAAAGTACACTAGGCATACTCATTATTTGTCTATGTACTCGATTTGAAGCATATCCAAAGAAGTCTCACTTAAACGCCATAAAAAGGATATTCAAGTATTTAAGTGGGACAAGGGATTCAAGATTTTAATATTCCAAAGGAATTGCTTTTAATTTAGTGAGATACATTAACTCCGATTATTTTGAAAATCTTGTCTATAGGAAAAATACAAGTGGAATGTGTCAATTCTTATAATAACTCTTGATTTCGTTGTTCTTCAAGAAACAAAACTTGGTGGCTCTCTTTACGGCCGAAAGTGATTACATAGGTGTTGCAAGGTATTGTGCCCAAATTGTATGTATGAAGCAAATTCTTGAAGATTAGGGTCAAAGATGTAAGAACATTCCAATTAGGTGTAAAATAATTTAGTGCAACAAAAATATTCAAAAATCCTATTCAACAATCTCATACCAAGCATATTCAAATAATTATCATTTCATTAGAAATCATATTCAAAAGAGCGACGTAACTCTTGAATTTGTGACTTCGAAAAAATCAATTAGCCAATATTTTTACAAAATCACTGGATGTGAACACTTTTAATAATATTAAGATTCAATTATGGTCATTTACGACTCGGTTCAACTTAACATTATTGATAATCTCCATTTTGAGGTTTTCACTTGACCTATAGTAATGCCTATGTTAGGACCCGACTCGGCCCCCGGTTGGATCCCGACGGATAGGATTCCCGAGGTGAGAATTATTCAACGAAAGACCAACAACCATTCAACGCAAACGACTTTCATTTATTCTTTCTTACGTAACATCCTAAATTAGGATCTATCGAAACACTAAAGAAATCAAATATCCATTAAAATATTTTTACAATCAAATCAGAGTTTGACAATGAAAATAATTTAAAATACAAGTAGCCACGACATGTGACTTTTCAAAATCCACAAGACTATTATCCCACAATCTTTTTCACCTATGCCTCGTTGTACACATACCTTGACTTTGTGATATCTTTTTCGGTGAACGTTCCCAATATCTGAAAAAAATGTAAATGTCAACGAATGAGCTTTATGCCCAGCAAGTAGAACAAACATCTAGAATAATTAATCTAAACTCTATCCCATAATCTAGGACCCAACATCCTCCCTCTATCTCTATTTTGATTTTTCTTTCCAAAGTCATTTAAATTTTACTCTTTTCAAAAACCTTCCGTATTTAAAATAATATGCTTATTGAAATCGATAATTTTCAAAACAATTTCACCAATTAACATCAAATGTATTTTCAGTTAAACCTTTCATTTTAAAATAATAATATCAAATAAAAATTCATTGTATAATTTCACATTCAATGATATTTGTTAAAAATGCAATTCAATATCAACCCAACATATACAACTATAAAATATCCCTACAGCTTCCCTGGCTTTCACCGACCGGACTATAGTGCCCCGAGCTTGCTACCCTCCCGAGATTTAGGGACTTTCAACCCAAAGGGGACGACTAAGTATAAGGCCCCTACTCGTTTCCTCATAATTATACATATTGTGCACAACAAGAAGCACAATCCATTTTACCAGTATTAACCACTTTTTCATTGTCAAAACATGTTTTTTTTTTTTTTTTAAATTTATGTAAAACCAATGCAAGATATATGTAAAAATCCTTATACAAATTACTAAATTAAAATTGAATTTAAGAAATTAATTCCACATCCAAATCGAAAATCAAGGATTTCAAGTCATTCTTTGAATATAAGAGACACAAATATTAAAATAAATACTTTAAAAAACATTTCTCTTTAAAATAAGAAAAATACCTTATTTCTCATAAAACACACAAAAAAATAACAAAATCAAACGGTTGAAGTTATCCATTCAATTTTTCCACAAAGACTTCACACCAAACCTTAATCACGTAATTCATCTCAATACCATATGCATTTTTATCATTTCAATTACAACCAAAAGCATAACTCATTCAACAAAAAAGTTACCAATTACCATCCAATATTAATTTTCAAGGCAATTTAATTTCTCATTACTTCTCTATCTAACCACAACCTTCCATTCAGCAATTTCACTAAGAAAGAAAATCGTCAAACGTTTCAGAATTAAACTATTTCAATTACCAACAATACAATTTCCACCCAACCACTTGCTAAGCATTCTCACTGTTTCGTTCAACACCCACACTACATCCTGCCATTATTATTTCAATTTTTTTTTTATCCAACACTTCCATCTTCAAAACTTCAATAAAATCATCAATATATATATCCAAAATTTAAACCAATCCCAACATCATTAATCTATCTCCACCTAATTCATGAAACAAAACTAAATTAAGTAATCTAAGTGTAAGTTTCACTTACCGAAATTGTCAGTTCCACCAAGACCTAGAAAAATCTCCACCTTGAGCGTCGATTCTTTGACCAAAAGAAACCCAACTCTTCTCCCTCTTCTCCCTCACGGGTTTCGTCGGTTTCCTTCTCTAGTTTTTTCCCTCTCCGTTTTCTCTTCTCTCACATGCAAAAACCACAAAACAAAAGCAGCCACTGTAGCACCCGGTTCCATCGAACCAAAATTTAATCTATTATTAATGACGTACTTTTATGGAAGAATTGAGAGAATTATTGATTAGGTTAATGGATGACTAAGCAAGGGTATTTATGTAAATCAGAAGTTTTAAAAGTGGATAACGTATTTAAGGGAAGAGGGATTGGGTTTAATGAACTGTAGCCGCCACCATTTCACATTTTCCTCTTTGGGTTTTCAGCTCAAGCAGCCGAGCTCTCTAGGCGATTTTCCTCGCCCGATTCTCCTTCAACCTAGGTAAGTCTTGTTTTCTTGCATTTTAGCGATTAGTTTACTGAGAGAATACAATGTGAAGGTTTCGAGGTGTCTGTGATTGAGGGTGGGTTCAGGTTTTTGGTGATAAATGGGAATGCACGGGTTGCAGAGCTTCAAATCGATTTCCTCAAACATATTATTGATTTTTTTGGTAAGGTTTAGTAAGAGTTAGATTAATGTACTGTCGTGACCTTAGGTGAGCGAGCTTTGGAGCAGTTGTAACCGAGCATTTCCAGGAGAGCCAGGTAAGTAAAGTATGCATGTGCCTTCGGGCCTACATCACAAAACAGTAAGGTTATGCATGTTGTGAATGATTTTGTATGTCATGCATCATGTTTTTGAAAGATTACGAAAATGAATTTCCATGTAAGAATGGTGAGGTATGAACTGAATGTGACAGAACAGCTATTACGGGAATTCATCCGCCCCTTAATCGAGTAGAGGATGTATGACATTGGGAGAATTGATCCCACTCCCAAGGGAACCGAGGGATCAGAACAGCTATTAAGGGAATTCATCCGCCCCTTAATCGAGTAGAGGATGTATGACATTGGGAGAATTGATCTCACTCCCAAGGGAACCGAGGGATCAGATCAGTTTATGAACATATGTGTATGCAACTGAGATGAGAAAGTAGAAACTGCATGTTTAGGAATTTATGTTTCAGCAATTCATTCCATTACTGCTTTACTTATTTAGCATTAGGCTAATAGATGAGTTTTGTGATGTAGGTGTTGAGGATACTACAGGTGAATTCTCTGAGTTCACTGAGGAATAGGCTTGTTGGAGGAGCACATTCATGTTTCGGCCTGGTAAACCTATGAGGCGGGTTAACTGGTGTCTGTAATCTGAAAGTTTAGTTGACAATGTTTCAATTTAAATTTGTTGAGTTTCATGACAGAAGTGATTCTGATGTTTTGAATACGTTTTTGAGTTCTTTTTGATAATAGTGTCTGTTGGGATTTAATTTTGGCACTCACTGAATTTTTAGTAATGTAATGGTTTGAAATGTTTTTGAATGGTATCAGTGAAGTGAGTAAATTCTTTTCTGTAGGTTAAGTTGTTGTTATGTTGTCTATCGGAAGATGTCTTCAGTGGAAGCTATCGGATGATATAGAACAAACTTTGTCATTTAGTGATCGGTATGTGTAACTTGTTTCATCAGAAGGTGTAGGTTTAAGTCTATCGGATGATGTCTCAGTAAACTCATCGGCAGATGCATGCTGACGTCATCGGAAGGTGTAGGTTTAAGTCTATCGGATGATGTCTCAGTAACTCATCGGCAGATGCGTGCTGACGTCATCGGAAGGTGTAGGTTTAAGTCTATCGGATGATGTCTCAGTAAACTCATCGGCAGATGCGTGCTGACGTCATCGAAAGGTGTAGGTTTAAGTCTATCAGATGATGTCTCAGTAAACTCATCGGCAGATGCGTGCTGACGTCATCGGAAGATGTAGAGTGCATTTTGTCGTTTTGCCACCGGATGATGTCTTCCATTTTCTGCTTCAGCCCCTTTTGTTGACTTTGTTCAGCGGGCGATGCGTTTGACTTTTGAAACTTATGAAGTGTTTTGCGATTTAATCCTTTATTCTTTTTGCCGATTATTCCCCAAAATTCTAACTGAGTATTTCAAGCATTGTACAATAGTTTTGTTTAACTCTATTTTTACTTAGATGATTTCCGCTGCAAGTTTTAAAAAAAAAATGATACGATTGAAATTTTTAGTCATGTACGGGCATGGTGTGACGAACCGGGTTCAGATAACTCGGGGCTTTACAGCCACTCTCTCTCTCTCTCTCTCTCTCTCTCTATTTATTCTCCACAGAAAAGTCACAAAATGATGCCACCAACCCCTTTTTGAAATAATGCATTAAAGGTTAATTACCCTTAAACCAAGTTAGCCCATTAAAATGTTCATTTTGCCTTTAGTTTTATTTATTTATTTATTTATAATTTTTTGTTTTTTTTGGAAAAATTACCATTAAACCTAACTTAATTAACCTTTAATCCTTTTTAATGTTAATCTAACCCAATTAAATTATTTTTAATCTTACATTATCATTTCATCAATCCACAAATTAAAATGTATATTTTACATTCATTTCCACAAAATATTTTCAAAATATTATTAAAATTGAGTTCTACAAGTTTTCAAACCGTTACATTCTCCCCCCCTTAAGAAAATTTAGTCCCGAAATTTCTTTCTAACTTAATTCATAAAAAGTTAGGGATACATATTTCAAATTCCACTTTTTAATTCTCATTCCTCTTCACTCTCTGCACATTTCTGCTCAATTAATAGGGATCTCTCCACTATATCCGAGTACGACTCAATCTTTAAATATACAAGCCTACTAGAAATACTAGATCTAAGACTTTGCTCAAACCTTTGAGCTTTAGCAGGTTCAGTTGGAATAAACTACTCTGCATACCTCGACAACTCATAAAATTTGGCTTGGTAATCCAATATACTCATGTCTTGTTGTTTCAACTCTAAAAACTCTTTAGCTTTGGCTTGTCTAACATGCCTAGGAAAGAATCTCCCAAAGAAGACATCCTCGAAATGCTTCTAGCCACATTAACCACTTAAGGATACCTTAGTCTGCTCCCACCACATATCTGCCTTATCATCTAGTTGATTTACGATGAACATCACTTTGAATTCATCTGGAATTCCCACGATTTCAAACTTCTTCTTCAATTGCATCAATCACTCCTCGGCTAATGTAACACCCGGGATTTTTTTTAAGGAAAATTGGAGAGAAAATAAAAGAATAAGAAAATAAGTTGTTTTAATTAATGTAAAAGAAAAGTGAATAGTTTTAGGTTCGAGTAGTTTCAGTGAAATTATGCCGTGGGTTATAATTTAAGAACGAGATTTAACGAAAGTCGGAATGGTCGGAAATACGGGAGGACAAAACGGTAAATGAGGATTTAATTAATGGTTAGTTTTATTATTATTATTATTATTATAAAATAAAAACAAAACAATAGAATGACCGAAGCCATTCTGTTGTTCGCGACGCCGAAGGCAGGGGAGCGAACAGGGGGAGACGAAGGGAGGGCGACGATCGACGGAGCGCGACGACCACCGCCAATTTTCGAGGTTCTCCGGCCAGACAACAGCGACGTGCGGGTCTCGGTTGTCTCCGCGCACAAACCGACCGGTAATCTCGGTTTTCCCCTGTTTTTCTTTCTGTTCGAGGCCGTGGATCGCCGAGCTGTTAGAGCTCCGATCGCCGGCCGTTTTTGGGCGGTCTTGGCTCGGGATTGATGAATAAGACTAGCCATCACTTAGTACTGTTTACTTACTGATTTTGTATGGGTAAGTGATGGTCTCATTGATTAGGTAGAGAAAAGACTAGCCTTTTAAATTACTGTGATGTTTTGAGTTGCATTAAGGAGATTACTAGGTGGATTGTTGTAAAAAGAGTTAAGAGAGTAAAAAGAGTGAAGAGTAAGAGAGAATGGATTAGTTATGGTATGCCAATTGGCGATAGTTAATGGTCTAAGTAATGAATAACTAAATTAGGCTAAGGTTGGTGGGCTTAAGAGTAAGATGTAAGTTAGACTCAAGTAGTATAAAAGTAAGGTTGGCTGGGTATTGACTTTGGCGAGCTATCGATAGGATTTCCGTAAATGTAGAAGTACAACTGAAAGGAGGTGTAGGGCTGTTAGTTAAGAGATTTAAATTAATAAGATGAAAGAATTTGCTCCACCGTAACAAACTAGGTTAGTGATTGAGAATGAAAGTTTAAAGATCTACGTAGAGTTAGGAAGCTAATAGATTGTGATATTTAGAGTCAAAGTTGAAGTTAGGAGTGACATTTATCGGAAGATACTCTAGACTGTTGTAAGATGTCGTGGGTAAGGAAAATAGCTTAAGTAAGAAATAATAAGCATAAACGTGGAATGTAGCCGGGGAAGCTAGAAGGTATCAAATGTGGAAAGGGGTCACACAGAAATTTTATGTGTAAGTCAGAGAATATTTAGTTTGGACCTAATGATTTGCGAGTATTTGATGATAATTGAGGTAGAAGTTGGTTGGACAAATGAAATGTAGTTGATGAATGATGAAAACTTAGGTACGATTTGTATGGGAAGCTTTGGAGTATGAGTAATAAATAAGAGAAAGTGGTAGGAATTAGTAAGTTGGTAAATAGAGGAGAATTTCATTTGAGGATTTGGGATAAGACTTTGAATTGAGAAAGTTATGTAAGTGTTTGATGGACATTAACTTAGACAAGTAAGATCTAGATAAACGGAGCTCGAGGAAAGGCTAGAGGTGAGAACTCAGCTAGAAGAGTTTGAGGGTATGAAGTAGATTATAGTTAGTGAATGTGTGAGTATTCGGGTTAGAGCGTAACCGATAGATGAGTAAGGGTATTAGGTAGGTGAGATGAGATGAGTGCTTTGAGAAATAACAAGGCCACAAATTTTGAGGACAAAATTTTTGTAAGGAGGGTGGATTGTAACACCCGGGATTTTTTTTTAAGGAAAATTGGAGAGAAAATAAAAGAATAAGAAAATAGGTTGTTTTAATTAATGTAAAAGAAAAGTGAATAGTTTTAGGTTCGAGTAGTTTCAGTGAAATTAATCCGTGGGTTATAATTTAAGAACGAGATTTAACGAAAGTCGGAATGGTCGGAAATACGGGAGGGCAAAACGGTAAATGAGGATTTAATTAATGGTTAATTTTATTATTATTATTATTATTATTATAAAATAAAAGCAAAACAACAGAATGGCCGAAGCCATTCTGTTGTTCGCGACGCCGAAGGCAGGGGAGCGAACAGGAGGAGACGAAGGGAGGGCGACGATCGACGGAGCGCGACCACCACCGCCGATTTTCGAGGTTCACCGGCCAGACAACAGCGACGTGCGGGTCTCGGTTGTCTCCGCGCACAAACCGACCGGTAATCTCGGTTTTCCCCTGTTTTCTTTCTGTTCGAGGCCGTGGATCGCCGAGCTGTTAGAGCTTCGATCGCCGGCCATTTTTGGGCGGTCTTGGCTCAAGATTGCCGGACATTATGCCAGCTTTAGTTGCCTGGCCGTGGGGAGCCCGATTTGGGCAAAAGTCAGTAAGCCCTATTCGGGCAATTCGGGTTTTTGTGTGGAATTCTGGTTTTTTCTTGTTAGGTTATGTTAATTGGAGGTTATGGGGATTGATTGGCGAAGGAATTGGGTGGAATTGATGAAAAATCAAAATAGGGAAAATTTCGGGTAAAGGGCAGATTCGGGTTTTCTGATTTTTGACCTAGCTAGGGTCGTTTGTTTTAAAATTTCTTTTGGCAGATTAAAATAGGTTATTAGAGGAGTACGTGGCCGCTGAAATCGTTTGATTCCGATATTCGACGCAAAAGTTATGCACGTTTGAAGTTTCGGGTCGGTTTTTACCGAACCCAAATTAGTGGCCCGTTTAGATAGGTTTTAGTTGGATTAAGCTAGAAATAGTAGTTTGAGAGTTAATTGGTGAAAGTAGGCTTGATTTTAATGAAGTTTGAATTATTGTCGTAGGTCGAGCTGTAGATGGACAGGTAACCGAGTAACCTCAGCGAGCTAGGACGCCAGGTAAGTAGAGGATGAGTGTTTGTTGCCTTCGGGCCTACACCATAGAACGGTAGGGTTTGTTTGCTTGTTTGTTATGTTTTGCTTTGTGTCATGCATCGTGTGCCATGCATCATTGTTTTCTAAACTACGAAACCACGTGTTTTGCATGCTTGAGTGGTGAGGATGAAATGGAAGATAATAAATGATTTGCAACTTGGTCTCGAGTATAATAGCTTCGTTGGGCAAGTGGCTCGTTGAGAACCCGCGAGGGATTTTACTCGAGATGCTATGCTAATGTACGTAATGCATCGTGAGTATGAATGTCTCGACCTGTTCGTGCTTGAAGTGCACAATGTGGATTCTACGATCGATTGGGGAAGATTCGTGTTGGCCGTCCTGGACTGTGTTGGGACGTGTGCCTCCGGTCTAGCTCCGTGGATCAAGGCGTGGCCATCCTGGACTGTGTGGGGGTGTGTGCCTACTTGATTCACCTGAAAGTGAAAGATAAATGCAACCGAAACGAAAAGAAAACAACAGAGTGTGTAGAAACTGCATGTTAGGGTTGAGTCGAGCATTTAGTGTGTTGTTGTGCATTATTTCCTTACTTGCTAAGCGTTAGGCTTACTTTTGTGTTCTATAGTGTAGGTGGCGAGTTTTTACAGGTGAGGTAGAGGAGACAGCCCAGGACTAGGCAGCAGTCGGAGGAGTACGAGGCATGCCGGTGCGGGTAGTTGTCGGGGCGCCTCGACCATAGTTTTCGGAGAGATGTGGGTGGAACAGTATTTTTGGGTCGTGTATGATTTACATTTATTTTGGTGGTGGTTTGTAGAGTTTGTCTTTTGGTTGATATTTTTAAGTTATTGTATAGCTATTTGTAGTTGATGTACATAGTCATAGTTAAGGGTGATGTGTCGCCCTATACTGTGAATTTTCTTCACTGAGGAATGTTCGTGTTTTCGTTTTCCCTCTTTACTACTATTTAGAGATTTCGTATGCTGGATGGTTGAGTGGATAATTAAGTAGGAATGTTCTGGATCTGGTTGGGAATTTATTTATTTGCAGGTACCTAGCATTTTGGAGGCGCCATTTTCAGGCGTTACTTTGCCGAAATTTCGGGAAGAACGCCGTGGTGCTTAAAGGTTAGGTTTAAGAGGAATTAGTGAGTCTAGGCAGCTAGGTATGACGTAAGAAAGCATCGGGAGATTTAGTTTTAAATCATGCAGTGTCAATTTTATTTTAAATGAGGTTTTAACGTGAGTTTGGTTAGCAAAGTGGCGCACCGAGCCAGGGTGGGTTCGGGGGCGTTACAGCTAAAGTTTGATTACTCTATCCTCTGAACACTAGAGGTTTGACTTTCTGAAACCTATCCATCAACTTCATTTTAGTCTAATATGTACTTTCAACGCTTTCGTTGCTCTGTTGAGCAACATTAGTCGTCACGATATTTCGATAGAGCTACAATAGCTCGTCGCATCTCCGCAATCTCATCATCTTGTTTAACATTCCCACTTGTAGATCATTCTCCGTCCATCTACAATAAATCATGTACAATAAATCACATATTAATCAGATAAATGTTCACCACCAAGGCAATACAAAAGACATTCTAAACACAGTTACTAACTTTCCTCAAACTGGTTAGAACTATGATGTATAGCTCTGATACCATACTTTCAAGACCCGACTCGGCCCCCGGCCGGATCCCGACGGATAGGATTCCAGAGGTGCAATTATTCAACGAAAGATCGACGACCATTCAACGCAAACGACTTTCATTTATTCTTTCCTACGTGGCATCCTAAATTAGGATCTATCGAAACACCAAAGAAATCAAATATCCATTAAAATAATTTTACAATCAAATCAGAGTTTGACAACGGAAATAATTTAAAATACAAGTAGCCACGACATGTGACTTTTCAAAACCCACAAGACTAATATCCCAAGATCTTTTTCGCCTATTCCTCATTGTATGCATACCTTGACTTTGTGATATATTTTTCGATGAACGTTCCCGATATCTAAAAAAAAAAATATAAATGTCCACGAATGAGCTTTACGCCCAGCAAGTAGAACAAACACTTAGAATAATTAATCTATGCTCTATCCCATAATCTAGGACCCAATATCCTCCCTCCATCACTACTTTGATTTTTCTTTCCAAAGTCATTTAAATTTTACTCTTTTCAAAAACCTTCCGTATTTAAAATAATATGCTTATTGAAATCGATAATTTTGAAAATAATTTCACCAATTTACATCAAATGCAATTTCAGTTAAACCTTGCATTTTAAAATAACAATATCAAATAAAAATCTATTGCATAATTTAATATTCAATGATATTTGTTAAAAAAGTAATTCAATATCAACCCAACATGTACAACTATAAAACATCCCTACAGCTTCTCGGGCTTTCACCAGCAGGACTGTACTGCCCCGAGCTTGCTACCTTCGCAAGATTTAGGGACTTTCAACCCATGGGGGACGACTAAGCATAAGGCCCCTACTCTTTTCTCTATAGTTATACATATTGTGCACAACAAGAAGCACAATCCATTTTACCAGTATTAACACTTTTTCGTTGTCAAAGCATGTTTTTTTTAAAAAAAATTTATGTAAAACCAATGCAAAATATATGTAAAAAACCTAATACAAATTACTAAATCAAAATTGAATTTAAGAAATCAATTCCACATCCAAATCGAAAATCAAGTATTTCAAGTCATTCTTTGAATCTAAGAGACACAAATATTAAAATAAATACTTTAAAAAACATTTCTCTTTAAAATAAGAAAAATACCTTATTTCTCATAAAACACACAGAAAAATAACAAAATCAAACTTTTGAAGTTATCCATTCAATTTTTCCACAAAGACTTCACACCAAACCTTAATCACGTAATTCATCTCAATACCATATGCATTTTTATCATTTCAATTACAACCAAAAGCATAACTCCTTCAACAAAACAGTTACCAATTACCATCTAATATTAACTTCCAAGGCAATTTAATTTCTCATAACTTCTCTATCTAACTACAACCTTCCGTTCAGCAATTTCACTAAGAAAGAAAATTATCAAATGTTTAGAATTAAACTATTTCAATCACCAAGAATACAATTTTCACCCAACCACTTGCTAAGCATTCCTACTGTTTCGTTCAACACCCATACAACATCCTGCCATTATTACTTCAATTTTTTTTTTTTTTATCCAACACTTCTATCTTAAAAACTTCAATAAAATCATCAATATATATATCAAAAATTTAAACCAATCCCAACATCATTAATCTATCTTTACCTAATTCATGAAATAAAACTAAATTAAGTAATCTAAGTGTAAGTTTCACTTACCGAAATTGTCGGTTCCACTAAGACCTAGAAAAATCTCCACCTTGAGCGTCAATTCTTTGGCCAAAAGAACCGTCTCACCTAGACGAATAACTTCCTCTTCAGGAGTTAGGTCAAAAACCCAACTCTTCTCCCTCACGGGTTTCGTCGGTGTCATTCTCTGGTTTTTTTCCCTCTCTATTTTGTCTTCTTTCACACGCAGAAACCACAAAACAAAAGCAACCACTCCCTCTCTCTCTATTTCTTTTCTACGTAAAAGCCACAAAATGATGCCACCTACCCCCCCTTTTTTTAATTTTTTGTTTTTTGGAAAATTTACCATTAAACCTAACTTAATTAACCTTTAATCCTTTTTAATGTTAATCTAACCCAATTAAATTAGTTTTAATCTTACGTTATACTTTCATCAATCCACAAATTAAAACGTATATTTTTACATTCATTTCCACAAAATATCCTCAAAATATTATTAAAATTGAGTTTTACAATTTTTCAAACCGTTACAGCCTAGTTGTCTGCCCCTCGCATTTTTAAGCCGCTTGGATGCCCAAACAAGCTACCGCACGATTGAAACCCTATCTTCTAACAATCATTGTTGTTTTCTCCAAAACTTTTTAATTGTTTATTCCTGAAATCATCCTTCTTTGCATTGGAAATTTAGCTCCATCACTTAGCTTAGGTTTTTTTCTTTCAAATCCTCAATATCTTAACTTGCGAAACCCTAAACCCAATTTGGTAAAATGGCCAAGATTTCTTGCAATCAACATTTTTTTTTTTTTGAAGAAATCAACTTGCTCAAATTCAAGATTCAGATGTTCAATGGCTACAATTGCTCCTCAAGTAGCCAAAAAATGCAAAATCGTTGTGAGTCAAAGTGGAGCTTCTCCATCCCCCTCTTCAATTGAATACTATTCTTCATTGTGCAAGATAGAGGCATTCAAAGAATGTTATGAGAATGATATAAAGCTTCGGTCATTATTTGTTCAAAAATGTTTCATTCTTGAGTTTTGTCACTTTGGATAGTGAAAATGTGTTTAAGGGCAAGAAACTTGATGGGTCGTGCAACTAAATTGTCCATATTAAAAGAGAATTATTAGGTTGTTTTATCCTACTAGTGTTTATTGTAACACCCGAGAATTTCCTATTACGTGCGTAGCCTATGATTAGACGTATTAGGAGGGTTTAATTATTCAAGTGTGATGTATGCATTGAAGTGTAATAGATGAGAAAAGAAAACAAAAAGGGGTTTGACAATTCAACATAAAGAGAGTTGAAAAGTCAAACAACCAATGAGATTTTTTTTGTGAAGGAAATAAGAGAATGAAATGGATGAAAAAGGTTGGTTGTTGTAACGACCCCAACCCCGTAGGGCCGTCACAGGACCTGACTTTACATTGACATAACCTTTACCTAAGCCCTCGTGTTTTCGAATAAAATTTTTCTTTTTCACTCGACACTATAAAATAAACCGAACCTAGACAATTGACCCACCTATTTTTTAGCGTAAAACATTTCGACTTTTAAAACATTTAAAACTAGACTAAAACCATTTTTAAAACAATTAACAATTAAAGTAAGATCAATTAAAACAAAACACTCATTCGTCAATCGTCAAAACACGACACTAATATAACCTATACTTTCGGAAAAACTCAAGAAAACAAACTGCATGGATCGCTCTAAAAATCGAGCGTATCCTTACCTGTTTTAAAATGACCAAACAGTTCAAAATACCCAAACAGTTCCAGTATATTCTCCAAAATAAAGACTCCATATTCTAAACGTTCTACTTTCACTACATTTACATCCAAACTCAACCTTTCATACATTTTTCCATCAAATTATCCGATCCACATACTTAAACATTTTCATTCTCTTTCTTAATCAAAACGACACGTAAACATACCCAAAACAGACACGTCCACATACTAACCACAGACACCTACTAACCACGGTCGGAATCGCCCTAACAATATTGTCGGGTTACCACCATGGTCGTACTCCTCCAACTGCGTCCATGATCCTAGCATGCTCGTGAAAACTCACCGTACCTGTTCTTCTGCACCTACATCACAGAACTCACACTATAAGCCTAATGCTTAGCAAGTAGTGACAATATGAATTTAAAACATTTCACTTAACATATGCAGTTTCTACAGTTTCATCGTACATAATCGTTTCGTTTCGTTTCATCATTCATATTCATTTCATTTCGTTTCTATCATACATACATGTAATCCTCTACCAATGGAGGGCGGATTAGTTTCTCCATCTCTAGACGTTCCACATATAAATCTTTATCTGAAGGATGAACCACTTCCCTCAGATATCATACATTTTCTGGATGTTCCACAATTTACATCTGAAGGGTGAACCACTTCCCTCAGACACTTTACATTTTCGTTTTACATCGTTGTCGTTTCTACGTTCAAATCGTGAAATCATATGCTAAAACATTTTCGTACTTTTTTCTAAAACATGATGCATGAGAAAGCTAAACATACATAGAAGCATGCAACATAACCTAGCGTTCCGTGATGTAGGCCCGAAGGCAACATGCATGCAACACTACTTACCTGACATCTTTAGTAATTCGTCTCTATCTAAATCTTAACCGTAGAACCTGAAAAACCCAAATATCAAAACATTACATTAGAACTCGCTCGTCATAACTAAACTCTCATTCTCGTGAAAACATCTTAAACTACTATTTTTAGCCTAATCTAATTAAAATCTAACTAAATGGGCCACTATTTTGGGTTCGGTAAAAATCGACCCGAAACTCAAACGTGCATAACTTTTGCGTCGGATATCGGAATCGAACGATTCCAGCGGCCACGTACTCCTCTAATAGCCTATTTTAATCTGCCAAAACGAATTTCAAAACAATTAACCGGAACTAGGTCAAAAAGGGCAAAACCCGAACTGCCTCTTTTTCCCAAAATTTCACTTTTTCGATTTTTCATCAAAACTCTCTCAATTCCTCACTAATCTATCCTCCTAACATCCAATTAACATAATCTAATCGAAATTTCAAGGCAACACACAAAACCCGAAATCCCCCAATTCGGGATTCACTAATTTCGCTCAAATTGAGCACACCATTGCTCGACAACCAATGCCGGCGTTAAGCTCGGCTATTTGACGCTGAAAGCAACCAAAAACGGCCGGCGATCGGAGCTCAATCGAGCTCGTCACACACAGCCCTAAACCGAACCGAAAGGAGGAGAAAACTGAGCCATACCGGTCGGGTTGCGCGCGGAGATGGCCGGAAACGGCAGCCCTGGAGTCGCCGACGTCTTCTGGCCGGAAAACGTCGAGGTTGGACGTCGGAGGGTCGCGCGTCTCCCTTCTCTCTCGACGTCGGGAGCTCGGCAGGGGAATGGCTTCCTCGTGAAGCCATTCCATTGTTTTATAAAAATTATAAATAAAATTATAATTTTATTTACTTACCAAATTACTTAAATGCCCATCCATCAATTTTATGCTTAACTCTTTAATTAGTCTATCAATTCGGTTTCTCTGTAATTTCCTTATTTCTCCAAATATTCCAATTTAATCTTAGAGTTCTAACAAAACTCACCGTTTCCAAAACGGACTTATTTTGCTATTTTTACGAATTAACATACTAAAAGGGTAAAACGGGAACTCTAGCATTACTCTTTTCGATTTGGGTTTCTAAAATTTCACTTATTCCTCTAAAAATTCCCGTAAATTTCTAGGGCTCTAAGGAAACATCCCGCTCAAGAAAATACTTTAATTTACTATTTACAAAAATAACCTAAGAAATTAGAAAATCCTAAAATCCGAAAACCCGGGCGTTACAGTTGTGGCGTTGGAAACTCAAAGAAAAAGGAAGGGTTTAAAGGTAAATGCACTTGGTTAATAAATGAATTAATTAAAAAAAGGAAAGAAAAATGTATTTAATGTTCGGTTTTTCATTTTTCTTCTTCTCCATCGCCTCTCTTCCTTACCTCCATAGCCGACGCTTCCCCTCCCTTGTTATTCAATTTTCTCAAGTGATTTCAAGGTAATTTCTCATGGGTTTTGGTTTATGTGCTATGGGATGAAGTTTGGAAGAGTTTTTAGGGTGTTTTAGAAGGTTTTGGTGAGGGTTTGAAAACCCTAAAAGGAGGATTCCGAATTTTGGTTTTCAATTGGGGGTTTTCTTCCTCTTTTGATTAATTAAGCCTTAGATATGTTAGTTTAGGTTGTTGGAGTGATTAGATTATGGATTGGAATTTATTTACACAAAAAAAAATCGAGTTTTATGCAAAAAGGGGGCCGAATCTGCTGGTGCATTTTCAGATTGGCTAAGCGTTTTGTTTGATAGATTTAAGCATTTCAATGGATAATAGAAGTGTAGAGGTTTCCGAATTGGGGTGGCACATCGAAATCCGTTGAAAAACGAGAGAGTTATGACTGTTTGAAGTTTGACGATCAAAATTGTACAAAAATCGGGTTTTTGGGTTTTAATATTGAAATGTGTTTAGGTGTTGGTTAGTTTTAGGTTTAAGAAGTTGTAGATTTTATTGATAGTTTATCAAACTAAGTTTCGTTATTTTAGATCGTCAGACGAGTTATTTGACCGGTAGAAGTGTGCAAGCAGAAGCCGAGCGTTCAGGTAAGTATTGGGTGTTATCCTTTCGCCTTCGGGCCTACACCAAAGGATGGTAGGGTTATTTGTTATTGCTTTACTTCTGTACGTTGAGTTATTGTTTTGCTTAGTGTCATGTTGTTGAGTGCGTTGTGTGTTCGTGTGAGTGCGTTGTGTGTTGTGTTGTCATGTTGGGTTGTGTCATGTTGTTGAGTGCGTTGTGTGTTGTGTTGTCATGTTGGGTTGTGTCATGTTGTTGAGTGCGTTGTGTGTTGTGTTGTCATGTTGGGTTGTGTCATGTTGTTGAGTGCGTTGTGTGTTGTGTTGCATTGTGTGTTGTGTTGCATTGTGTGTTGTGTTGCATTGTGTGTTGTGTTGCATTGTGTGTTGTGTTGCATTGTGTGTTGTGTTGTCATGTTGGGTTGTGTCATGTTGTTGAGTGCGTTGTGTGTTGTGTTGCATTGTGTGTTGTGTTGTCATGTTGGGTTGTGTCATGTTGTTGAGTGCGTTGTGTGTTGTGTTGTCATGTTGGGTTGTGTCATGTTGTTGAGTGCGTTGTGTGTTGTGTTGCATTGTGTGTTGTGTTGCATTGTGTGTTGTGTTGCATTGTGTGTTGTGTTGCATTGTGTGTTGTGTTGCATTGTTTGTCGTGAGGTGTTGTGTTGTCATGTTGGGTTGTGTCATGTTGTTGAGTGCGTTGTGTGTTGTGTTGCATTGTGTGTTGTGTTGCATTGTTTGTCGTGAGGTGTTGTGTTGTCATGTTGGGTTGTGTCATGTTATTGAGTGCGTTGTGTGTTGTGTTGTATTGTTTGGCGTGGTATTCGGTTAAAGAGTAAGGCCCTTCGGGGCGGGCAACTAAGGCCTTTCGGGGCGGGCAACTAAGGCACTTCGGTACAGGCAACTAAGGCCCTTCGGGGCGGGCAACTAAGGCACTTCGGTGCGGGCAACTAAGGCCTTTCGGGGGGGGGGGGGGGGGGGCAACTAAGGCCCTTCGGGGCGGGCAACTAAGGCACTTCGGTGCGGGCAACTAAGGCACTTCGGTGCGGGCAACTAAGGCCCTTCGGGGCAGGCAACTAAGGCCATTCGGGGCGGGCAACTAAGGCCCTTCGGGGCGGCAACTAAGGCCCTTCGGGGCAGGCAACTAAGGCACTTCGGGGCGTCAACTAAGGCCCTTCGGGGCAGGCAACTAAGGCCCTTCTGGGCGGGCAACTAAGGCACTTCGGTGCGGGCAACTAAGGCACCTTTCGGTGCGGGCAACTAAGGCATCCTTTCGGGTGCGGGCAACTTGTATTGTTTGGTCGTGTTGTCGTGTTGAGTTAAATCGGTTTGTTGAGTTGCATTGGGATGTCGTGTGATAGTCGATGAAAGAGTAAGGCATCTTTCGATGCAGGCAGTTTTCTTAGGGTTGTGTTGTGTTGTCGTGTTGAGTGGTGTTTTATTGTTGTGTTAGAGTTGGATGTGGGGGTGTGTGCATTGTGCTTGTTTATATTTGTTATCCCTACTTGCTAAGCGTAAGCTTACGTGTGTGTGTGTGTTCTGTGGTGTAGGTGACGGAGGGTTTGCAGGTGAGCTGCAGAGAGAGAATCAGGACTATGGGCAGTCGGGGATCCACGGAGCTCGTCGGTGCAGGCCATTTGTCGGGGCTCTTCGACCTAGTCCTTGGGATGTGGTTTGTATTGCAGTCGTGGAGGTTTTATGGTTAGTTTTGTGAGAAATGTATTTGGTTGACTTGGAGTTTGAATGTCGTTTCTTTTCAGGTTTTGGTTTTATAAAAATGTTAGGTGTTATGCCGTCCGTTTTGCTTTAAAATAAACAACGTCGGGTTTAAGTTAGCTATTTTTATTAATATCCGTTTGAAGTCGGTTTTCTAAAACTTTTACGGGATTTGAAGATTTGAGTGTCGGGAAGGTATGGTTTAAGTTTCGTGATTTTTGGAGATGTTCGGGGTGGTGAAATGTGAAGGAAAGTGAGGGAAGGTCAAATTGGGCATTTTTGATGTGTTTTGGGTGAGAAAAACCCAAGCCGGCCCGATCGATCGGGCCCGGGGCGCGATCGATCGAGGTCGGGGTGTTTTTGGGCAAAAATAGCCCGAGCGGGCCCGATCGATTGGGCAAAAAGCACGATCAATCGTGGCTGGGCACGCTCAAGGCGCTCCCAGCGCGCGCGGCGCCCCTTTGAGTCCGAATTTCATTTTTTCTGAAATTTTCCCAATTTCTACGATGTTTTGACCCGACATTTTCTGACGTATTTTAAACGTATTTTGGGCCCATTTTTCAATGAATTTTGAGGGTTCGAAAAACCAAAAAACGAGTCGTAAAATTTACGAAAACTATTTAAAACGATGTTTTAAACGCGGGTTTGACTTGCAAACGTAGCGTCCCGAGCCGGGCGGGTTCGGGGCGTTACATTTATACTTCTCGACTCATGGAGATTCAAAGTTACACGGAAAGGAATTGTGGTTATCTAGATCATGTGAGTTGTATGGATTTGTATTAAGTGGAGAAGATTTACCATGGAGAGAGATTTAGTCTTGGTTCATCATCTTGTATTACATGATCGATGTTGGTGGAAACTGTGTGCAATCCCTTATGTACAAATTTTTTATGACAACAATTTTTGAGATTAACGAGATTGTATCTACCCCAAATGAGCTAGTTAAACAAATACGTGCAATAGATATCCACAACAAACACAACTTGGCTCGTATGGGAATTGTGGAAGATGACGTTTAATATAGATCAGCTCGCTGAACTCTACATTCAAGAGATTTTGAGGCTACACGGTGTACTGACTTCGATTGTATCAGACAGAGACTCGAGGTTCACATCAAAGTTTTGGAAGAGTTTGTATAAGGCAATGGGAACTTGATTGAACTTCAGTACAACATTTCATCCTCAGACAGACGGACAATCTGAGCGGACTATTCAGATTATTGAGGATATGCTTCGAGCTTGTCTACTGGAGTTTCAAGGTTCCTGGAGCAGGTATTTGCCTTTAGTGGAGTTCTCGTATAACAACAGTTATCAGGATACTATTGGTATGGCTACATACGAGGCTCTATACAGAAGAAAATGTAGATCGTCGCTTTTTTGGGACGAAGTCGGAGAAGTCAGCCTGATTAGACTTGAGATTGTGCAGCAGACAATAGATAAGATCAAATTTATTCGGCAACGCATTTTGACAGCTCAGAGTCGCCAGAAGAGCTATGCCGATGGAAGAAGGCGCGAGCTGGAATTTGAAGTAGGAGATGAGGTTTTCTTGAAGATCTCACCGTTTAAGGGTGTGATGAGGTTCGGGAAGAGGGGCATGTTAAATTCGAGGTATGTTGGATCGTTCCCGATCGTGAAACGAATTGGAAAGACAACTTACCAGTTGGAGCTGCCAGCTTCGATGGAGGGAGTGCACAATATCTTTCATGTTTCAATGTTAAGGAAGTGCTTAAGAGATCCATCACATGTCGTGGTGCAGCAAGATATTGATGTGCAGCCTACGTTATCCTACGAGGAGAAACCAGTGGATATTTTGGACTATGCAGTAAAGAAGTTGCGCAACAAGGATATTCCACTGGTGAAGGTGCTGTGACGTAACCACAACGTTGAAGAGGTGACGTGCGAGCGGCAACAGGATATGATAGAGCACTATCTTGAGCTTTTCAAGTACCCAAATTTTGAGGACAAAATTTTTGTAAGGAGGGTGGATTGTAACACCCGAAAAATTTCCTTAACGTATGTAGCCCTTAGAATTAATTATTTGGAGAGTTTAAAGGTTATGCTATATATATAGAATGAGAGAGTGATTTTTAGAAGAAGAAAATGATGAGGAAATCCTTTATTGGCATAGTTAGTTGATTAAAACACTAAAGTAAAATAATGGTATGGAATGATTGAAAGAAAAGTGGATTAAGGGTAAAACTCAGGTTGGTTTAAAGGTAAAAAGAAAAAGTGGTGGTTATTTTTATAAAAAGGAAGATTTTGGTGGTAAGTTTGAAAAGTAAAATAGGTTAAATTGTGGTTTCTTTTCTTTTTCCTTCATCTTCCACACCATTTTCTTCCTCCATCGCCGATCCCTCTTCCTCCTTTTCCTTCAAGGTTTCTCAAGTTTTAAGGTAATAAATTAAGTGGGTTTTGAGTTTTATACATTTAGGTGTTAGTTTTTAGTGTTTTTAGGGTGTTTTGTGAAGGTTTGGTTAGGGTTTGGAAAACCCTAAATGAGTATTCCGAAAATTTCATGCCTTAGCTAGTTTCCTTCCTAACTTTAGTGTTTTAAAGGTTAGATGGATTAGTTTATGTTGTTTTTAAGAAGAGATTTAAAGAATTGGAGTGAGTTATGGAAAAACCGATTTTGTAAACTAAGTGCACCGGTTTTGTTTCTGTATTTTCGAGTTGGCCATGGTTTTTGAATGGTTAATTTGATTGTTTCAATGGATAGTAGATGTGTGGAGGTTTACGGAATGGGGTGGCACGTCGAAATCCGTTGAAAAATGAATAAGTTATGGCCGTTTGAAGTTGGACACCAAATTTGTTGGAAAATCGGGTTTAGGGATTTCAATTTGTGAATTGTGTAATTTGTGATTAGTTTTGATTAGGAAATTCTGGAAAATTTCTTAGAGTATTGCTAAGTTGATTTTCTAAAGTTTTTAGGTTGACAAGCGAGTAATTTAGTTGGACGAAGTGATCAATCAAGTGTCGAGCAATCAGGTAAGTAGTGGTTTGCCATCGTTTTGCCTTCGGGCTTACACCATGGAACGGTAGGGTTAATGATTGTTTGTTTCACGTTGTGTGGTGTTGCATATTCTTTTAACATGCATCATGGTTTTAAATTACGCAAAATATGAGTTTTCTTGCATTGTTTTGAATTGCGAGAGTGAAATGTAATCAGATAAAAGAATTGCAAACTTAGTCTTGATTAGAGTTGCCTTGTCGGGAACAAGTGCTGGAGTGTAGCACCCCGATGGGACCTCTATAAAAGATGCCCGGCTAAAATACGTAATGGTCGTGATTATGAACTCCTAGACGGTTATAGGGTTTTACGATCGACGTGGAGGGAGATTTTGGATAGCCATCCTAGATGATAATGGGATGATTGCTATCTAGTCTTGCTCTGGTGGTTCTGAGTGTAGCCGTCCTAGACGGTTATAAGGTGTGAACCTACTCGATCCACACGGCTTATGAAATGATTAAAGCAACGAACGTGAAACGAGCACAATTGAGTGTTAGAATTTGCATGTGATAGGATTGGTTGCATTGTGTTTTGCTGCATTCGTTATTCCCTACTTACTAAGCATTAGGCTTACTTTTTGTGTTCTATGATGTAGGTGATGACTTCTATTCAGGTGAGCTGGATGAGGGAGCCTAAGATTAGGCATCAGTCGATGGCGCACGGGGCAAGTCGGTGTGGACATTTGTCGGGGCAATTCGGCCATAGTTTTCCGAGGGTTGTGGGAAGTCGGTATTTTGGGATGTTGTATAGCTTTCTAACTATTCGGGATGTGTAAAATATTTGGTTGTTTTGTTGGATATGTTGTATGTGAATAGTAGTGGTTTTATAACTATTTGAATTTCAGGTTTTGGTTTTTGAAAACTTTAATGGTTATACTGCTCGTGTTTTTTTGTAAAAGCAAACCACGTTGGTTTTCATTTTGTCCCCATGTTTTGCTAACGTTTTGGGGTCGGTTTTCCGTGATTTTTACGTGTCAATGAGTCGGGAGTGTCGGGATTGTTTACTAAAAATTTTGGGTAATTTAAGTGTGTGTGGCTTGAAGAAAAATGGAGAAAAGTGAGTGGAAGTTGCTGGTGTCCGAGGCAGGGGCGCGCAGGGCGCTAGACGAGCACGCGCTGGGCGCAGGCTGGACGCGCTTAGAGCTTAGAGCTTAGAGCTTTGGGCTTTAGTTTGTCTATTCTAATTTCTTCATAAGCTAAGCAACTACAAACTTTTAGATTGCTAAGATAGGGGATGATCAAATTATATTTCCATTGAGTTGTAAATTCCAATGCAGATGATGGGCATCAGTTTATCAAGTAGTACGCTGTTTTTACCTCTTTAGTCCACAAAGTCTGCAAAAGAAAACAAGTATCTCAGCAAGTCCATTTGCTGAAGAATCCTTATGCAATGTAGTTTCTTGCTACTCCTTTAGTCTCATAAAAGTTTTCAATCTCATGTGAGAAAAACTCATGAGCATTGTCTACCATAAGTCTCTTTATTTTCTTGCTTGTTTAATTCTAACGTAATTGGTTCCATTGCTTGAAGTTGTCAAAACTTAAATTTTACTTTGTAGAATATAAACTCATACTCTTCCCAAGAATTCATTAATCAAACTAAAGAAATACCTACTGCCTCCATTGGTAGCAACATGTGCTAGTCCCAAAAGATGAGGGTGAATATAAACTAGTGTCTCCTTAGTTCTAAGAAATGCACTTTCAAAACCTCACTCGATGAGATGTCATCTAAATACATAACTCACAAAATCAAGTTTTTCAACATGATTATAGTAAACCTCTTTCACTCACGTGCCCTAACATTTTTTACCACAATGAAGTTTTGTTGCTTTCACTTTTAATAGCATTATAGACACTTCCTGGAATGGTTGTATCGATCCAAGGTGAGCAAGGTCATGGACCCTGTGGAAACTTTTATGTGACCATTTTCATCCTTGAAATAGTGTTCTTAATATTCAAGTGTCCCTAATGAGATAAGATTTTTATTTAGCTTGAGTACATACTGTAGCACCCGACAAATTATTGACTTGAATTGACGTTAGTGGTGTACGTTTTTATGGAATTAAGGGGGATATGACTAATTGCTTGAGTATGTTAATGAAGGGAAATGAGACAAGCAATGGTTAGGTTAAAGTTTGGATTGTCAAGGACATATGTGTATTTTGTGAAATATAGGATATAAAAGGAAGGTTTAGTGAAGGGTTTAGCCGCCTCCTCATTTCTTCCCTCTTTTCCTCTCGGAGCTCGGCAGACTCCTCTTCAGCGAATTCCACCCAGCGATTTCCTCTCTGGTTTTCTTCAACCTAGGTGAGTTCTCTTTGATTTTCCTTGTGGTTTTAGTAGTTAGATAACGGAGGGGGAGTGTAGGTCTGTGTTTTGAGAGTTATGAGTGAGAGTGGGTTCGGGTTTTGTGGTGAATCAGGGAATGCACGAGGAAATGAATTTCTGACTAGCTTCCTTAGCTTTCTGGATGATTTAGGATGAATAGAAGATATACACTTGATGAATGAAGCTTAGTAGAAATTAAGTTAATGCTGTACTTATGTTTTAGGTGATCCAACTCTTGAAGTAGCTTATAACCAGGAATCTCTCGGGAAGTTAGGTAAGTAGAGTATGTGTGTGTCTTCGGGCCTACATCACAAAACAGTAGGGTTTATGCATGTTTTGTATGTTTTCAGAATATTATTGTAACACCCGGAATTGTTCCTAGCATGTGTAGCCTTAAATTAGAGAGGTTATGGGAGTTTAATTATTCAAGAGCTAGGGAATGCATTGTAGTGTAATGGAAAAAAAGACAGCGCGATCGATCTGCTGGTGTTTTGTATATCGGGAATTCGAGGCAGAGACACTGCCGATCGATCGGTGAAATACGGCGATCGATCGGCTGAGTGAATAGTGCCATTTTGTTTTTTTTTTTAATTTTCCCGTTTCAATTATTTTTTTAAACCGATCTTTTTCGACACGTTTTGCACGCATTTTATGCACGTTTTCCAATAAAAAATTGAGGGTTCAAAAAACTCAAAAATCGAGTCAAAAATTTTTTAAAAATTATTTTAAACGCTGTTTTAAACGCGGGATTAGTTAGCAAAGTAGCACACCGAGCCGGGGGCCGGTTCGGGGGCGTTACAGTTATGCATCATATTTTGAAAGGAAACGAAAATAAATTTACATGAAACGATACAGCTATTAAAGATCATTCGACCTTGGAAAAACTGATTTGCTTCCCATCGAAAAAAGGATCAGATCATTCGACCTTGGGAAAACTGATCCGCTTCCCATCAAAAAAAGGATCATATCATTCGACCTTGGGAAAACTGATCCGCTTCCCATCGGAAAAAGGATAAGATTATGAACGAATGAAATCACAACTAAGTTGAGAAAGTAGAAATTGCATGAATAGGATTTATGTTTTGGCATTTCATTTCATTAATGCTCTACTTACTTAGCATTGGGCTAATAAATGAGTTTTGTGATGTAGGTGAAGAAGTTTCTGCAGGTGTGTTCTCTGAGCATGTGGAGGACTAGGCTGGTTGGAGGAGTACATTCATGCATCGGTTTGGTGCACTGATGAGGCGGTTTAACAAATGTCAGTATGTGAAGTCTTAGTGAACAAGTGTGTTGTTGAAATGTGCTGAAGATTTTAATGACAGTAGTAGTTTAATGTTTTGACATGTTTTGGGATTATTCTGACTATGAAAACATGATTTGGTTTAGTTGTAGATTGTTATTCTAGATTTATAAAGTTGTGGATCTATGTTGTTTTGAATAGTTGCTGTTAAAATTTACAAGTTCTTTTAGTAGGCAGAGTTGTCCGTTTGTTTAGAGTGTTACTGTTCACCGGTGGATGTTGTCTATCGGTGGATGTTGAGTGTTACTGTTCACCGGTGGATGTTGTCTATCGGTGGATGTTGAGTGTTATTGTTCACCGGTGGATGTTGTCTATCGGTGGATGTTGAGTGTTACTGTTCACCAGTAGATGTTGTCTATCGGTGGATGTTGTCTATCGATGGACGTTGAGTGTACTGTTCACCGGTAGATGTTGGGTGATAGAGTCGAATAGATGTGAGTAATAGATTTTGTCGTTTTGTGATCGGTGGATCTGAGCAGTAGATGTGAGTAATAGATTTTGTCATTTTATGATCGGTGGATGTGAGCGGTAGATATGAGTAATAGATTTTGTCATTTTGTGATCGGTGGATGTGAGCGGTAGACGTGGGTAGTAAATTTTGTCGTTTTGTGATCGGTGGATGCGAAATTTTACGACCTTTAAACATTCAAAACCTTTATGACCTCATTTCTGTTGCCCAATTATTTCTATTATTTAATTGTTTTACATAAGTATTATTTTATAGCTTTGTTTAATCCTGTTTTATGTAAAAGGTTTTCTTTTCCGCTGCAAGTCTTGATGCTTTAAATAA
Organism: Begonia masoniana; assembly: GCA_022432975.1. Lineage (NCBI taxonomy): Eukaryota > Viridiplantae > Streptophyta > Magnoliopsida > Cucurbitales > Begoniaceae > Begonia > Begonia masoniana. The sequence goes on along the minus strand of CM039504.1, from coordinate 37,032,342 downwards.
AAGTCGAATTTTGACCGTTGAGCGAAGTTTTAAAAATTTACCAGAAATTCTTAGTCATGTACTGTGTTATGAGTAACGAATCGGGTTTATAAAATTCGGGGCGTTAAAGTTTTTTATCAGAGACATTTTGTTAAACCGTTCAAAAGATTACTCATCAGTACCGATCGTCGCATGGGAGCACTCCAACAACTGTAATTGTTTATGTTAACCTTAGTTAATAGATATTTATGAGAGTAATTAACCTTGTCCAGGGATATAGCAAAATGGCTAGACGACCTGGAAGACCAAGAGTACCGAGAGAGATGCCAAATTTGACAAGTGAGGAGGATCCTAGTGTAATTAGGCAGCTGACGGATTTGGTGCGCCAACAGACAGATTTGGTGCGTCAGCAATCCGATCAGTTAGGAGTACTGTTGAACCGAGAAGTACAAGGAAGTGCTAACTCGGGTTCCAGCAATGAGCATTCAAGAGACAGATTCCGGAGGCTACAGCCGCCCACATTTGATAGAAAGTCATCCAATCCGATTGTTGCTGAGGAACGGCTTAGGAAGATTGAGAGTACGTTCAAGTATGCCAATGTTGGGGAGGGAGACAAGATCACTTTGGCAACATTTCACCTGGCTGGTGATGCTCAGCTTTGGTGGGAATCGATAGAGACCACTACCGATATCCTGGCAATGTCTTGGGCGCAATTCAAGGAAGCTTTCTATGAGAAGTATTTCAGTAGCACCGTCCAGACTTCAAAGAAAGTAGAGTTCTTGCAATTAAAACAAACGGGGTCTGTGGATGAGTACAGTAGACAGTTTGAGTCCCTGTCCAGGTTTGTTGGACATCTTGTCCACAGGAATGAGGATAAGGTGTTTCAATTTATGCATTGACTGAAGCCAAAAATTTACAGAGGAGTCAAGTTTGTCGGTATTAAAGGTTTGTCTTTCAGTGTAGTTGTGTCCACGGCATTGGAAGTGGAAGAAGCATAAATGAAGTGTGCTGGACCAAAGGAAGCCCCACGAAAGTTCATCCAGCTACACCAACAGAGTGGAATGAAGAGGCCTAGTGAGAGCCAGACTAGCTAAGGAATGGAAAAGAAGGTGCAGAATGACAAGAAGTTTCCCCGATGTCCGAGGTGTTTGAAGAATCACCTGGGCGAGTGCAGATTTGGGACGGGAAAGTGTTTCAACTACGAAGAAGTTGGACACACATTCAGGGATTGGCCAAAGCCCAGGGTCACCCGATGCTACAACGGCAACAAAGTTGGCCATATTAACAGAGACTGCCCAGCCTTAAAAAGTGACCCTGCTAAGTTGAAGCCGAGGATATTCTCCATGATTGAGTCGAGTGTCGATGACCAGCCAGCTGAGGCGTCAGGTACAGTGTTGATTAATTCAGAGTCTGCTTAAAGTTGGTTAAAATGAAGTCAGTATTTGGGAAGACTGTCGAGTGTTATGATAAATAGCTTAGAATGGTTTAAATTAGAGACCCGAGGGTTTGGTAGTACTAAGGAGTGATCAAAATTTAGTGGAACACTTAGAAATGAGTAGTTGTAAGACGAGTTAAGGGAAGAGAAGTGTTAAAATATGTCTTATGACATAGTAGAAGGATTTAAAGAGGATGAAGTAGCTATCTTATAATCTACTCCCATTGAAGCGACAATTAAGTCCTATTTAGACGAATAGTTAGTATTTAAGATCCAAATCAGCCGAGTGGTTCATTATTCATGGGGTTGAAAATGAAAGATGGATGACTAGAATACATACCTTATATTCGGAATGTAGGATAGGATGTTCACTACTGAGGAAACATTACTAGGAATTTGAAATTTAGGACAAACAAAAGTGACACTCTAGATTGTCGACCTACAATCGGTAAGTTCTAAGTTAAGAGAAAATAATAATATAAACCTGAATAATTTAGACCCATGGGAAGTTGACAGTCTCAAAGTGAGAAATTATATTCAAGAATCTAATTAAGGTTAATGGTTGAGAAGATATGAATAATAACAAATTTTGAAGATGTAATTTATCACTATGAAATTGAGGACTTATGTTTTAGTTTGTGGATAGGTGTATATTATTTAGGTAGTGAAAGGAGTCATCGGATTAGATGATATTTCTATGAGAATTGAAATTTATTGATCGAGTACTTAGATGTTGTATTTGTTTGAAGACTTAAGGCAAGAATGTTCCTCCTACGTATGTAGCGTAGCTGCATTGAGGAAATTTGGAGGATTTGGAAATAGAAAATTTAAGAGTTGAATGAATTTGTTTTAGGGGACTTAGGGATAAAACTATGTCTGATAATTTTGAAAGTTGAGGGATAATCAAGCCATGAATTTTGAGGATAAAATTCTTTTAAGGAGGGTAGATTGTAGCACCCGACAAATTATTGACTTGAATTGACGTTAGTGGTGTACGTTTTTATGGAATTAAGGGGGATATGACTAATAGCTTGAGTATGTTAATGAAGGGAAATGAGAAAAGCAATGGTTAGGTTAAAGTTTGGATTGTCAAAGGCATATGTGTAATTTGTGAAATATAGGATATAAAAGGAAGGTTTAGTGAAGGGTTTAGCCGCCTCCTCATTTCTTCCCTCTTTTTCTCTCGGAGCTCGACAGACTCCTCTTCAGCGAATTCCACCCAGCGATTTCCTCTCCAGTTTTCTTCAACCTAGGTGAGTTCTCTTTGATTTTCCTTGTGGTTTTAGTGGTTAGATAATGGAGGGGGAGTGTAGGTCTGTGTTTTGAGAGTTATGAGTGAGAGTGGGTTCGGGTTTTGTGATGAAGGAACTGAATTTCCGACTAGCTTCCTTAGATTTCTGGATGATTTAGGATGAATAGAAGATATACACTTGATGAATGAAGCTTAGTAGAAATTAAGTTAATGTTATGCTTATGTTTTAGGTGAGCCAACTCTTGAAGTAGCTTATAACCAGGAATCTCTCGGGAAGCCAGGTAAGTAGAGTATGTGTGTGCCTTCGGGCCTAGATAACAAAACAGTAGGGTTTATGCATGTTTTGTATGTTTTCAGAATGTTATGCATCATATTTTGAAAGGAAAAAAAATTAATTTACATGAAACGATACAGCTATTAAAGATCATTCGACCTTGGGAAAACTGATCCGCTTCCCATCGGAAAAAGGATCAGATCATTCGACCTTGAGAAAACTGATCCGTTTCCCATCAGAAAAAGGATCGGATCATTCGACCTTGGGAAAACTGATCCGCTTCCCATCGGAAAAAGGATCAGATCATGAACGAATGAAATCACAACTACGTTGAGAAAGTAGAAATTGCATGAATAGGATTTATGTTTTGGCATTTCATTTCATTAATGCTATACTTACTTAGCATTAGGCTAATAGATGAGTTTTGTGATGCAGGTGAAGAAGTTTCAGCAGGTGTGTTCTCTGAGCATGTTCTAGGCTGGTTGGACGAGTACATTCATGCATCAGTTTGGTGCACTGATGAGACGGTTTAACAAATGTCAGTATGTGAAGTCTTAGTGAACAAGTGTGTTGTTGAAATGTGCTGAAGATTTTAATGACAGTAGTAGTTTTAATGTTTTGACATGTTTTGGGATTATCATGACTATGAAAACATGATTTGGTTTAGTTGTAGATTGTTATTCTGGATTTATAAAGTTGTTGATCTATGTTGTTTTGAATAGCTGCTGTTAAAATTTACAAGTTCTTTTAGTAGGCAGAGTTGTCCGTTTGTTTAGAGTGTTACTGTTCACCGGTGGATATTGTCTATCGGTGGATGTTGAATGTTACTGTTCACCGGTGGATGTTGTCTATCGGTGAATGTTGTCTATCGGTGGATGTTGAGTGTTATTGTTCACCGGTGGATGTTATCTATCGGTGGATGTTGTCTATTGATGGACGTTGAGTGTACTGTTCACCGGTAGATGTTGGGTGATAGAGTCGAGGAAATGTGAGTAATAGATTTTGTCGTTTTGTGATCGGTGGATGTGAGCGGTAGATGTGAGTAATAGATTTTGTCGTTTTGTGATCGGTGGATGTGAGCGATAGATGTGTTTAATAGATTTTGTCGTTTTGTGATCGGTGGATGTGAGCGGTAGACGTGGGTAGTAAATTTTGTCGTTTTGTGATCGGTGGATGCGAAATTTTACGACTTTTAAACATTCAAAACCTTTATGTCCTCGTTTCTGTTGGCCAATTATTTCTATTATTTAATTGTTTTACATAAATATTATTTTATAGCTTTGTTTAATCATGTTTTACGTAAAAGATTTTCTTTTCCGCTGCAAGTCTTGATGCTTTAAATAAAAGTCAAATTTTGATCGTTGAGCAAAGTTTTAAAAATTTACCAGATTTTTTTAGTCATGTACTGTGTTATGAGTAACGAACCGGGTTTATAAAATTCGGGGCGTTACACATACATAATATTTCTAAGTATCTTAATGTGCCTATCAAACATTCTAATCTTTATTCTACCAACACATTATATTGCATGTTTATTCACTCCGAGTAGAACTAGGGTCAATGTAATTGTCTACGCAGGATATGTTAGAAGTCACGAGAAATGAAGATCCATTATCTAGGACCCGCTCATGTACAATGTCGTCACTATTTGTGAAAACTAGTACCTCAACTGTTAGGGCCCGATCCTTGCACTCCATGCCAGATGATCCAATATCAACATATGGATTCTTAAGATAGGAAGAAATCGTGTCAATATTCTTAAAACATATCGTTATACATTACTATTGAAGCGCATTAACTTAAAATCTCCAAGTGATATTTAATATTAACATGATACGATATTATTGTATAACTTGCAATTTACGTCCAATTTTTTTTATTTGATTACCGCAAATATTAATAAAATTGTTTTATTCATGCATACAAGCTATACATTGTAATATCTATAAATTTTAAAAAATTTGGATAATTTTTTTGTGTTTTTCAAGGTCAACTCATTTAGTTTGACTCGAATTGTTGTCATTCATTAACATTTGACCACGTGTATTTTCTTTAGTCAATCGATCAAAGCGTTGGTTTTGAATTTACCACGGGGTAGAGTTCTCAGAATTTCATACTTAGCAATTAATTATTCTTTCAGTTTATCGAGTCGTCCCGGTTCGTCTCGCTCGGGTGGACTATCTTCTGTTAAAAATCTGTTGATATATATATATATATATATATATATATATATATATATATATATAAAAGTAAATGAATTGATGAATAATGTGTATATATATTGAAATGATATATTAATACTAATATTACTTTATTTATTATTTTTTTCCCTTCTTTCTACGTGTAACACCCTCTTTTTCTCCATTTTTCTTTTTTCTTTTCCTTCTTTTCCTAGGGCAATTCTCCTATCTGGTAGCCACTTCCAAGGCTCGCCGAAGTTGACACAGATGGAGGTGTTCGACACCTCCACTATCAATCAATAGATCATGCTGCAACCTTTAATTTGCTAGATTTTTTGTCAATTTTAAGTGAACGGTTAAGGAGAATGAAGCCGTTGAAATTGATCGCTGAAAAAGTTTCATCGAAACTGCAAACACTCGCTGGCATTATTTTTTACTCCAATCTTGGTGTTGACCTCTCACTAGAAAGCTCTCGGCGAGGTGAATCATTTAGACACAAAGATCGTCGAAAGGGTGGCCAAAAGTGGTAAATGGAGTCTTGCCAGAAAGTCACGGCCGCCGCTTTAAACTCATTTTTTCGATCGTTCTAGGCATGGCCTTGGAAAACCAACACCACCATTGGACTCAAGAACTTGAGTTCTTCAACACTAGACTGATTTCATTCTCAACTGATGTCGTTCGCCAGAAAAGTCATTGTCACAAAAAAAGTCATCGTTGTTGTCAGTGTGCTGGCATGGTGCTGACTTGCTGACGTGTCATTGCTGAAGACATGGCAAGTGAGGTGTCACATTGACTGTTGTATCTTAGCATTGTCTGCCTTTTTAGATCGCTTAACGATGTCAAAAAAATTCCCAAACCTTATCTTTCAACTTTTTTCGTTATATGAACGCGACGATGGTCTCCATTTGTTGAAATTACTTCCTGATCATTTTGCATGTAAATCGAGGTGATACTCTAAACTTTATGATTAAGTGTTTTAGTTAGAAATTGGCCAGTTAGGTTGGTTAGTGTCGTTATTAGATAAATTCTGAGAATTATAAGGAATTGTAATAAGTTTTGAAGGTCGAGCATACAAAATCAAAACTTCAAGTTTTCTTCATGTCGCATGTGTGAATCGGCAAATTGTTCAATAAATCGTCATTTTTTGCTAGTTAGGGTTTCTAGTCCCGATTTAGGAGTCTTTTCTTGTTATCTGATGTTGTGTAGGGATTTCTGATGTCAGATTGATTGTATATTTCAACGATGTTCTTATTTATGGTATCTGCTTTTTGTAGCAAGTCGGTAAGCTGTTGTCGTCATCAAGGTAGAGGTTCTTGATGACAGGGCATGGTTGTCAGCACATTAGAGTTTACGTATATGTACGCATGTTTTACACGTTAAAAGTTCAGGTGCATGGTATTTCATTTTGCATTGATAGATATGCATGCCCAATGAACTTTTTTTATTTAGGCTGGATGAAATATTCTGGTATAGGACTCTAGTTGTTTTAGGCTGCAGCTGCCTAGCAACCAAAATAATTGGAGTCAGATTAGATGCTCGATTCGGGCAGATTGAGCCTTTTTATCAGTCTTCGTTAGTTTTGGGTTGTATCTGAGTGAACAATAAAGGCAACCAGAGTCGAGTGAGATATACCTCATGATGACTGAGGATTGTTTGTTCACACGTGCGTAAAGGGTGATGACGTGCTCCTTGAGGACCCGGTAGACCTTAAATCTTGCTAGGGTGTATTTGTTCATGCAGAGTGGTATCGACTTAGAGCTTTACTTGTCTACCACTCTTTGGGTGTGGTATTAGTGGTGTCATGGCAAACTATCTGTCACGGGCCACTAGGGGATGTGTTGGATCTACGAATCGCCATCTCGAATTCCTTTAGTCTCATGAGGCGGATCATTGTTTTTCTGTGATAGTGTGCGAGAGGAGTCCTTGTGTGACAATCCATTTTAAATGGGTTTTTCCCTAACAAAAATGGTGATGACTTAGTTTATATATCGCTACCTATCTATGTCGTAACATTTTTCAAACTGTCTCATCCATAGCTTGTTGAGTCTGTTTTTTAAAATGGTAATAAAGATTTGATGAGTGAAAATTCTTAGCTCGTTGGCCTGTTTTAACTTGAAAAAAAATGTTGAATGTAAACTCATGCACTGCATTTTCATAATTATTCATGGTTTTGAAAGAAAATGATAAAACCAATTTTGCATATGCATCTTAGTAGTATAGGGTTTCCTCCTAAGTTAGTCGCTCACCCCCAAAGACCCCACTGTAACACCCAAGAACTCACAGTAAATTTTAATTTCATATTCTAAGACAAGTTTATATTTTATATTCATATTATGATGATTATGGAGCATTTGGAGAAAATAATACAATATGCATAGAGGTTAAAGATGTAATGATAAAAACCAAGGAAAACAAAAAAAAAATTAAAGATTCAATCAAAGATTTTTAAACATGGGTAAAGATTCATTAAAATAAGAGTTTCGAGTAAAAATTTACGAGTAGAAGCCAAAAAAATGTTTGGAGTGCACTTATATCCCAACAAAGTGAAAAACATGAAGTACTGCATGTAGCAAGGCGTTGGGATTGCTGGAAGTGCAAGTAGGCGCGTGGAGCACACTGGGCGTTCACGGGCGCACAAGCAGATGTGCTGGGTGCGAATGAGCACGTGGTCAGGCGGCAGCACGTGCATGCCCGCTGCATAGCTTGAGAAATCATCCATGCCCAATTTTTCTAAATCCGCAATTTTTATTTTCATTTTTTGACGTTTTAAGGTTCCAAATTTCATATTTTCAAACTTATTAGGGTTTCTTATATTTTTAGGGTTACTTTGGGTTATTTATCATTACTTTTAGGGTTTGTTGAATTCTATTTAAACACCTACTTCGTACAAATTTATGCAATTAAAATACATGTTAAATCTAACCCTAGGAACACATTATTTCATCTGGAACTCGCTCATTTCTACAGAATCTCCAAGGTAAGCCTAAACATAATAGATTTCGACACTCAAACAAGTAAACACATGAGTTTACATGCTTGAGGGAAACTGTTAGGATTTTAATTATTGTTCGAGTTTCTCATGAAAATCGATATATTATGATTCTTCTCCTCACTTGTTTTCAGTAATACATGACAACTCTATGGGTAGGTTAATTCAAGGGTGAAGGATACTCATCGTGAGCAAGAGTTTACGTACTAAGGACTCGAGGTAAGAAATGTTTGTATGTTCTTCGCCTGTCGGCTTGCATAAAAAAGTGCTAGGTTATCTCTTTACGTTTTAATAACACTCAAGGATTTGTTTTATTTAGATATTCATGATGAGGCTTATTGCGATATTTTATGAGACGTTTTATTGTTAGTCTAGAATTTAATGATAATGATGATGATTATGATATTGCTAGATGATATATTATATTATAGGCTTTTGAATATGACACGTTAATGAACGTAAGAGATGTTTGTATGTGCTTGGCCTGTCGGCCTGCATCACAAAGTTCTAGGTAATATCTTTACGTTTTATTGATACTTGAGGATGCGTTTTGTGGTAGTCCAGCCCCTTTCGACTGGCCCTGCACGACCCGGCCCACCACACTAGGTGGAATCCGCGAGCTGCCAGCCCGACCCACCACACTAGGTGGAATCCGCGAGCTGTACTCAAAGAACTTTTCCCTCCTGAAGCAGGGAATTTTATGTCTTTCCCACCACTCGAACCCAGGACTTCCAGGATATAATCCATGGGCTACAAGTGGTGGTACCACTTGGGCTACTACTATGACGACTCCTGCTCGCGGGCCGCCATGGGACTTTACATACATCACATACCTCGGGTGCGTTTTTGGACGTAAAATTTTTTGACTTTTAAAACTCTAAATCGATGGCTAAAAATCATTTTTTGACAAAACGTTGACTCAGTTTTTAGGTCGTTTAAATCCTTTAAAATACGTGGAAAAATGTTCAAAAAATACATTTGGGAAGTATCGTAAAACGTCGGGTGGAAATGCGTTTAAAATTCAAAATTTGAAAAAAAATAAATTTTGGAAACATAGCATGTGGCGTGCGAAAAAGGGACCCGATCGATCGCGCGCGAGCGTTGATCGATCGGCAAACCTTCTGTAACGACCCACATACTATTCCTTATTTCCCGTACGAAATTTTTCCTTTTTAAGCCTCTAAATCAATTAAAAACATCCTCGAAAACCTTTAAAGAAAATTCATTTATCATACAAAAACAGTTTACATAAAACCACTCAACCTTCTATCATTCCTCAATTTATCAACTTATCACTTCTTCACAATATCATTTCTATCTCCATTTCAATTATACATTTTACATAAACTTTTCAAACATTCATACGTTCTCGTAACTCTGCCCAAAACCGACTCTAAACACGATTAAAATGAAGTACATTTTCATGAAAATGAACTGCATGGTTCCGTTTAAAAGTGTGATATATCCTCCTGTTTACAAAATCACCAAGCAGTCATAAAAATCCAAATAAAAATCTTAACAAACGTTTTATAAAACAAATCTATCAACTAAACGTAACCAAACACCCTAAAATGTATCAACTATACAATTAAACTAAAAACATTCCCATAACGTTAAATTAATGGCTTAAACAAAACGTTTGAAACATCAACATGAAAATCTAACACCTAACCAGAACCAAGCATCCTAAAATGTTCTACACAATTAACCATCAGTCCAAAACACTCCAAAAACCCTCAAAACCTATACATACTTCCCCACGGGTCGGTCAAGAATCGACTGCGCCAGCACACCCCGCGAGCCATCCTCCGTCAACTGCATCACTCTTCAGGTGGAAGGATCTCGTCCTTACCTATGTCAGAATCACCTACACCATACAGACAATCTATGAGCTAAAGGCTCAGCAAGACTCGTAAATGTAAATGCATGCTGTGCGTATGAGTTTCAGAAATCATTTTTGGGCGATGCGGTATTGTGCCCGACCCCTTTTGGCCTACACAATAGATCAATAGCCCCCTTTCGGGCCACATCACGATGTGGTATTGTGCCCGACCCCTTTTGGCCTACACAATAGATCAATAGCCCCCTTTCAGGCCACATCTCTTTACATGAAAACATAGTGCATTTCGATTTGGGCGATGTGGTACTGTGCCCGACCCCTTTTGGCCTACACAATAGATCAATAGCCCCCTTTCGGGCCACATCACGATGTGGTATTGTGCCCGACCCCTTTTGGCCTACACAATAGATCAATAGCCCCCTTTCAGGCCACATCTCTTTACATGTTAACATAGTGCGGAAATTCATTTTCTATGCATAATTTGAAACCGTGATGCATGAGCAATTCATATTATAGATAAATAACCACATGTGTACCATCAAGACGATAAACAATGACAACATATGTACCTTCAAGACGATAAATCATAACTTATTAAAGCAGTCTATCCTAACTACCCAACCAAAGCATTTAAACAAAACATCACCCAAATTCCTCAAGTCGACATTGACGTACGGTGTAGGCCAATCGGCCAGAGAAGATCACGAGAACTTACCTGTCGTTCGTAGCTTGCTGGTTTTGGCACATCACGTCACATATGGTTCGACCTATGACAAATATTCAAGATTTATTAAAATCAAGCCTACATTCACCAATTACTCTCAAATTACTATTTCTAGCCTAATCCAATTAAAACCTAATTAAACGGGCCACTAATTCGGGTTCGGTAAAAACCGACTTAAAACTTCGAACGTGCATAACTTTCGCGTCGGTTATCGGAATCGAATGATTCTAGCGGCCACGTACTCCTCTAATAACCTATTTTAATCTGCCAAACGGAATTTTAAAACAAATAACCGAAACTAGGTCAAAAAGGGCAAAACCCGATTCTGCCCCTAACCCGGAAAATCCCTCATTCCGATTTTTCATCAATTCTCATCAATTTCTTCACCAATTGTCCACATATACACTCAATTAGCAATATCTAACCAAAAATCGAAGCTACACTCACCAAAACCGAAATGCCCTAAATCGGCTTCACTGATTTTCGCCCAAATTGGGCATTCCATGGCCAAGCAACAATAGCCGGCCCAAGGGTTGGCAAACCCACGCCGGAAGTGACCGAAAACGGCCGGTGATCGGAGCTCAATCGAGCTCGCCACCCACGGCCATGCACAGACCCGAAATAGGGCAAAAAAAACGAACCAAAACAGAGGAGAAAACCGAGCCATACCGTCGGTTCGTGCGCGGAGATAGGCCGGAATCTCCTCGTCGCCGGCGCCTGGTCGGAGAGGGCCGGTGTTCGTCGGTGAACGGCGCCGCGTCGCCGTCGTCTCCCTCTCCCCCTCGCGCTCGGGCTCGGGTGTTCGACGAACAACAGAATAGAATTCTGTTGTTTTTATTGTTTTTGTTTTTTTTTTATTAATAATAATAATAATAACTATAAAACTAACCATTAATTAATCGAATCCTCATTTACCGTTTTGCCCTCCCGTGTTTCCGACCATTTCGACTTTCGTTAAATCTCGTTCTTAATTATAATCCACGGCTTAATTTCACAGGACATGCCCGAATCTAAATTAATTAACCAATTAGGTTATCCAAACTTATTCACTTTTCTTTTAAATTACTTAAAACAATTATTTTATTATTCTTTTACTTGCTCTCCAATTTTTCCTTTTTAAAAATTTCCGGGCGTTACATCCTTCCCTCCTTAATTGGAATTTTGTCCCCAAAATTGCTGTTTGGTCCACTTCTAATTACTCACCCTCACATTGTCTTAGTACGATGCTCGTAATACTAATCTTGAAACCCTTATGGTCTTACTCACCATTTGGGTCTTGATAGCCTCCTTTATCTCCAAAGCTCTAAATCCTTCTAACTACGCACTTCGTAATTCAATCGCTCATTCACTCATCGACTTCGACTTAATCCTTTGTCACTTAAAACCTCGAATTTCCTCTAACTTAACTTCGAGCTAAGTTCATTCGGTTTCTAACTCCTCAAAGCTTCTTCAACTATATGACACTAAGGACCTGATGCGTAGATTTCTCATCCGACCAAAACTTTACTAAACTTCATGATCTATTCACACATCAAAGCTCACTTGCATATTCTTTGTGCAATTCTATCTTAACCTTAACTATTTACAAAATCTTTGGCGTCGACTTCGGTACATACGGGTCGAGCCAATGAAATTTCCTAACTTAGTCTTATTCCCAATACACTTAACTGTTTTTCAGGCAAGATCTTGCTTTCTTCATCTGATAATCCACTAATCCCTCAACTCGCACGGCTCTAACATTCGAACTGAACTTCCTATCTAAACCCTTCATTTAATTAAACACTGCCCTATACTTATTCTTAATATCCCACAAGGACTTCCTCGAAGTTACGATCTAGCCCACTATTTTTCATTCCTGCTAATCAGGTTCTAAATATTCTACTTGTCTTCTTCACAATAATTTGTCTAACAATTTTCTTGTTAGCAAACTTGTTGTAAATAGATTTACAATCTTGATCCTAATCTTCTAAAATCCTCTAATCTTGTCCTTCTATTCTCCCAAAAACTTAGAAGCATCCATTACCTTTAATGGGACCAAGCATGTCATGGCTCATACCACAAGCCCTATCAATTCTCAAGTCTCCTGGGAAATACCAAAGTGGTCGAGTTCACTTCCTTAAATTCTCACATGAATCGGCCTTCACTTAATCCCTTATAGGCCAAACTTTCTAACTCACCAAATTTGATCTCATTCTCCAGATTTCCTCAATTACTACTTAGGCGCTAATATTTTGACTGATCTATGGCTTTAACCACCTATTGAGTAATGACTATTTCTACATCCCCAAAGTTCTAAACTTTTCCAGCTTCACGCTCTATCGTTCGATCACTCATACACACTTCGAGTTCCATTTAATTAGTCATCACCTAAACTCTCCAGTCAATTCTTTTCCCAAAAATCTGGAATGGCACTTCATTACGATCTATCTCTCGGGTCCTTTAAACACTAAAGTTCCTACTTCCATCTTGGAGGTAAGTCACCGGTTACGGTGTTTAACTCGAACTGCATCAACTTTAGACTTACTACTTATCTCTTATCTTTTTAACTCAAAAGTTTGAAATCAATTACTCGTTACTTTTCCTAATTGGTACTCGACACTTAACGTCTCGAGATCGTGTTGGTTTGCATTTAGTCAACCAAAACGTTAAACTCACTCTAACTCTTCTAATTAACCTCATGTTCAGGTTTTCCCCTGGTTATCTCCTTAGGCAATAGCCATACCTAGCTTCCTATCATCTCTTTCAAATTGACTAACACTTAAAAGTTTCTGCAAACTCTCAGGTTGTAAGCCAACATCTACATAATTTCATCTACCTCGACCATAGTAGAAACGTAGGTCTACTAAAATTCTCGCATTTTTCCTTTATGACGATTCCTCCTAAACTCCCTCATCAATATTGCCCCATGTCACCCACTTCTTTGGGCAACTTACCAATCTCGATAATTATTTCAGAGCGGGTTTCACAACTATCTCAGATCTCACTGAGTCCAACTGGGAGCTAATGCGGTTCCTTTATGAATAAGTTCCTATAAGTATCGCCTTTCCTTCTAAGCCACATTAGCGAGCCCTCTCGCTATGCCCTTAGCTGAAACTCTCTTACTTCTTACGTTATGCCCATTTGTCTAACTTAAAGCTCTATTGTTTCCAAGTAACGTCAAGGCCATATGTTATACCACTGGTGTGCTCTAAATTACCCACTCTTATCTTAAGTCATTTATGTACCTAGGGGTCTGGGCTCGTCAAATACGAGTTGAACTCCTGGAAATTTCTAACCTAGCCTCACTTCTAAGTTCACTTAAATGGCTTCCTGAGCAAACTCACATTCTCTTTATTCAACATATTGAACATTTCACAATCGCACAACATTAGCCACCGAGTTAAGCTTCTAATCTTAACTCTTCTTTTAATTTAACAATCCCATGCACTTACCTCTAATATCGCACGAGGATTTCCTTAAAGTTACACAATGGTCTGTCCTCTCTCGTTCCCCCTAGTCGGGTTCGAATATTCTATTTATTTGAACCTTATATCTTATACATAGTACCCCTCTAATGGTAACCAAATTCCAAGTGCACAACTTCTTATGGTTATGTAAGGCTAATTCTATTAGTACATAACTCCCTTTCTATGACGTACGAGTCACCCTGTACTTAACCTACCGTATCCTCATCGAAATTCTCCTAAGAGTCTTTCTTACTCAACTCCAACTATTCCCTTTTTCCTTTATTTCTCAACCTACTCCGATCTATCGCAACATTATTACGGTCAAATCCTTATGGTGATCTATCGTAGCGTCTCGGTCGTCTCAATCACTCCCTTGACACACCATATCTATAAATAGCTCCTATAAAAGTTAAATGCAAACATCTCTAAGAAACTGAAATCAAATAATACTATAAACATACTTACAGTTGATGAAGGATGTCCGCGTAGTGGCTGTGCAGTCGAGCAGTCTACAGAACCGATTTTAAAACCCGGGGGTTCTGATACCATAATTGTAACGACCCACATACTATTCCTAATTTCCCGTATGAAATTTTTTCTTTTTAAGCCTCTAAATCAATTAAAAACATCCTCGAAAACCTTTAAAGAAAATTCATTTATCATACAAAAACAGTTTACATAAAACCACTCAATCTTCTATCATTCCTCAATTTATCAACTTATCACTTCTTCACAATATCATTTCTATCTCCATTTCAATTATACATTTTACATAAACTTTCCAAACATTCATACGTTCTCGTAACTCTGCCCAAAACCGACTCTAAACACGATTAAAATGAAGTACATTTTCATGAAAACGAACTGCATGGTTCCGTTTAAAAGTGTGACATATCCTCCTGTTTACAAAATCACCAAGCAGTCATAAAAATCCAAATAAAAATCTTAACAAACGTTTTATAAAACAAATCTATCAACTAAACGTAACCAAACACCCTAAAATGTATCAACTATACAATTAAACTAAAAACATTCCCATAACGTTAAATTAATGGCTTAAACAAAACGTTTGAAACATCAACATGAAAATCTAACACCTAACCAGAACCAAGCATCCTAAAATGTTCTACACAATTCACCATCAGTCCAAAACACTCCAAAAACCCTCAAAACCTATACATACTTCCCCACGGGTTGGTCAAGAATCGACTGCGCCAGCACACCCCGCGAGCCATCCTCCGTCAACTGCATCACTCTTCAGGTGGAAGGATCTCGTCCTTACCTATGTCAGAATCACCTACACCATACAGACAATCTATGAGCTAAAGGCTCAGCAAGACTCGTAAATGTAAATGCATGCTGTGCGTATGAGTTTCAGAAATCATTTTTGGGCGATGCGGTATTGTGCCCGACCCCTTTTGGCCTACACAATAGATCAATAGCCCCCTTTCGGGCCACATCACGATGTGGTATTGTGCCCGACCCCTTTTGGCCTACACAATAGATCAATAGCTCCCTTTCAGGCCACATCTCTTTACATGAAAACATAGTGCATTTCAATTTGGGCGATGTGGTACTGTGCTCGACCCCTTTTGGCCTACACAATAGATCAATAGCCCCCTTTCGGGCCACATCTCTTTACATGTTAACATAGTGCGGAAATTCATTTTCTATGCCTAATTTGAAACCGTGATGCATGAGCAATTCATATTATAGATAAACAACCACATGTGTACCATCAAGACGATAAACAATGACAACATATGTACCTTCAAGACGATAAATCATAACTTATTAAAGCAGTCTATCCTAACTACCCAACCAAAACATTTAAACAAAACATCACCAAAATTCCTCAGGACGACATTGACGTACGGTGTAGGCCAATCGGCCAGAGAAGATCACGAGAACTTACCTGTCATTCGTAGCTTGCTGGTTTTGGCACATCACGTCACATATGGTTCGACCTATGACAAATATTCAAGATTTATTAAAATCAAGTCTACATTCACCAATTACTCTCAAATTACTATATCTATCCTAATCCAATTAAAACCTAATTAAACGGACCACTAATTCAGGTTCGGTAAAAACCGACTCAAAACTTCGAACGTGCATAACTTTCGCGTCGGTTATCGGAATCGAATGATTCTAGCAGCCACGTACTCCTCTAATAACCTATTTTAATCTGCCAAAAGGAATTTTAAAACAAATAACCGGAACTAGTTCAAAAAGGGCAAAACCCGATTCTGCCCCTAACCCGAAAAATCCCCCATTCCGATTTTTCATCAATTCTCATCAATTTCTTCACCAATCGTCCACATATACACTCAATTACCAATATCTAACCAAAAATCGAAGCTACACTCACCAAAACCGAAATGCCCTAAATCGGCTTCACTGATTTTCGCCCAAATTGGGCATTCCACGGCCAAGCAACAATAGCCGGCCCAAGGGTTGGCAAACCCACGCCGGAAGTGACCGAAAACGGCCGGTGATCGGAGCTCAATCGAGCTCGCCACCCACGGCCATGCACAGACCCGAAACAGGGCAAAAAAAACGAACCAAAACAGAGGAGAAAACCGAGCCATACCGTCGGTTCGTGCGCGGAGACAGGCCGGAATCTCCTCGTCGCCGGCGCCTGGTCGGAGAGGGCCGGTGTTCGTCGGTGAACGGCCCCGCGTCGCCGTCGTCTCCCTCTCCCCCTCGCGCTCGGGCTCGGGTGTTCGACGAACAATAGAATAGAATTCTGTTGTTTTTATTGTTTTTGTTTTTTTATTAATAATAATAATAACTATAAAACTAACCATTAATTAATCAAATCCTCATTTACCGTTTTGCCCTCCCGTGTTTCTGACCATTTCGACTTTCGTTAAATCTCGTTCTTAATTATAATCCACGGCTTAATTTCACAGGACATGCCCGAATCTAAATTAATTAACCAATTAGGTTATCCAAACTTATTCACTTTTCTTTTAAATTACTTAAAACAATTATTTTATTATTCTTTTACTTGCTCTCCAATTTTTCCTTTTTAAAAATTCCCGGGCGTTACACCTTCTACTAAAGACTCGCTGGGCACCGAGGCGCCGATCGATGTCGCATGAGCGCCGACCGATTGGCAAATCCTCTGCCGATCGATATCAACATGTAATCCAGCACCGATCGATCGGCTAGCGTGCTCCGCGCACGCATCGCACGCACATCGCATGTCCTCTGCGCGTGCACCCATCCACCACTTTTCTTCACTTTTTACCTTTTTCTCATTTCTTTCCCCTATATTTCACTTCAAACTTACCTAAAACATTTCTCACACCTCTTCAAACATAAAATACTTTAAAATCCCAAAAACAGATTCAAAATGTACCCGAAAGCATAGCAAATTTTACGAAAACAAACTGCATGGATGACTCTAAAAACCAAACATATCCATACAAGAAATAAACCCCAAAACATTTCCAGTATTTTCTAATCTCAAACTTAACTATACGTCTCCTATCAAAACATCCATTTTTCCTATCAAACTCCTCTTTACATCAAAAATAAAATTTATCAAAACGTTTAAATCCTAACTTTCATACATACGTTCTTAAACAAGACATCAACGTACTGGCCATGGTCGAAATCACCCTAACAATCACCGGATCACTGTTATGGATGTACCCCTTCAACTGCTCCTAACGATCCACTTGAGGCTCAAAGTCGTCACCTGAATTCTTGTCATCTACATCACAGAGTTCAAACTATGAGCCTAAAGCTCAGTAAGAGATATCTAATGTCATGAACGTGCAATTCATAAAACAATGCATTTTATAACATTTTTTTTCTTCATATTTACTTATCGTTATTACATCGGGGGCAATCGATCCCATTGAAGTCACATTGGGGGCAATCAATCCCACCAAAGACATATTGGTGGCAATCGATCCCACCGAAGCACATTTGGGGGCAATTGATCCCACCGAAGTCATATTTTTACATCATTTCGTTTACATAGTTCGTACATGAAAACATATGCATAAAAATTGTTTTCGTTCGTAAAATATGATGCATGAATCCATACATAATGAACATACAAATACATAACATAATCCTCATAGGACTCATCACATCAAAACACATAACACTAAACACTTATCATAACCCAAACAATTTCTAACTCTATAACTTAACCTACCCATAAAACATACCCAATTATATACATGAAATCTTCACATAAAACCATTAGAAACGTTAACTTCCTAGCACCCTATGATGTAGGCCAATCAGCCAAGAAACATGTAACATTCACTTACCTGGTGTCCTTATAAAACTTTAGGCAAATTGATCACTTTTTCCTTCTTTGTTGCAAAACTTATTGTAACACCCGGAAATTTTCTATAACGAATATAGTCTTAGAGTAGATGTGTTATGGGAGTTTAATTTTATTCAAGGGTTATGTTATGTATAGAAATGAGAGAGTGAAATTTGAGGAGGAATTTGAGAGAAAATAAAAGATTAAGGGGTTAGTGATTGATGTTGTTGCTTTTAATGGAAATGAAAATAAAAGTGAAAGAAGGAAGATTAAAGGGCAAGTCATTCACGTTGGATTGAATGAGGAAATGATAGAGGAAAATCTAAGAGAACAAACGAGGGGAAAATTGATAAGAGATAGGAGTGTTGAAAAGTCAAAAGTGAGGAGTAAATTTTGGTTATGTGGCATGGAAGAAAAGTCAAGTTTAGAAGAGAGAAAAATGAGTTTGACGTTGAGGAAAGGAAAGAGGAATAAGGGAATGAATTAATGAGGTTTGAAAAGTCAAAAAGTTAAAAATGAAAAAGAAATAAAAGTGGAAGAAAGAGGAGGTATTCCACGTTGGAGATGAGAAAGGAAAGGGGAGGGGTTAAATTACAAAAGAGGAAAATTTGGTGGTTAAATAAAAAAGGTGAAGTGGTGGTTTTGTTTAAGTTTGATGGTTAAAGAGTAAAAAGACAAAATTATGCCTTTTTCTCCTCTCCTCTCCCACGAGTTTTTGGTGAACCTCAAACCCTCCATTGTTAAATATTTCTAGCTCTCTTTGGTGAAGAAAAGAGCAAGGTTAGTGGTTTAATTAGTTGGGTTTGTAATAGATGCATAAAAACATTAAGATTTTGGTGTTTATAGTGAAATTGATGGGTTTTTGGAAGGGTTAGGAAACCCTAAGTGGGGGGTTCTGAAATTTAGTTTGTCTTTGCTTATTTTCTTGTTAATTTGGTTGTTTAAATCTTAGATAGGATGATTTAGGTTGTTTTTAGGGTTAGATTAGAGAATGGGTGAAGGTCTGTGAAAAATCGGTTTGTGGAGTCAATGACACCTGATTCTGTTTTGCTGTGTTTGATCGGCCATAATTGTTTGGTTGTTAAATTTGTTTGTTTCATTGGATAGTAGACATGGAGAGGTTTCCAGAATGGGGTGGCACGTCAAAATGCGTTGAAAAACAATGGAGTTATGATCGATTGAAGTTAGACGGTGGAAATTGGGGAAAAATCGGGTGTTGGGATTTTTATTTTGAAAAGTTAGTTTGGTTGTGTGAGAATTATAGTAAATATCCTTTAGTTTATGTTTTGGTGATTTTAAGTGATTTTTCCATTAATGTGCTAGGTTAACGAGTGAGTGAATTGTATACTCAGAGTGAGCTAACACGTGCAGGAGTTCAGGTAAGTAGTGGACCGCTTGTGTTTTGCCTTTGGGCCTACACTATGGAACGGTAGGGAATTGTTTGCTTGATTGTTTTATTTTTGTCTTGTGTTATGCATTGTATGTGTCACGCATCATTGTTTTTAAACTACGGAACGAACGTGTTTTGAAGCATGGTTTTGAATGGTGAGCTTGCAATGTAAGGGGTGGTGTGAGTCGAAACGTAATGTGGTTGTGTTGGAGTCACCCAGTCGCGTTAGGGTAACACCTGCGAGGAACTCTAGTAGAGTTTCCCAGTCGCGTTAAGGTGGTGCCTGCGAGGGACTAGTAGAGTTTGAGTCACCCAGTCGCGTTAGGGTAGCACTTGCGAGGAACTCTAGTAGAGTTTTCCAGTCGCGTTAAGGTGGTACCTGCGAGGGACTAGTAGAGTTTAAGTCACCCAGTCGCGTTAGAGTAGCACCTGCGAGGAACTCTAGTAGAGTTTCCCAGTCGTGTTAAGGTGGTACCTACGAGGGACTAGTAGGGTTTGAGTCACCCAGTCGCGTTAGGGTAACACCTGTGAGGAACTCTAGTGCAGTCTCCCAGTCGCTTTAAGGTGGTACATGCGAAGGACTACTAGAGTTGCAGTTTAGCACTTGCGATAAGTTCTGTTTTGTGAGTGAGCAGCGAAACGCAAACGAAATAAGAGCAACTGAGGGAGTAGAAACTTCATGTGTTAGGGGTTGTGTTGCATTATGTTTTTGGTATGCATTATTCCCTACTTACTAAGCATTAGGCTTACGTTTTGTGTTCTATGGTGTAGGTAACGACATGAGTTCAGGTGAGCTAGATGATGGAGCCCAGGAGTAGGGGCAGTCGGTGATTTACGAGGCACGCCGGTGCAGGCACTTGTCAGGGCGTCTCGACCATGATCTTTGGGAAGATGTGGGTGAAATGGTATTTTGGATGATGTATAGTTTTTACCTATTTTAGAGTTTGTAAAATGTGGTCGTTACGTGGGATTTATTTATATAAAATACAGTGTTTTATAACGTTGTAAAGAATGTTTTGGAACTGTTTTATAAAATGTTTGATTTGTAGGTTTTGGTTTTTGGTAATTATAGGCGTTATGCTGTTCGTTTTGGTTTTAAAACAAATAACGTCGAGTTCACATTTCTCTAATTTTTTGTTAACCGTTTTAAGTTGGTTTTCTGAGATTTTTATGGGGCACGGAGTCGTGAGTGTCGAGAATGTGTGGTTAAATTTTCAGGTGATTTGGAGGTGTTTGGCTTGAAGAAAAATGAAGAAAAGTGGGCAAAAGTCGAAAAAGTCAAAAATTGGGCATTTTGGCCGAAGAAACCCGAGAGGGCCCGATCGGTCGGGCTGGGCGCCAATCGATCAGGCTGGGCGCACAGAGGGGCGCGCAGCGCACAATCATTTCGATTTTTTTTATTTTTTTCCTATTTCCAAAATGTTTTGACCCGACTTTTTCTGGCATATTTTAAACGTATTTTTGGCACGTTTTTCAACATTTTTCTAGGGTTCAAAAAACCAAAAAATGCAAGTCGAAAATTTGTTGAAAATTATTTTAAATATCGTTTTAAACGCGGTTTGAGTTAGCAAAGTAGCGTACCGAGCCAGGGCGGGTTCGGGGGCGTTACACTTATAATACGCAAATAATTTCAACAACATCAACCATCTTTCAAACCCTCAACCATGCATATTATT
This sequence comes from Begonia masoniana, assembly GCA_022432975.1. Taxonomy (NCBI): domain Eukaryota; kingdom Viridiplantae; phylum Streptophyta; class Magnoliopsida; order Cucurbitales; family Begoniaceae; genus Begonia; species Begonia masoniana. The sequence goes on along the minus strand of CM039504.1, from coordinate 37,010,863 downwards.
CAGTTCAAGTAGCCTTAAACATTAAACAACCAATTCAAATAGCTTAAACTTCCTTCAAACCAAAACTTAACTTCCACTCTCGAGGGGACTTTCTAAGTTAGAGAAGAAATTTGATATCTTGGCATCATGTTTATCGAACATTAGTACAAATATAGAGCATCACTTCAAGGATTAAGCTTCCTCATTTGTGTGTTTTCAAGCCGAGGTTTCTTCGAAACTTGATTCTATTGTTCATCGTATTTAGGAGTTTACAAACACTTGCTAGATTAATACCTTCTCATATAAACCTCTCTCCACAGCTGACCTGAACATGCCACCTTCAACCGATGATAATGCTCCTTCTTATCTCTAAATTTACTGTTTCAGTTGCTTCGAACAATTTGTATGTTGTTATTTCCAACTTTTCATGTCTTAAGTTGATGTTTTATTATTTTCTATTAACTATCTTGCTCAGACACTCAGTTGATTTTCTGCTTAATGATCTTTTATTACATTTCACTTGGTTGATTACTCATTATATAGTGATCTAATTTGGGTTGTATGTTCATATATTTTGCCAAGGGGAGTCTCAAATGAAACGTTACTCTACTATTTTTTTTTAAACATTATTTTAGCTCTAACTCAATATGATAATGACAAAAAGGGAAGAATAAATATTTCTCAAGATGCAATAAATAAAATGTAGCATATTTGAAGTGGAAGAGTTTGTACAAACAACTTAAAATAACCTATATTTGTCATCATTAAAAAGATGAAGATTGTTAGCTTAAAAAAATTAGGTTTTTTTATTATGATGATGAGTAAGTTAAATTGTGTAATTAATTCTAAGTTGGTCGTCGTTTAATAATGTAAATATAAAGTTGAAATATTTACCTTATTTAGAAATACCTTTGAAGATGGGTATTAAATTGTGCTAACATATGTATTTAGGTGCTCCTAGTTAATTTTATAATTCATAGGGCTTGCATGATGAAAATGAAAGGAGATATAAATTAACTATTCTTCAATGAGTCTTGGGTCATTCCCAGTTTTAAATTGATGTCACTTTGGAAGAATCTACTACAATACCATTTTTGGAAATAAGATGTCTTAGATATTTCACCTCCTCTAAGTGGAAATCACATTTTCTAAGCTTAGAATATAGCTAGTACTGCCTAAGAAATTTTAAAAAATTCTCAAGTGTTTTTCATGTTCTTGCTTAGAAGAAAAATAGATTAAAATATTATCAATAAATACTATGACAAAATTATCTAGATATAGTCTAAACACCATGTTCCTCAAATCCATGAACATGGCTGGTGTATTTATCAAACCAAATGGCATCACCAAATAGTCATTATGACCATATTTTGTTTGAAAAGTAGTCTTCGGAGTATTCCCTTCCCCAATCCTCAGTTGATGGTATCTAGATATGATAAGAACCATGAGTATATCAAACGCGAGACCCTTCAACATCGCAGAATAGAAACTCAAGAACACTTTTGAATCAAGCGAAAAGGAATTTGACTCATAACGGAATTTGTGGTTAGAACCAAAGCTGTTAATTTGATCTTTCAAGTTTTTTTTTTTAAGAAGATATAGTTCTTTACAAAGAACTAAAGAAAAAATTACAAAAAGAATTATTCAAAAAGCATAAGCTTTGATCAAATATCATTCATCATAATTGTTACCAAAGGGTTACAAACATTGTGTTTAAATAGACTAAAAAAAATATTAAAAGTAATAAAAATATCCCTAAGAATCTTAAGAAAATATAGAAAACAATCTAGGGTAAAGCAAACTTAACTAATACATAAAAATAGGAAGAAAATCATAAAAATATGAAAAAGGAAGGTTTTGGACGCAAAAAGGCGCACTAGGAAGGTGCGAGTGGTGCTGGGACAGGGTGTGCGGGTGCAAGGCACAGGGCGTGGGCGGCCTTGCGTTGCGCCAATTTTGATATTTTTGCATTTTTTGGAACTTCATGCCTCTCCATGCTTCTCCATGCATCTATATGTTTATCCATGCATCTCTATTCATGCATCTCCATGGTTTCTTTGTTCATGTTGTGATGGCTCTTTCTCTTGGATCTTCATAACTAAATCATGTGGGGTTTTGTACTTTGGGTCTCCTATGTCTTCTAATGGATCATGGTTCATGTCTCTCCATGCTTTTCCATGCATCTCCATGTTTTCTTTATTCATGTTGTGGTCGCTCTTTCTCTTGAATCTTCATAACCAAATCATGTGGGGTTTTGTACTTTAGGTCTTCTTTGTCTTCTAATGGATCATGGTCCATGTCTCTCAATGCTTCACTATGCATCTCCATGTCTATCCATGCATCTCCATGGTTTGTTTATTCAGGTTGTGGTGACTCTTTCTCTTGAATCTTCATAACCAAATCATATGGGGTTTTGTACTTTAGATCTCCTTTGTCTTCTAATAGATCATGGTCCTTGTTAGTTTTGGTGTAACACCCCGAGTTTACTGAACACGGTTTGTTACTCATAACCCGAATATTACTAAGAAAACTTGGACCAAATTTAAAACTTCGTACAAAAATTCAAATTTTGGACATTTGATAAAACATGTAAACTTACAGCGGAAATCGTTTAAACAAAAATAAAACTAACCAAAAACCATATAAAAAAAAACGTTGGAAATGTTGAGAAACAATCGATTAAGAAGCAAAGGTTTAACCCGTGAAAATACTTTGAAGGTTGGAAAAGTCAAACTCGTCGTCCGCTGAACAAGGTCAACGAAGGGGGAAGGCTATTTGAAGACTTCATCCGGTCGCTAAACGACAAACATAAAATTTGGTCATCCGGTCAGTCTAACAGGGACATCCACCCGGTCGCTAAACGACAAAACATAAAATTTGGTCATCCGGTCAGTCTAACAGGGACATCCACCGGTCACTAAACGACAAAACATAAATTTGGTCATCTGGTCAGCCTAACAGGGACATCCACCGGTCACTAAACGACAAAATATAAATCTGGTCATCCGGTCAGTCTAACAGGGACATCCACCGGTGACGTCAGCCGGATGATCTCCTCATCCGAATGACTTAACCCTTATCATCTGACGAGCAAAAGCTCGACATCACCGGACGACTAAAACACTCGACATCATCTGATAGCTTTATTAAAATCACATTCCGATAGAAGGCAGACACAACTCTAACTACAGAAAGAAATTTTCTTGCCTCTCCAAGACCTTTCAAAAACGATTCAAACCATTTCATTAATCAAATCCAGTAAAACCAACACTTAAAACTCAACAGATTACTAGAATCAATAATATTCAAATTGTATTCGAAATGCTAAAATCTCTACTGTCATGAAAACTCGACCTACTCAGACTAGATCATTATCAACTAAACCTCAACACCTGCATACACCAGTTAGCCCGCCTCATCAGTTTACCAAGCCGAGACATGGATGTGCTCCTCTAACCACACCTAATCATCTGTGTACTCAGGAAATTCACCTGTGGTATCCTCAACACCTACATCACAAAACTCATATATTAGCCTAATGCTAAGTAAGTAAAGCAATAATGAAATGATATGCTAAAACAAAATCCTAAATATGCAGTTTCTACTTTCTCATCTCGGTTGTACTACGTTTGTTTACTGATCAGATCCCATGATTCCTTGGGAGTGGGATCAGTTCTCCCAATGTCTACATCCTTTTCATTAATTAAGGGCGGATGAGGTCCCTTAATTAACTGTGAA
>CM039504.1:36869589-37007046 GCA_022432975.1 Begonia masoniana | reverse complement strand
TTCTCTAGAATCAATGACATACGATTGATCCATTCTCTTTTTGACAAAAAGAACAGGTGCTCCCCATGGTGAAAAGCTAGGGCGTATGAACCCCTTCTCCAACAAATCCTCCAACTGTTTCTTCAATTCTTTAAGTTCTGTTGGTGCTAGTCTATATGGATTTTTGGACACAGGCTCGGCACCGGGGTAAACATCTACCACAAATTCAATTTCCCTATCTGGTGGCAAGCCGGGAAGGTCATCTAGGAATACTTCAGGGAAGTCTTGGACAACTAAGACATTCTTGGGGCTTGATTTTTCTACTAGTTGTGTGTCTAAAACACTGGCCAAAAAGCACAGATACTCTCTGCATGGGGAGGGTTTACAATTGACAGAAGTCATTACAGTCATTTTCTTACTCTTCTTCAGAGCTTGGAAAGTATGGTTTAAACCTCCAGGGGGTTGAAAACTAACAATTCCACTCCTACAATCTATTGTGGCAAAATGCTTAAACAACCAATCCATCCCTAAGATTACATCAAATCCCGTTATGTCCATAATGATGAGATCGGCAGGCAAATTCATGTTTCCTACTAATACAATGCTATCAAGCATCACTTGGTTAGAGTGCATGCGTTCACCAGAGGGTAATGCTACATTAAACACATGCCCAGAGGAAGTGAACCGTACATCTAACTTATCAGCAAAAGTAGAGGCTACAAAAGAATGTGTTGCACCTGAATCTATCAAAGTAAAAGCAGGGATAGAGTTAACCAATACAGTACCTGATACCACAGCAGGCTGGTCCTCATCACCTGACTCCATCATGGAGAATATTCTTGGCTTAACCTTGGCAGGTCCGCCCTTCAGGGCTGGGCAGTCTCTGATGATATGGCCAACTTTATTGCAGTTGAAGCAACGGGTGATTCTAGGCTTTGGGCAATCCCTGAACGAGTGTCCAACCTCTTCGCAGTTAAAACACTTATTTGTTCCAAATCTGCACTCGCCCGGGTGGTTCTTCGAACACTTTGGGCATTGAGGAAACATCTTAGTGTCTGGTACTTTCTTTCCCATTCCTTGACTATACTGGCCCTCACTTGGCCTCTTCACTCCTCTCTGTTGTTGGGGTTGAACAAACTTTCGTGGGGCTTCCTTTGGCCCTGAACATTTCATCTCGGCCTCCTCCACCTCCAAGGCTGTGGACACAACTTCACTAAAAGGCAAACCTCTAAAACCTGAATACTTGACCCCTCTGTACACCTCTGGCTTCAGTCCATTCATAAATTGAAACACCTTATCCTCGTTTCTGTGAATAAAGTGTCCAGCGAATCTGGAAAGAGACTCAAATTGTCTAACATACTCAGCCACAGACCCTGTCTCCTTCAAGTTCATGAACTCCACCTTCTTCGCGGCCTGAACCGTGCTGTTAAAATATTTCTCAAAGAAGGTGTCCTTAAACTGAGACCAAGTCATAGCCAAAATATCAGTGGTGGTCTCAATTGTCTCCCACCAAAGCTGGGCGTCTCCAGCAAAATGAAACGTTGCCAGGGTGACCTTATCTCCTTCTCCAACGTTGGCACATCGAAGCATGCTTTCAATCTTCCTCAACCATTCTTCGGCAACAATCGGGTTAGATGATCTTCCATCAAATGTGGGTGGTTGAAGCCTGCGAAATCGGTCCCCTGAATGCTCATTGCCATGGCCCGAGTTGGCACTTCCTTGTGCTTCTCGGTTCAATAACACTCCTAATTGGTCGGACTGTTGTCGCACTATGTCAGTCTGCTGACGCACCAAATCTGTCAGCTGCCTAATCACACTAGGCTCCTCTTCACCTCTTACATTTGGCATTTCTCTAGGCACTCTAAGTCTTCCAGGGCGTCTAGCCATTATACTGGATTCCTGTGTAAGGTTAATTACTTTCATAAACATCTAATTACTAAGGCTAACATAAACACTTACAGTCGTTGGAGTACTTCCATGCAACGATTGGCACTGATGAGTAATCTTTTGAACGGTTTAACTGAATGTCTCTGATACCAAACTGTAACACCCCGAGTTTACTGAACCCGGTTTGTTACTCATAACCCGAATATTACTAAGAAAACTTGGACCAAATTTAAAACTTCGTACAAAAATTCAAAATTTGGACATTTGATAAAACATGTAAACTTACAGCGGAAATCGTTTAAACAAAAATAAAACTAACCAAAAACCATATAAAAAAAAACGTTGGAAATGTTGAGAAACAATCGATTAAGAAGCAAAGGTTTAACCCGTGAAAATACTTTGAAGGTTGGAAAAGTCAAACTCGTCGTCCGCTGAACAAGGTCAACGAAGGGGGAAGGCTATTTGAAGACTTCATCCGGTCGCTAAACGACAAAACATAAAATTTGATCATCCGGTCAGTCTAACAGGGACATCCACCGGTCGCTAAACGACAAAACATAAAATTTGGTCATCCGGTCAGTCTAACAGGGACATCCACCGGTCACTAAACGACAAAACATAAAATTTGGTCATCCGGTCAGCCTAACAGGGACATCCACCGGTCACTAAATGACAAAATATAAATCTGGTCATCCGGTCAGTCTAACAGGGACATCCACCGGTGACGTCAGCCGGATGATCTCCTCATCCGAATGACTTAACCCTTATCATCTGACAAGCAAAAGCTCGACATCACCGGACGACTAAAACACTCGACATCATCTGATAGCTTTATTAAAATCACATTCCGATAGAAGACAGACACAACTCTAACTACAGAAAGAAATTTTCTTGCCTCTCCAAGACCTTTCAAAAACGATTCAAATCATTTCATTAATCAAATCCAGTAAAACCAACACTTAAAACTCAACAGGTTACTAGAATCAATAATATTCAAATTGTATTCGAAATGTTAAAATCTCTACTGTCATGAAAACTCGACCTACTCAGACTAGATCATTATCAACTAAACCTCAACACCTGCTGACACCAGTTAGCCCGCCTCATCAGTTTACCAAGCCGAGACATGGATGTGCTCCTCCAACCACACCTAATCATCTGTGTACTCAGGAAATTCACCTGTGGTATCCTCAACACCTACATCACAAAACTCATATATTAGCCTAATGCTAAGTAAGTAAAGCAATAATGAAATGATATGCTGAAACAAAATCCTAAATATGCAGTTTCTACTTTCTCATCTCGGTTGTACTTCGTTTGTTTACTGATCAGATCCCATGATTCCCTTGGGAGTGGGATCAGTTCTCCCAATGTCTACATCCTCTTCATTAATTAAGGGGCGGATGAGGTCCCTTAATAACTGTTCAGATCCCTCAATTCCCTTGGGAGTGGGATCAGTTCTCCCAATGTCTACATCCTCTTCATTAATTAAGGGGCGGATGAGGTCCCTTAATAACTGTTCAGATCCCTCAATTCCCTTGGGAGTGGGATCAGTTCTCCCAATATTATAAATTCTCTTCATCAGTTAAGGGGTGGATTAGTTCCCTTAACCGCCAATGCCCGTCAATCTGAACTTGCCTCTCCACATGATACATGAAAATTCATTTTCGTTTTCTTTCAAATTTATGATGCATGACATACAGAAAATACTCAAACATGCAAAAACCTACTGTTTTGTGATGTAGGCCCGAGGGCACACACAATACTTTACTTACCTGGTCTCCTGGAAATCGCTCGGCTATAGGCTACTCCAGAAATCTGCTCACCTAGAACCATCGACAGATTATAGATTAGATCTCCACTAGACTTTATCTAACTACCCTGAAGTCTAAGGAAGCCGGTTTGGGGCTCTACTGATTAAACATTCCCGATACATCAATAAACCCCAAACCCAAATCTCTCACTCGCAGCCTTTCGAAAACACATACATTGCAATCCTTCAGCTACCTAAGCACTAGAACAGCAAGTAATTTAATCAAAACTCACCTTGGTTGGGGAAAATCAGAGAGGAGTCACCTAGAGGATGTCCACCGAGATGAGAGGTAAGAGTAATAAAATAGTGGCGGCTAAACCTCACTAAACCTTTCCTTAAATACGTTATCCACAATATAAATTCGCAATTACCATCTTGCCCCTGCCTAGTCACTTAATAACCTAATCAACATTTCACTCAATTTTAAACCATAAGATTATATACCTCCGTTTAATAACTTATTTTGATTTATATTGAAACCGGGTGTTACATTTGGTGTGTCCCGATTTCTCACTGGGCCAGGCCGGTACAACCCACGTTGTGAATTTCAATATGACTAGGGTTTTATGTTATGTATAAATATATGTTTGAGTGGCAAAACTCATTGTACCTTGATTTTACATAGTGATTTCTCCTCTGCCCGAAGTTTTTTCTCTTCTAGGGTTTCCACGTAAATCTTGGTGTCCACTATTTTCTTGTTTTTCTTTTTCAGTTTCCAGTTCAATTTTTCAACAATTGGTATCAGAGCTTTAGGTTGAAGCTGTTTCGAAAATAAGGGTTTAATTTTTCTAAGGTATCGAACGTTTTTCAGGTTTGCAATTTCGGTAGTTGAAATTAAAATTTGGAGGAAAAAGAAAATAGAAAAGAAAAGAAATTTAATTTCTTTTCTATTTGCTCTGCGTGAAGAAACAGAAGAAGGAAAAGTAAAAACTTGTGTTCTGCTCGCCGCAAAGCAACAGAGGAAGAACAGGGAGCCTAGAAGAGGGCTCGACAGTGGTGAAGAACAAACGGACATCGCCACTGCGAGAAACCCACTTCCATCAAAGAGGAGAAGGCCGCCTAGGAACCGTCGAACGCCGTTTGGAGTTGCCGCCTATCAAAGCCGCGCGCGTCAAAGAAAAAGGTTGTCGCCGTGGAGGAAAACCTATCCTTGCAATCGATCTGCTCCGGCGCAATCTCTGAGCGCCAGCTGCACAATGTCACGCTCACGCTCCTGCTCCTCACACGCCGACAATTCTCTGTTTTGTTTTTGGTATTTTTTACAGGTTACAAAATTCTGCATATCGATTACTTGGGTGCCGCGAATCTTCTGTTAGTTTTGGACTCAATATTCTGAAATTTTTGCTTGGGAAATCTTGAGGTTCTGAAGTTTCTTTTGAAGGGTTGAGATTTTGTTTGCTGTTTTTTTTTTCAGAATAATTATCTGGTTGAGATATTGCTAAGAAAATATTCTGAATTTTTAAAAGTTTTGTCCCTAAAATATTTTATACAATACTTGGATTGTAACACCCCCGAACCCGTCTCGGCTCGGTGCGTTACTTTACAAACAAATCCCGCGTTTAAAACAAATTTTAAAATAATTTTTGATAAAATTACGACTCGATATTTTTTTCTAACCCTAAAAAATGGTTGGAAAACGTGCCCAAAATACGTTTAAAATACGTCTGAAAATGTCGGGGTAAAACAATTTGGAAAACCAAAAATTAAAAAAAAAAAACTGTCTGGTCGGGTCTGATCGGCGCTGCGTGCGCCCTGCGCGCCTTCTTTGACCACTTCCACTTTTCTTCCCCTTTTTCCCGAGCCAAATACTTCCAAATTTTCCAAAATTTTTACCATACATTCCCGACATTCCCGACTCTGTGTTTCGTAAAAATCTCAAAAAACGACTCAAAACAATTAGCGAAAACGTAGAGACAAAAGAACCCAACGTTATATACTTTAAAAACAAAACGAGCAATATAACGGCTAAAATTTCCTAAATCCCAAAACCTGAAAATTCACATTTATAAAACCATCTAAACTAAATCCAAAAATGTGTCAAGACCACAAATATTTACACCAAATAAAATCTGACAAAATCAATCCAAAATACTCAACCACACATCCCCGAAGACCTAGGTCGAGGAGCCCCGACAACTGCCCGCACCGGCGTGCCCCGTGAATCTCCGACTGCTCCTAGGCCTGATCTTCACTATCCACCTCACTTGTATATACCTCGTCACCTACACCACAGAACACAAAAAGTAAACCTAATGCTTAGCAAGTAGGGAATAACGAATGCAAACACAAACAACACACAATGCAACCAATCCCATCACATGCAGTTTCTAACGCTCGGTTGTGCTCATTTTCTTTTCATTGCATTAATATGTTCATAAAACATGCGAATTAATTGTGTACACATCCCATGACCGTCTAGGATGGCCACATATCGACCTATCCTTAGTAAAACCGGATGGCACACTTCCTATGACCGTCTAGGAAGGCCACCGAATTTTACGTTCCCGCAATCGATTGTAGAATCCTATGACCGTCTAGGAATTCATACTCTCGATGCCTTAAGTTTTGCCAATCTTTTGCCGTTCTTTTATCTGATTACCGTTCACACTCATAATCGCAAACAATGCAACCACTCGTATCTAGCGTACTGTAACTCATGATGCATGTTTCAAAGAAATGCAACACAACACAACACGAAACAAAACAACCAACACAACACGAAACAAAACAACCAACAATTTAAACCCTACCGTTCTATGGTGTAGGCCCGAAGGCAACGAAAAGATTCCTCTACTTACCTGATCGCTCGACACTCGATTGTTCACTTCGTCCAATCGATTCACTCGCTTGATAACCTAACATAAATAAATAGCTTAGAAACACTTTAAGAAATTCCTAAGAAATTTTCTAACCAAAACTAACAATACTACTAACCAATTCAAACTCTAAACCCTAAACCTGATTTTTCCACAAATTTTTAGTGCCCAACTTCGAACGGCCATAACTTATTCGTTTTTCAACAGATTTTGACGTGCCACCCCAATCCGTAAATCTCTACACGTCTATTATCCATTGAAACACTCAAAATAACCAACCAAACCACTTGGCCAACTCGAAATGCACAAAACAGAACCGGTGTTCTTACTTCACAAATCCAGTTTTTTCATAACTCCCTTCCAATTTCAAATCTATCCCTAAAAAACACATAAACTAACATCATTAAGGGTTTAAACTATCAATTAGGAAGAAACTAGCCAAGAGACACAAAATTTTTGGAGCTCCAAATCTAGGGTTTTCAAACCCTAACTAAAATCAACTAAAACACCCTACAAACACCTAAAATCAACAATAAATTATACCAAACTAAAAACTCACTCAACTTACCACTCAAAACCCTTGCAAGGATTGAAGAAAATGGAGGAGAAGGATCGGCTATGGAGGAGAAGAGAAAATGGCGTGGGAGATGAAGAAAGAAGAAGAGAAATAACCATTTAAACTTAACCCCTTTTTCTTCTTTTAAATTCTCCCACCAATGTTTTTAAAATTGCAAATCAACCCTCCTTTTTCACTCATAACTCCAACATGAAATGCCTCTCACTCACCAAATTTTTAGCTCACTTTTCCATTGGTTATAAATTCTTTTGACTACTCATCAATTATTTTGCCTACACTCTTTTGTTTCTCTTCCAAATTCACATTTCTCTCACTCACTAGGGTTGATGTTAACTCTCGTAACCTACCCTAACTAGGGCTCTACACGTGATAGGGAAAGATTCCTGGTGTTACATGGATATTATATAAAGTATTTTTGGTGAATAATTGGATACACATTCTATGTCAATTTGGTTAGTTTTGATAAGAAATAAATAGAAGCAATAGTTGGAGAATTAAGTAAGGGTGTGATGGTAATTTAACAAAGTAATTAGAAAATAGATTAATAAAAGGATGGATTTCACTTCCTCTCTCCCTCCCATGATAACTCGATCAGTTTTTCTCCATTGAAGCTCCTCTCCTCTACGCTCTAGCTCCAATCTTGGCTGAAGAATTAAAGGTAAGTTTGGTTTTGGTTTAATGTTACACAATATTTAGTATTTATGAGTGATAAACTAAGGTTTATTGAAGTTTTAATTTGAGTGGGTTTCCAAACCCTAAACCTACAAATTTCTTCCTTGAAATTGGTTGTTTAGTGAGTTCAGTGTGTTTAAATTTCATTCTAGGAATTGGTTTTGGATTGTATTTGAGTTTGGTGCATAGTTTTGCAAAAAGGAGAAAAACGATTTTGGAAAATGCCAAAACAGGGCAGCCACGATTTTTAAGAGTTTCAACCTAACTCTTGAATTTTATTTGCTGAATGCCTTGCACCATTAGAAAGAAGACTCTTAGAGGAGTCCATAGCATTTGGAATTATTCGATTCTAAGTTATATCGAGAAAGTTATAGTCGTTTGAAATTGGACAAAAAATTTAAGTGTAATCCGAAAATTTAGAGTTAATTTCTTAATGTGATATTTTGTTAGGTTTGTTGAGATTGGCAAGAGTAAAGCTAAGGAATATCAAGTTGAATTGCTAAGGACCCGAGATAAGTTTCGTGACATTGTTTGGCCGATTTGGTCTCCACCACAAGAGTTTGATGTTTTGAGGAAATTGGTGATGTACTTAGTTTAATGAAAATTTGGATTGGTAGTTAGGCTGTTTAAGTTGTAGAATGTCTTTTATATTTCTATTGGTTGTTTTCTACGTTTTTATAAGTTTATGCAATATGAACTGTCCATGCATCACGTCTTTTCAAAATGACATGAAAATGAGTTTATGCACATGATTTACGAAAAAGAAATGACTAATAAAAAGATATGAATGTATGTAATCTCGGTCATGTCGGGGTGGGGTTCAGACATGGCTGTCTTGAGAGGAGGAGCATGTTCTCCCCCCAGTAGATGGAAAGGGCAATCTAACCGCGAGATGTGCCCTCTCCATCTGGTGAAAGTAAACCCCCGGTGGCATCCCGCTATGTAACGAAATGAATGAAATAACTGCATGTTTTATGAACTGCATATGCACAGCATGCATTTACATTTATGTTGACTTGTTGAGCCTTTAGCTCATAGGTGTTTCTGTGGTGTAGTAACATAGACGAACAAGGTGATGATTTTGTACCTCAACCGGATGAACGAAGCAGTTGAAGAGGAATGTCCGTGGTAGGGTGCTCGTGGCTGTTGGACCGAATTTTGACCCGTGAAAAATGTGTATGTGTGTCATGGGTGACGTTTCTAATTTTGATGTGTATAAGTAGCTTATAGATAGTTAGATTTCCTATTTTGAAATGCTAGAGATGTTGGGGAGTCTTTTGTTTTTTTTTTTGTCTGTATGGATACATTCATTTTAGACGTATCCATGCAATTCGTTTCTAGAATTCCGCTAAGTACTCATGGTGTAGATATGGTGACAAATTATTATGTTATTAAAGTTTGATCGTTGAGTTTATGGAGTATTTAAGAGTGTATTGGATGGTGTGGCGTATTTAAGAGTGTATTGGATGGTGAAGGAGGTTTAGAGAGTAAATGAAGAGAATTGATGATGAGTAATAGAATTGGTTAAGTATGTTAAATGTGAAGTGTTAGGCGTAGAGTGATGGCATTTTGCCTTTGAAGTGTCGACTCGTAGGCTAAGGTGTTGACCAATTTAAGCAAGAGTCGATTCCAGAGAGCATTGAGGTGTCAACCTGGCTGTAGAGGTGTCGACCTGTTTGGGCAGGTGTTGACCCCTCCTGGCAAGTGTCGATCCCGAAGTTTAAACCGATGAAAATAGAGAGAAACGAGGTGTCGAACCGATTACACAGGTGTCGACCCCTCTTGGCAAGTGTCGACCCCTCCTTGCAGGTGTCGACCACCAAGTTAAGTCTGTTGAAAACAGAGAAGGATGGAGTGTCGACTGATCTCTAGAGGTGTCGACCAGTTAGTAGACCCGAGACGAGTGAAGTGTCGACCGGTCTGTTCAAGTGTCGACTAGTAGACATCCTTTTGTTGGTTTCTTTTCTTTAAAACTCAGATTAGCTTAAGCAACCCTACGAGTCTTTCAACATGTTTACTGAGGTGTATTCAAAGGCATCAAAGCCGATATTGAGTTTAAAGTAAAGTTAAAAAAATTTATGCCAAAAATGTCTTAAGTTAAGAAAGGTTTATGTCAAGTCCCGTGACAGCCTCCGGGTTGCCACAACACCGGTGAAGGTGGAGTTTTGAAGATCAGTCAAGGTTCTCTTGTTATAATGAAAAGACAGAGAAAGTCTTGAAATCTGTATGTTTTGCAGGGTTCTACAGTTGTTGGGGATGTGGTTATTAGTACTTCATTGTCAGATGAAGATCTCACCAGTTTATGTCATATGTGTCTGGGACACATGAGTGAGAATGGTTTGACTGAACTAAGTAAAAGATGACTTTTGAATTGTCAGAGCACCAATAAATTACAATTTTGCGAGCATTGTCTAGTTGGGAAACATAAAAGAGTCAAATTTACTGTGGGCACTCACAATTCAAAGGAGATTCTAGATTATATTCACTCAGATCTATAGAACCAACACAAGTGCCATCCAAGGGAGGGGCACATTATATGTTAACATTCATAGATGATTTCTCTAGAAAAGTATGAGTATTCTTCTTAAAGAAAAAGAATGATGTATTTTCTACTTTCAAGGACTGGAAAACGATGGTTGAAAAGTAGACAGAGAGGCAGGAGAAATATTTTCGCACCGATAATGGGTTGGAGTTTTGTTCAGAGGAGTTCAATTCGTTTTGCAAAACAAAAGTAATTTTGAGGCATCTGACAATCCCGGGGACTCAACAACAGAATAGTGTAGCAGAGAGAATGAATAGAACTTTGATGGAGAAAGTTCGGTGTATGCTCTCAAGTTCAGGTTTACCTAAGTCATTTTGGGTTGAAGCTGCAGAAACTGCTTGTTACATCGTAAATCGTGCCCCAAGTACTGCTCTTAATAAAAAAACTGTTGAAGAAGTTTGGTCTGGTACTCCTGCCAATTATTTAGTTTTTAGAGTGTTCGGTTGCCCTGCATATGCTCATATTGATCAAGGTAAGTTAGAATCAAGATCACTAAAGTGTGTATTCCTTGGATACAAGTCTGGGGTAAAGGGATACAAATTATGGTGCCCAGGACTTAATAAAGTCAGCTACAGTAAAGATGTGGTATTTGACGAGACTGCTATGTTGAATAAACCATCTCCAAAGGTCTTGACAGAAAAGACTAATCAGAAATTTAGTAGAAATTTTGAAGTTGAACTTGGATCAAGGTCGACATCAGGATCTTCAGTTCAAGACAGTTAAGAAACACATGATGACATTGTTTCTCTACAGTCACCAGTATTGGCTTCCCCACAATATTGCATTGCCAAATATAGACCGACGGAGATTAGACTTCCACAGAAATATGGGGAAGCAGATTTAGTTGTTTATGCTTTGAGTGTAGCCGAAAGCATTGATGCATGTGATGAACCATCTACCTATTTAGAGGCAGTAAGTTCAAAGGATTATGAAAAATGGATGATTGCTATGTAGGAGGAGATGGACTCTCTTCAGAAGAATGGCACGTGGAACTTAGTCGAGTTGCCTAAGGACAAGAAATCTGTTAGTTGCAAATGGGTGTTCAAGAGAAAGGAAGGTACACCGGGTGTTGAAGATGACAAGTACAAAGCACGTCTTGTTGCTAAGAGTTACAATCAGATCGCAGGTGTAGACTTCACTGATGTGTTTTCTCCAGTTGTTAAGCATAGCTCGATTCAAGCTTTGTTTAGGCGTTGTTGCTATGCACGACCTTGAGCTTGAGCAGTTGGATGTAAAAACTGCATTTTTACATGGAGAACTTGAGGAGGACATCTATATGCAGCAACTAAAAGGCTTCAAAGTTCCTAAAAAGGAGACTTATGTTTGTTCGTTGAAAAAGTCTCTCTAAGGTCTAAAGCAATCGCCAAGACAGTGGTATAAGAGATTTGATTTATTCATGTCTGATCAAGGTTTTAGAAGGAGCAGTTACGACAGTTGTGTTTACATAAAGAATGGTAAAAATGAGTCAGTGATTTATCCACTCTTATACGTAGATGATATGTTGATAGCAGATAAAGATATAAAAAATATCAAAAGGGTTAAAGTACAATTGAGTAATGAATTTGAGATGAAACATTTGGGAGCCGCCAAAAGAATTCTTTGTATGGAAATACAGAGAGATAGGAAATCTAGTAAATTGTACTTAAGTCAAAAGGGGTATATTCAGAAGGTTCTCTACAGGTTTAACATGAATAAATCTAAGCCTGTTAGTATCCCATTAGCAGCCCATTTCAAATTTTCATCTAATTTATGTCCTCTGTCATATGAGAAAGTTAATTATATGTCACGAGTTTCATATTCTAGTGCAGTGGGATTGCTTATGTATGCTATGGTTTACAAGCGTCCAGATTTATCTTATGCAGTCAGTGAAGTAAGTAGATACATGGCTAATCCAGGAAAGGAACACTGAAAAACTGTTCAGTGGATTCTTAGGTATCTGCGGGGGACTAGTGATGTATGTCTTCAATTTGGAAGAAATAGAGATCCGGTAATTGGATACGTTGATTCTAACTATGCAGGAGATCTTGATAAGATGAGATCTCTCACAGGATATGTTTTTACAGTTGGAGGATGTGCTATCAGTTGGAGAGCTACTTTACAAGATATCGTTGCATTGCCTACTACAGAGGCATGCAAGGAAGTCATATGGTTGAAAGGTTTGTTCAATGAGCTCAATAAAGAATTGCAGATTTTCACAGTATTTTGCAATAGTCAGAGTGCTAGTTTTCTCACCAAAGATCATATGTATCATGAGAAGACGAAACACATTGATATTCGTTATCATTTTGTTCCCGATGTGATTGCTCGTGGTGATTTCGCAGTGAGTAAAATTAATACTCATGATAACCCTGCTAATATGATGACCAAGATTTTGCCCACATCTAAGTTCAAATATTGTTTGAGCTTGGTTGGTATTAGCTGCTAATTTCGCCCTGAGGAGCTTTTATGGTGGAGGAGCTTCGCTGGAGTTTTGGAGTATATTTTATGCAATAGAATTCGTGTCAAAGTGGAGATTGTTAGTTTCGGTGTGACCCGATTTCTGATTGGGCCAGGTCGGTACGGCCCACGTTGTGAATCTCAATATGACTAGGGTTTTATGTTATGTATAAATATATGTTTGAGTAGCAAAACTCATTGTACCTTGATTTTACATAGTGATTTCTCCTCTGCTCGTGGTTTTTTTCCTTCTAGGGTTTCCACATAAATCTTGGTGTCCACTATTTTCTCGTTTTTCTTTTTCGATTTCCAGTTCAATTTTTCAACAGTCCTTGACTTTGAACTTTATTATACTTTGGTTCGTATCAAGATCTCCACTCTATGTTAAAGAGAACCAACAGAAACCTCTCAATTGATCAAATAAATCATCTACGTAATGTATATGGTTTTTTTTTATAGTGACTCGATTCAATTGTCAATAATCAATACACATCAGAAGCGTTCCATCTTATTTTTGACCAATAAATTCAGAGCTCCCCACGAGATGTACTAGGTCTCGTAAATCCCTTCTCCAATAGATCTAGCAACTGAGTTTTTAATTCTTTCAAAGCCATTTGATGTGAAACGGTAGAAATTGGGTTGGTACTCACATGTGTCGATCATAAATTCTATTTCGTGACGGGAGGCAAACCAAGTAATTATTTTGAAAATACATCCATGTACTCATTTACTACATAAATATATTGATCTAAACTTGTAGGTTTTATACAATCTCCAAATGAGCCATACATCCCTTAAATTTAAATGGATTTTGGGAAAAATGTGATCAAAAAGGACTTCTTTCCCTATATATTGAGAATGTTCTTCCTTAAGGGAGGAATATAGTGTTCTTTTTCTTACAATAATCACAATGACTCGATTTTTAGATAAATAGTTCATTCCCAGAACTACAAATTCCTCAAATTGTATAGTACAGGATCTATAAAAAAATGTCTAACCACCATTCCACCACCTAATGGTGATTCAACACTAAATGCATAATGACGGGTCATCGTCACTATTACTAACCCTAATTCATGAACAATGGATGCAACAATAAATGAATGTCGGCTCCCGAATCAAATAAAATGCATACTTCAAAATTAAATAATTTACCCTTCAGGCTAACCAAAAGTATAACTTGCATTTGCTGAGCAGCACCCTGAATACTACTTATATGTCCCAACCTGATCCTATTGAGCAAACGAAGTAGAAAGTTTCATAAGAGAATTGAATTGCTGACTTTGAGCTTGATGTGTAACTTCCTCAGCAACTCTCTTGGAACAGTCTCTCCAATAGAATCCTTCTTTACAACAGTGAAAGCATCTGGGTACACACTCACGTTTACCCTACCATGTAATTTCTTCTTTCTTTGTTGATGTGGATTTTGTATAAAATCGAGATTCTTGTGGAACTGATTTTTGTTTTTCTGTTTATTATTCCCACTTTCGCTGTTGTTGTTGCTTTCCTTTCTCACTCGGGATTGTCACCTTGAACTCCAGTCTTCTATGCCGAAATTCAATTCCCTCTCCAACAACATAGCTCTCTCCACTATGTTGTGATAGAAACTTAATTTTAGGGGCATAATTTTACTAGAGGTATAACCACTCACTCAAACCAATTTCCGGTAACTCTAATTTCCATACTTAAGAATTAGTAAACCTTCAGCATTTGCTCTGATAGTAAGCTTTCAAGGCCCAATCCCTGCACCTTGTACCCGGCTACCGAGTCCCGACATATGGATTCCTAAGATAAGAAGAAAATGTAGAATATTCGTCAAACATAATGTATGAATATTACTATTGAATTGTATTCCCATCGAGATTTAATATCAACATGATAAGATAGTATTGTATAACTTGCAATTCACGGGCAAATCTCTTGATTTTTATTTCATTATCACGAATATTAATCAAATTATATTATTAATGCATACAACCTATACGTACATATGTGCCTACATAACACGTACACATACACTATGTTTTAAGTCGTTATAGGTTATAAACATTTGCAAAATATTTACAACAAAAGTGAAACCCTAAATCTCTAATAGGTAACCACCACTTACCCTAATAGTCTCTGCTTCTAACTTCTAATCACTTTACATTTGACTTTTCCTTTCTATGGACGTCTTCCCAATCATAAAATTAAGAAGGAACAATGGATGATCTTTTATAAATCCTAGTAAGTAGATCCTTACTCAAAAGTCTTCCTTAAAAAAAAAAAAGTGATCTAGGTAAAGTCTCAAATCCTATGTATGAAGTTGAATGCAACTGATGATTGGACTCATAACTCACATTTCAGGATATTCTAAAATGTAATATGTTTGATAATGTCATAGAGTTTGAATGATTAATGTATGTATTAGCATGTCAATGTAAATGCTAATATAAGACATGTACGTCCACGTCTAGTCTCACACGTCTCGTCATGAGGTTTAGGGAGTCGCACCCTATGGAAGACATCAAGATCTACTCTTTTTTTCTAAATGCAAACTAAATGTGTTTCTCACATCGGAGAAAGTATATACAATCGGGGTCTAATGTGAACCAATTATATAATATCCATTCAACAGATAATGGTTTCTAATATGCACATCATCAAAATGCATTTAATTCATACATGTAATGTCATCCATTGCAATATATGTATATTTATATATTTTACTTATGCAAAATATATTGGTGCATACCCAACCATACATTGGTTTATCAAAAAGTTAGGTTTAATATGTATTTATTTTTCAAAAATAGCAACTAAGCGGAATAATAGTGCTCTATGAGGTTTGGAACCATTTCTTCTTCAACGGGCAGATCCTTTTTTGTTATTAAAGAATTATTTACCTTTTGCCTTTACATTTTGTCATAAACTTATAATTCGGTACAACGAAAATTCTAGTTGGGTCAAATCAAACTCGTATATAAATATTATGATTTTATAATTTTTATATATATTGATGTTTGAGTCGCAAAACTTAATTGTAACTTGAATATAATATAGTAAATTTTTCATATGTCCGTAATTTTTCTCTTAATAAATTTTGCAACGTAAATATTAATATTTTTATTTTTTTACATTTATTTTTTTTTTCTAATTATTAACGTTCAGTTGGTGTTAGAGCTAGATTGAGAGTTTTTGTACTCTAATAGAATGATTTTAAGGGTTTGCAATTTTTTCAAAATTTGCTATTAGTAGGAAAAAGACAAAAAAACAGAGAAATTCTTTTTCTCTGCCACATCACTGTTCTTCTTCGTGAGAGAAGAAGAACCCTATCTCACCGCCGCCGTTGCTAAGCAGAAGACACCACTGCCGTTCATCGCCGAGGAAGCTGTTCCACACTCGCCGGTCGTCGTTACCCTCATAGGGAGCGCAGCTCACTGACTAAATCTCCTATATCACATAACAAACAGCCTCTATTTGATACGTCAAACTTGTGCGTCGCCATTCGTCAAGTGGCCGTCCGATCACAATGCTTGCCTAAAACAGTCGCGCGAGTAGGCATCGAAACTCTCACCGATTATGCACATGTCTATGCGCACAGAACCGCCGGTCTTCTATCGCCGGCCAGAAAAGTCGAACATTGGCTCCGATTTCCTGCACACTTTGCAGTGTCGTTCGACCTCCATTCAGTCAGCCGATCAACCTGCGTCGATTTGCTTGGTCTCTGCAGAACGTCGAATAGTGAAGAGATTCGACAAGGAAAAATCTTAAATTTTGTGGTTGATTAAATTTTTGGGGTTCCACTGTTAAATTTTGGAAAGTTTGTTCTGGTTTGTGAAAATATTTTGTCGTCGGATATTTGGTTAAGAATATTTAGAACATTTGGTTCTGAAATTATATGGGGTTTGAATTTTTGTTCGACTTTTTCGTCAGATATTTTTGTTAAAGTTCTGAACTTTTTTGTAACACCCGAGTTAACGACCAGGTGATTTTCCTAACTGTATTAACGGTCATGAATATTTAATCTTTACAGATTAGGACTTATACCAAGAATAATTAATTTCATATGGATTTAAACTAGGTTGGGTGACAAAGTTGTAATAATAGAGGGTGATGACCAATATATAAAGAAAACAGAAATGTTTTAAACCTCACTCGAACCATTGTAACCAACACCTTCCTTTTCGGTGATTTCTTCTCTCCCAAGCTCTTGTTCTCTGCTTTCAGCATACCCTCTTCGACGATCGGTTTCTCTGCCACTACTCGACTACTCTGTGCCCGAGGTATGCAATAGTCAATGTAGCTATCTGTTAGCTTTTTAGCCCTGTTTTTTACTCGGCATTGGAGTTTTGGATTTTCCAATGGCCGACTAATAATAAAAACATTTGGAATCTGAGTGTGGGAATGCTTTTATCAAATTGATTCTGGACATTTAGAACAACCATCTCTGAGTTATCGACAATCGAATCAGTCTGTTTTGGTTTTTGGATTTCAAACTGCACAGAGTATTAGACTAAGGATTCGGGAATAACTTTAGCTATTAAATCTTAGGATAACTTGATATTAGAACTATTAGGATTTTTGTTTTAACTACTGCAATGTAAATGTTTTAGGTGAAGAAGTTTGAAGAGAAAGGAGCTCAAGTGCTAAGGAGACCAGGTAAGTGAATGTATTAAGATTTCCGGCTAATAGAGCCCTACATCGTGGGAGTACTAGGTTGTTTAGATGTCTAATGTTTACCTTATGATAATGAGCTTGTCTGCACTTGAAGGACTGATTAATGTTGTGAGTTATACTATATGATGACCTTCTAGTGAATGTGAAGTTGTCTGCTCTGGTATGATCCTTGTTATAGTTTGATGAGTTAAAAGTTCTCATGTTCATGCATCATGAATGTTTTTCAAGTATAAGAAAATGTTTTAATGCATGTTTTCTATGAACAGAATATGTATGTATATATATATATATAAGATTTATGCAACGTGGACTAAGTGAGGGTTGGGGGCAGTTCGACGTATGTCACAGTCCAAAGAAGGACATATGAATACGACCCGCAGTAGGGAACAAGATCAAACTCACTGTCGAACCCCCTTTACCGGCACAAATCCTCTCTTAATCCACACAACTTATATGAATGATGAATATGATCAATGACTATGAATGATGAATATGATCAATGACTATGAATGATGAATATGATCAATGACTATGAATGATGAATATGATCTATGACTATGAATGATGATTTCAAGCAAAGATATGAACAAGAAAAAGACTTATGAGCATGTGATTTTCCCAAACTATACATTCATGCATCCATGTTAGTGTTGCATTCCTTACTAAGCATTAGGCTTATAGTTTAAAGCTTATGATGTAGGTGACGAGTTTTCAGGTGAGGAACTCAAGGTTAACGAGGATGTCTAAGCTTGGTTGCTGGAGGATGCTCAGTGTGACAGTGAAGGCTGGATAGGCGAATAAGTTTCCTGGTTAAGCTCATAGTAAGTCAGAAAAGTTTACGATGAACAGATGATTAAATAAAACAGAATTTCTTATAACAACGAGATTTAGATTTGAAGGGCTTGTCTTTAGAGTCTGAATACGATTTTAAGAATTAATGAATGGTTTGTTTTGTTTGAGTCTTCCGCTATGCGTATTTTAGATGAATTTATGATCTTTACTCATTGAGGTTTATAGCTACTAAGTTAAGAATCGGGTGAGTTGTGATATGTTCTATCAGATGAAAATGTTTGATGATTATAGTATTTTACTGCCGTATGATAGAAGCTGGATGAAGCAATCATCCAACTGACGTCATCGGCGGATGTCAATAGATGTAGAGTGTTTAAGCCATCGGATGATGAAAGTGTTATTTTGTCGTCTAGCGATCGGCAGATGTAGAGTGTTTAAGCCATCGGATGATGAAAGGAAAGTGTTATTTTGTCGTCTAGCGATCGGCAGATGTAGAGTGTTTAAGCCATCGGATGATGAAAGTGTTATTTTGTCGTCTAGCGATCGGCAGATGTAGAGTGTTTAAGCCATCGGATGATGAAAGTGTTATTTTGTCGTCTAGCGATCGGCAGATGTAGAGTGTTTAAGCCATCAGATGATGAAAGTGCTGTTTTGTCGTCTACGATCGGCAGATGTAGAGTGTTTAAGCCATCAGACGATGAGAGTGTTATTTTGTCTAGCGATCGGCAGATGTAGAGTGTTTAAGCCATCGGATGATGAAAGTGTTATTTTGTCGTCTAGCGATCGGCAGATGTAGAGTGTTTAAGCCATCGGATGATGAAAGTGTTATTTTGTCGTCTAGCGATCGGCAGATGTAGAGTGTTTAAGCCATCGGATGATGAAAGTGTTATTTTGTCGTCTAGCGATCGGCAGATGTAGAGTGTTTAAGCCATCGGATGATGAAAGTGTTATTTTGTCGTCTAGCGATCGGCAGATGTAGAGTGTTTAAGCCATCGGATGATGAAAGTGTTATTTTGTCGTCTAGCGATCGGCAGATGTAGAGTGTTTAAGCCATCAGATGATGAAAGTGTTATTTTGTCGTCTAGCGATCGGCAGATGTAGAGTGTTTAAGCCATCGGATGATGAAAGTGTTATTTTGTCGTCTAGCGATCGGCAGATGTAGAGTGTTTAAGCCATCGGATGATGAAAGTGTTATTTTGTCGTCTAGCGATCGGCAGATGTAGAGTGTTTAAGCCATCGGATGATGAAAGTGTTATTTTGTCGTCTAGCGATCGGCAGATGTAGAGTGTTTAAGCCATCGGATGATGAAAGTGTTATTTTGTCGTCTAGCGATCGGCAGATGTAGAGTGTTTAAGCCATCGGATGATGAAAGTGTTATTTTGTCGTCTAGCGATCGGCAGATGTAGAGTGTTTAAGCCATCGGATGATGAAAGTGTTATTTTGTCGTCTAGCGATCGGCAGATGTAGAGTGTTTAAGCCATCGGATGATGAAAGTGTTATTTTGTCGTCTAGCGATCGGCAGATGTAGAGTGTTTAAGCCATCGGATGATGAAAGTGTTATTTTGTCGTCTAGCGATCGGCAGATGTAGAGTGTTTAAGCCATCGGATGATGAAAGTGTTATTTTGTCGTCTAGCGATCGGCAGATGTAGAGTGTTTAAGCCATCGGATGATGAAAGTGTTATTTTGTCGTCTAGCGATCGGCAGATGTAGAGTGTAATAAGGAGGATTGAGGCCTGTATTTAAAGAAAAAGGAAAGGATTTAAACCTCATTTAAACCACTGTAGCCGACACCACCCTTTCCGGCGATTTCTTCTCTCGCAAGTCCTTACTCTCTGCTATCAGCAAACTCTCCTCGACGGCCGGTTTACTCCGCCACACTCGACTACTCTGCGCCTGAGGTAGCATTAGACAATGTGGCTATCTGTTAGTTTATTAGCTCTGTTTTCAGCTCTGTATTGAAGTTTTGGATTCTTCAATGGCCGAGTATTGATAAGAACATTTTGAAACCCGAGATTGGTAATTTCATTCCGAATCGATTCTGGACATTTAAAACAACCAACCCTGAGTTATCATTATCGAATCCGTCTGTTTTGATTTTGGGATTTCGGGTTACATTGAGTATTAAACTAAGAACTCGGGAAGGACTCTTAGCTATTAGATCTTAGGATAACTCGAGATTAGAACTATTAGGATTTTGTTTTAACTACTGTAATGTAAATGTTTAGGTGAAGAAGTTTGAAGAGAAAGGAGCTCAAGTGCTAAGGAGACCAGGTAAGTGAATGTATTAAGATTTCTGGCTAATAGAGCCCTACATCGTGGGAGTACTAGGTTGAGATGTCTAATGTTTACCTTATGATTATGAGCTTGTCTGCACTTGAAGGATTTATGTATGTTGCGAGTTATACCATGTGGTGACCTGTTAGTGAATGTGAAGTTGTCTGCTCTGGTATGATCCTTGTCATAGTTTGATGAGTTAAAAGCTCTCATGTTCATGCATCATGAATGTTCTCAAGCATAAGAAATGTTTTTAACGCATGTTTTCCATGAACAAGATATGTATATATGTATATGTATAAGATTTATGCAACGTGGATTAAGTGAGGGTTGGGGGCGGTTCGGCGTATGTCACAGTCCAAAGAAGGACATATAAATACGACCCGCAGTAGGGAACAAGATCAAACTCACTGTCGAACCCCCTTTACCGGCACAAATCCTCTCTTGATCCACACAACCTAAACAAAGAATATGAACAAAGATTATGAATGATGAATATGATCAATGACTATGAATGATGAATATGATCAATGACTATGAATGATGAATATGATCAATGACTATGAATGATGAATATGATCCATGGCTATGAATGATGATTACGAGCAAAGACATGAACAAGAAAAGACTTATGAGCATGTGATTTTCCCAAATTATGCATTCATGCATCCATGTTAGTGTTGCATTCCTTACTAAGCATTAGGCTTATAGTTTAAACCTTATGATGTAGGTAACGAGTTTTCAGGTGAGGAACTCAAGGTCAATGAAGATGTCTAAGCTTGGTTGCTGGAGGATGCTCAGTGTGATAGTGAAGGCTGGATAGGCGATCAAGTTCCCTGGTTATACCCATAGTAAGTCAGAGAAGTTTATGATAAACAGATGACTAAGTAGAATAGAGTTTTCTTATAACAATGAGATTCAGATTTTTAATGGTTTGACTTCAGAGTCTGTTAACGATTTTAAGGATCATTGAATGGTCTGTTTTGCTTAAGCCTTCCGCTATGTGTATCTTGTTTGGGATATGGTTTTCACTCATTAGGGTTTATAATTCCTAGGTTAAGATTTGGGTGAGTTGTAGTATTTTCTGTTGGATGAGGTTGTTTGATGATTATAGTGTTTTACTGCCATAAGATAGAAGTTGGATGAGGCATTCATCCGACTGACGTCATCGGCAGATGTCAAATGATAGGATTCGAACGATTGAGTCTTCCGGATGACGTCACCGGAAGATGTAGTATGTTTCTTCATCGGCAGATGTAGAGTGTTTAGCCATCGGATGATGAAAGTGCTATTTTGTCGTCTAGCGATCGGCAGATGTAGAGTGTTAGCCATCGGATGATGAAAGTGCCATTTTGTCGTCTAGCGATCGGCAGATATAGAGTGTTTAGCCATCGGACGATGTGAGGGTTTCCTTGTCGTTTAGTGACCGGGTCATGTTTTAATTATGCACGTGGGGAGCACATGTCCATCGGATGATGTTTCCGTATTATATCGGAAGATGAAGTATATTCCCTCGCCGAATGATGTAAATAATAACTTGTCGTTTAGTGATCGGATGATATAGAGCTTGTAAGCTATCGGAAGATGTCATAGATGAACACGTGAATTTCACATGTCTATCGATGGATGTTTTAAATTGGTCACACGAGATGCACGTGATCGTCGGTCGATGCGAGTATTCGCATCTGCCGATAGGTGTTTAAATGAGTCATGTGGGGTACACGTGCCATCCGGAAGACGCAATGTCTATCGGTTGATGCATGCAGACCCATGCAACTTGTACGTCGATTGGAAGCATGTACGAGGGACTAACTTTCCATCCATTAAGTTAAAGTCTTTAAGCCTGTTAGGTATACTGTTATTAAAGAAAAAAAAAAGAAGGAGAAAAGAGTTCAAATATGAGTTAAAGTTTTATGTAAAGTCAAGAATTCCGTGGCGATCCTCCCCGGGTTCTAAAATCGATTCTGCAGACTGCCTTCCAGCACTGACTTTCACATGAGCACACTCCAACAACTGTAAGTATTTATGATTTCAGTATATGTCATTAAGTTAAGATATATCTATAATGATTTGTCTAGGAATCCCAAAATGGTTAGAGGTCAGCAGAGAGAGACTAATGAGGATAGCAATGCTATTGCTCAGTTGACAGAGTTGGTCATGCGCCAATCTCACCAGATAGAACGACTGATGACTGCTAGGGAGGAACAAGGCAACTCCAGTACGAATGCAACTCATGATCATGGGGGTGAGCGTTTCCACCGGCTTCGACCCCCGGTGTTTAATGGACATGTTTCAGATCCTATTTATGCTGAGGAGTGGATTCGGAAGATAGAAGACATGTTTAAGTATACAAAGGTCGAAGAAGGGGATAAGGTCACCTATGCTGTCTTTCATTTGGAGTTAAGTACGAGGCATTGGTGGGACTCGATCCAGAACACCGCTAGTGCCGAAGCTATGACCTGGGAGATGTTCAAGACTGCTCTCTTTGACAAGTACTTCAATAGGACTGTTCGGACCAACAAGAAGAAGGAGTTCATGAATCTGCGACAAACTGGCTCTGTGACGGATTACATATACAAATTTGATGCTTTATCACGGTTTGCTCCCCGTATGATTGAGGATGACGAGGAAAAGATTTATCAATTTGTTCAAGGGCTGAAGCCGAGTCTGTATGTGAAAGTAAAGACTGCTGGAATACACAATGTATCCTATGGTGAAGTGACGGCTAAGGCCTTGGAGCTGGAAGAAGCAGAAATGACAGCATATGCACAGCATGAGCAGCCGAGAAAACTCACAAAGGACACTCAGCCGCCACCACGTCAGAACAAAGGTTGGCAGCCGCAACAGAACAGGGGACCACAGTAACAACAACAAGGAATAAAGAGACCCCTCAACCAAAATGATGACCAAGGAAAAGGAAAGAGGCCACTGGCACCCTTATGCCCCACCTGTCAGAAGAACCACCCCGGCGAATGCAAGTTGCGTTCTGGCCGTTGTTTCAGATGTGACAAGGTTGGACATATAGTCAGAGACTGCCCCATGCCGCCAGATCCGAACCGTACAAGGGTAGCACCTAGAGTCTATGCAATGATGGAGGATGAGGAAGCTGTGCAGCATACAGTCATAACAGGTACCATTATGATCTGTGGTTTTGCTGCTTACACACTTATAGATACGGGAGTCACGCACTCGTTTATATCAACTCTGTTTGTATGCCAACACAACTTAGAACTTTTACCAGCCGAAAGGCCATATGATGTTATGTTACCATCAGGGAAGTCCCTACGTTCTGAACAGATTGTTAGAGGTGATGTTGTGTCCTTAGGAAGTCAGAAACTATATATAGAACTGATCGTAATTGATATGAAAGGATACGAGGTGATATTAGGAATGGATTGGTTATTTAGGCATTATGCCACAATAAGTTGTAGATCTGGGATGGTTGATTTTCGACCCCCAAATGGTGATCATTATTCCTTCCAAGCTATTCCTAAGATAAGCAAAATACCGATTATATCCTCACTAGAAATTTACCGGTTACTGAAAAATGGTTGTGAGAGTTACTTAGCTAGCATAAGGGATGTTCGGGTGAAGAATAAGATAGAGTTACAAGATATCCCCATAGTCAGAGAGTTCCCTGAGGCATTTTTGGATGACTTGCCAAGATTGCCACCTGATAGAGAAATAGAGTTTGTAATTGATACATATCCCGAGGCATTACCGGTATCTAAGAACCCTTACCGTATGACACCTGTTGAACTAAAGGAGTTAAAAGTCCAACTACAGGAATTAGTAGACAAAGGGTTTATACGCCCTAGCAGTTCCCCTTGGGGTGCACCTGTCTTATTTGTTAAGAAGAAAGATGGTTTCCTTAGAATGTGCATAGACTATAGGGAGCTAAATAAGTTGACAATCAAGAATAAGTACCCCTTACCCCGAATTGATGATTTGTTTGACCAACTGCAAGGAGCAAAGGTGTTTTCAAAAATAGATTTACGTTCAGGTTATTACCAACTGAAAGTTAAGGAAGGAGATATACCAAAGACAGCCTTCAGAACCCGTTATGGACACTACGAATTCTTGGTCATGTCATTTGGACTGACCAATGCACCTACAGCCTTTATGGACTTAATGAATTGTGTGTTTCGGGAGTATTTGGACAAATTTGTAATTGTGTTCATAGATGATATCCTGATATACTCACGGACAGAAGCTGACCATGCAGAGCATTTAAGAATAGTTTTGACAACATTGAAGGAGCACCAGCTTTACGCCAAATTGTCCAAGTGTGAATTTTGGTTGGACAAGGTTAATTTTCTTGGTCATGTAGTTTCTGCCAATGGCATATCAGTGGACCCGACCAAAATTCAGGTAGTAAAGGATTGGCCACAACCAAAGAATGCCAGTGAAGTCCGCAGTTTCCTTGGATTGGCAGGTTATTACAGAAAGTTCATCAAAGGATTTTCTATGATAGCTAAGCCCCTGACGAATTTGACAAAGAAGGACAATAAATATTCTTGGACCAAAGCTTGTGAGAATAGCTTCCAGACATTGAAGGTGAAGTTAACAACAGCCCCGGTATTGACCCTTCCAACCGAAGAAGGAAAGTTTAGCGTATTTTGTGATGCATCAAAAGTTGGTTTGGGCTGTGTTTTGATGCAAGAAGGCAAGGTTGTAGCATATGCCTCTAGGCAGTTAAAGAGTTATGAACAAAACTACCCCACCCATGATTTAGAATTAGCCGCTGTCGTTTTTGCTTTGAAGATATGAAGGCACTACTTATATGGACAGTAGTGTGAGGTGTTTTCTGACCATAAAAGTCTGAAGTATCTCTTTACACAAAAGGAATTGAACATGATGCAGAGGCGTTGGTTGGAATTTGTTAAGGATTACGACTTTGAGATCAAGTATCACCCGGGTAAGGCTAACTCTGTAGCTGACGCATTGAGCAGGATGCCAACAACTATGCAACCCGTTGTATCAACTATGTCTATACCTTTGAGGACAGAAGTTCAGAGGTTTGATTTGGAGATAGTTCCAGAGTTATCAACCTTACTTGTCAATTTGACCATTCAACCAACGGTTTTAGAAAAGATCAAGGAGGCACAACAGAAGGACTCTGAGGAGAATAACAACATAATGAACAAGGTGAAAGACACCACCTCCGAGTTTAGTCTTTCCAAGGATGGGATTCTGAGGTTTAGAAATAGATGGTATGTCCCTAATGATGAAGAATTACGTAAGATGATCTTGGCTGAGGCGCACTCATCACCCTTTTCTGTACATCCTGGCACCACCAAGATGTATTGAGACCTGAAGTTACTCTATTGGTGGCCAAACTTAAAGAGAGATGTTGCTAAGCATGTAGAGTCATGTTTGGTTTGCCAACAAGTTAAAGTTGAGCACCAATGATGGGTAACGACCTGAAAATGAGCGAGTTATCACCCAAATAGTAAGGGTTGCTCACCGGTCCGCTAACCCGAGAGCAATAAAATATATGAGCAGAAACGGAAGCATTAAAATGTTCGAATGGAAACGATTTCTTCAGAGAAAATGAAACTAAGATGTAGAAGATGAAGTTCGTATGAAGTGTTAAAAATATTCAGTAAAAGAAATGGAAGAAAAAATGTTGAAGCCATGAACCGGCCGATAGAGGTATGGAAGACCTCTCGGCTAATGTTTCTTCCAAGGGAAGAAAACCGGTCTTTGGGTATGGTTTTACCTTCCTCTTATGGATCCAACCTCAAGGAGGTGGGGAAGAGGGAAGGGTAAGAATTTACAAGCCACCACAAGCTTGTAAATAATGGAGGTTCTCTCCAATCGGTTTAAGCAAACCGATACTTACCTTGGGCACCAACCCTTGGTGGGATTTCCAATGGCACCAACCCTTGGAAGAAGACTTTCTCTAGACACTAGTCTAAATGAAATACCTCAATTGTATTAAGTTTGGCAAAAGACCCATACAATGACCTAGAGTATTGCTTAAATAGAGTTTTGAGGGGGGGGGGGGGGGGGGTAGCTAGGTTTACAAGATTAAATGTTAGCCATTGGATAAAAAAAAGATGATGGGTGGCCAAGATCAATTGTGCTTCTTCTCCCTTGTGCCATGTCATCAATCCATGTCTCCACTAGCAAGTGTCCTTTGATGCCAAGTCATGCCTCTCCAAGCCCAAAGCAATTGGGCCTCTCCAAGCTCCATCTTCAAGTTCCATCTTCAAGCTTTGTCTTCCATTGGGTTGGGCCTATCCCATCAAGATGGCTTACTTGAAACCGAGTTCTACCCATATAAGCTTAAGGCCAAAATAGACTTTCTCAAAGAAACATAAAAGCAATGAAAAATAAATAAAAATTACAGAATTTGTCTCCGGGAAGACAAATTCCCGCTTCTGATACTCCACTAGTGCTCAAGTATAACCTTCATCCCGAGCATCCCAGAAAATAGTGTGAAGAGGTTTGTCCATGTCTCCTTGGCTAGGTGTCCACTTCAAGTCACCAAAGGGTCCATCACCTGCAAAATAAATAAATTCATTAGTACATAAATTATAAGTGTCATGGGCCTCGGTTATGGGCTGAGTTTTGGTTTGAGATCTAGTAATGGGCCTATGGGGCACATCATCCTCCCCAACTAATTTAGGATTTGTCCTCAAATCCTTTTCTTGAGCCTCTTCATCCCCCATTCCTTCTCCAATTATGTAGGGTGATAGGTCTTGGACGTTGAAAGTCGCCGAGATTCCAAAGTCCCCGGGCAATTCTAGTTTGTAGGCATTATTATTGATGCGTTCCAACACCTTGAAAGGTCCTTCGGCTCTAGGTAGCAACTTTGATTTCCTTTTGTCCGGAAATCTTTCCTTGCGAAGGTGTATCCATACTAAATCCCCTACATTAAAAATCTTTTCTTTTCGCCCTTTGTTGGCTTGCCGGGCATAAGACTCATTTTTCTTTTCTATTGTCTTACGCACCTGCTCATGTAGATTCTTAATTTGCTCCGCCTTCTCTATACCCAATGGGTTTTCAGGCTCTCTCATTGGTATAGGTACGAGATCCAAGGGTGTGGAGGGGTTATATCCAAAAACGACTTCAAATGGTGTCCGCTGAGTAGTCGAATGAACACTCCGATTGTATGCGAATTCTAGGATAGGTAAGAGGGCGTCCCAATTACTTAATTTCTTTCCAACCGCGGTCCGTAAAAGGGTACCTAGAGTGCGGTTGACTACTTCCGTTTGCCCATCCGTTTGTGGATGAAAGGACGTGCTATAACATAATTTTGTCCCCATCCTTTTCCATAATGTCTTCCAAAATGTACTTAGAAATTTGGTGTCGCGATCTGACACTATAGAATGAGGTATGCCGTGATGACGAACGATTTCTTGGAAGAAGATGTCAGCAATATGGGTTGAGTCATCAGTTTTGGTACATGCAATGAAATGCGCCATCTTTGAAAAACGATCCACGACTACTAATATAGAATCTTTACCCCGTGTAGTTCGTGGCAGTCCTAAAACAAAATCCATACTTATCTCAACCCACGGTTTATTTGGTACCGGTAAAGGTAGGTATAATCCTTGAGGAAGGACCCTACTCTTGGCCTTCTTGCAAACAATACAAGCCTCTACCAAACGGTGGACATCTCTCATCATGTGGGGCCAATAAAAATGCTCTTTAAGCATATCAAATGTCTTTTGTTCCCCAAAATGGCTTGCTAATCCTCCGCTATGTGCTTCTTTGACTAGGAATTGTCTTAAACTTCCTTCGGGAATGCATAATTTCCCTCCTCTTAATAGATAGCCATCTAAGATGCAATAGTTTCCCTCGGGTTTGTCACGACATTTTGCATAGTAAGGTCCAAAATATCTATCATCTTCATAACCGTTCTTGATCCATTCAAAACCAAAGAATCTTGCGCCTAATTCAGTTAGAAGAATTCGTTTTCGTGAAAGGGCATTGGCAACGATGTTGTTTTCTCCTTTTACGTAGTTGAGAGTGTATGGAAACCTCTCCAAATACTCTACCCACCGAGCATGTCTTTTGTTCAGCTTATTTTGACTACGGATGTGTTTTAGAGCTTGGTGGTCGGTATGGATTACAAATTCCTTAGATAGGAGATAGTGTTGCCAATTCTCTAGTGCTCGTATGACGGCATAAAATTCTTTATCGTACGTTGAATAATTGAGCACAGCTCCTTTAATCTTTTCACTAAAATATGCGAGAGGTCGACCCTCTTGCATAAGTACGGCTCCGATGCCAACGCCAGATGCGTCACTCTTAATCTCAAACACCTTGTTGAAGTCGGGGAGTGCAAGGACGGGTGTTTGGCATAACTTTTCCTTGATTAGCTCGAAGCTTTGTTGACATTCGGGCGTCCATGTGAAATCTTTGCCTTTCTTCGTGCAATCCGTAATAGGTGCGACGATCGAGCTAAAGTCCTTTATGAAGCGTCGGTAAAATGATGCTAGGCCATGGAAGCTTCGTACTTCCGAAATTCCATTAGGGTTGGCCATTCCTTAATAGCCTTTATCTTTTCTCCATCGGCTTCCATGCCGTCTTTAGAAATGATGAAACCAAGGAAATAGACTTTATCTTGTCCAAATGAACATTTGCCTAAGTTGCCAAATAATTTAGCCTTCCTTAAGGTTTGGAATAAGGTGCTCAAGTGGTTGAGGTGTTGAGGGAGGTCAAAGCTATACACCAATATATCGTCAAAGTATACCACGATAAATTTACCTAGAAACTCTTTAAGTACGTGGTGCATCAACCGCATGAAAGTACTTGGGGCATTTGTTAGCCCAAATGGCATAACCATCCACTCATAAAGTCCGTACTTTGTCTTGAAAGCAGTTTTCCATTCGTCGTCTTCCCTCATCCGAATTTGGTGGTAACCACTCTTGAGGTCCACCTTTGAGAATATGGAGGCTCCACTGAGCTCGTCCAACATGTCCTCGAGCCTCGGGATAGGAAATCTATACTTGATTGTAATTTGGTTTATGGCTCGGCTATCGGTACACATCCTCATTGTACCATCTTTCTTTGGGACTAATAGAGTCGGAACAGCACACGGACTCATTGACTCTCGTATATAACCTCTGTCCAATAATTCGGTCACTTGACTTTGTAATTCTTTTGTTTCCTCAGGATTCATTCAATAAGCTGGGCGGTTCGGTAGGGCAGCCCCAGGTTGTAAGTTGATGTGATGCTCAATACCACGTAGCGGCGGTAGTCCTTTAGGAAGTTCTTCCGGAAAAACATCTTTGAATTGCTCCAATAAATGTCGAATGGGTGTAGGTATGTCCCCTAGCTCCATAACTCGATCCTTGAACATGACCATGATCATAAAATCCTTTCTTCTAATGGTGGACTTCATCTCACCCTTGGTCATAAAAAGGTTAGTCTTAGCTTTTGCTTCTCTCTTTGCCATTTCATCCTTGGCTATTTGGTCGGGTGTCAAAGGAGCTAACTTTATAGTTTTTCCGTCGATCTTTAGAGAATAGACGTTTAAGAATCCATCATGTGTGACTTTGCGGTCATATTGCCATGGTCGTCCCTAATAAAAGGTGGCTGACACTCATAGGTACTACATCACATGTAACGGAATCCTTGTATTTCCCAATGGCAAAGTTTATGGTTACTTGTTTAGTAACTTTAACGTCGTCTTTATCGCTAAGCCATCTCAACTTATAGGATTGGGGATGGTCAATAGTCTCCAACGCTAGCTTATCCACTAATTCTTGTGAAGCCACATTCGTGCAGCTTCCTCCATTGATAATGACTGAACACAATTTGTCCTTTATCATACATCGGGTATGAAATATATTCTCACGTTGACATTCTTCTTTTGTGCTCTTTGAAACTAGGACTCGTCGAATGACCATTAGTAGAGGTCCTTCGGGTGCTTGAATCATATCCTCATCACTCTCTACTACTTCGACTGCATCGACTTCCCCCTCTTCAATTCCTTCTCCTTCATTTTCACTTTCCAACTCTTCTGCGACTCCATCTCGGATCACCATAGTTCGTGCATTAGGGCAATGTGCCATAAAATGGCCCGTCCCAAGGCATTTGAAACACTTTATGTCACGAGCCTTTAACTTGTTGGTGTTGTCCATGGATGGCTTGGTAATGGTGTTCTTAGGTGGCCAGTTTTGAACAAAAGGTTTCTTGCCTTCGGCCTTAGTGTTAAATTTGTTGTTGTCGTAAGTCCGAGGTGTGAATTTGTTG
This sequence comes from Begonia masoniana, assembly GCA_022432975.1. Taxonomy (NCBI): domain Eukaryota; kingdom Viridiplantae; phylum Streptophyta; class Magnoliopsida; order Cucurbitales; family Begoniaceae; genus Begonia; species Begonia masoniana. Next base: position 36,976,386 of record CM039504.1, on the reverse strand, counting down.
TTCTCAATGGCCTTTGGCATGAATTTTGGGGTGAAGATTGCTTTCTTTTTCCTCTTTAGTTGCCTCTCGATGGTGGTGGCCATTTGAGCAACTCTTTCCATTGAATCTAAGGCTTGCATTTCGACTAAGTCTCCAATCTCACGGTTCAATCCACGTATAAATCGAGCTATGACGTGATCTTCGGGTTCATCTATACCTCCTCGGATCTTTAGAGTTTCAAACTCCATGAGGTATTCATCCACGGTTTGACTTCCTTGTCGGAGGTTTTGCATTTGTAGGAAGATTTCTTGACGGTAATGGCTTGGCACAAATCTTCTTGCCATGTGTGCCTTCATAGTCCGCCAGGTTGCGATTGGTTCGTCTCTTGTTTGTGCTCTTTGGTTCTTTAGGTTGGCCCACCAAAGGGCAGCATAACCCGTCAATTCAGCCGATACGAGTTTTACTTTTGATCTCTCCGAATAGTCATAGTAATCGAATATTCTCTCGACTTTATCAGCCCAATCGAGGAATGTGCTCCCATCGCTTGCTCCATTAAATGGGGGAATTGTAATTTTGGCATTCTTAAGCTCGTCATTATCTCTTCGCCTTGTAGGGGTATAGTCATCATCTTTTTCGTCACCCCAATCAATATCATCCAACGATTCACGAGTTCAGTATTGTCTCCTCGGTTGGTCTCTTCTTCTCTCTCGTGGGTTTTCGTCGTTCCTCCTCCGTTGAGGGGAATTTTTGTATCTCCTCCTTTCTTCATCCCTCCTTCGTATAGGGGATTCCACATTTCTTCTCCCTTGGGGAGATGCTTCATCCCTCCGTAGTCTCGGAGATTCATTATAACTTCTCCTTCGAGGAGATTCTTCGTATCTTCTCCTTGGAGGAGATCCTTCGTATCTTCTTGTTCGAGGGGATTCAAGGTCTCGTCGTTGTCGTGGGGAGTTATGGGGCGATTCCCTTCGATTGTTGTTCTTCATTGATTCCTCGAATCTCAAATTCATGTTTTGAATTTGTTGGCTTAGGGTAATAAGGGCTTCATTTATCCCATTAATTTGTCCTTGCATACTCGACTCACCCTCCGGTTGGGTAAGAGCCATGGGATGTGGGTTTGGGGTTTCCTTCCCCCTATTTTGTTCCCTTAAAGCTCCACTTCTTGTTTGCATCGTACCCTAAATTTTAGGAAATGTGGTTAAATTAAGTGTGGTTCTAATTTTTGGAATAAAGGAAAAGTTAACACTTAATCTAAGTTTTAGGATATGGTTTCTTCCTTTTTTTTTTTTTTTGACTTTACTAAAAAAAAAACAACTAAACAACCTACAATTAGAAAATTAAACTAGAAGAAAACATTTTAAAGACTAGGCAATTGGGTGATAAAATTAGGTGTGGCATTTTCTCAAACACTTTCCAAACTAGTTGATGTGTTAAAAAAAATAGTTTTCTTGTTATTTTTAACCGATTTGCATGAAAAGTTTCATAACATTTTTACTTGCAAGTTTAGTGATTTAATGTTCTATTTAGTCCACAAAACTTTAGTGATCAATGTTATGCCAAGTTGGTTAATTAAAGCTATCAACTACTTAGTGAAACGGAACCCTTAAATATCAATCAATTTATACTAATTAAAAAAAATACAGCTTTTAGTAACCGTTGCAATATTCAATTACCAACACTTTTAAAGCTCAAGTTCATTTATTGCATGTTAGGCCACTTTAATCCCCATTAAACATTAATATGACAGATTCATGGCATAAAAATAACAACTTGTAAAAAAAAATTTAGGGTTCTTGCATGCTACTTAGTTATGTCATTTCAACAAACACCTTATAAACTTCTTCAAACATCAAATTAAATGTAGTGACTTTATAAGCGATTTCTTCCCCAAAACATTCAGAATATCATCCAAGCATGCTAATATCAACAATAGGTGAATAAAGTATGAGCAATAAACCAAAAACAACAACTAAATATCAAGAGCAAGTTCAATATTCAAAGCAGATTTTTTTTTGAGCAGTTTTTTGTATAGAAATGAAATGTACAGCAAGTAAACGAAATGGAAACAATATTATTGCACTTAAACGACTCTCATGAAATGTTAGACAATAATAATAGAACAATATTAAGCAAAGAAATGCAAAAAAATAAAAAGAAATTCGCTACCTAAAGTGGCTAAACCCGAAAGTGCACAAATCTGGAAAACTGATTTTGTTAACAGCAGAATGTAACTTAACTTCAACGAAAAATGCAGCTAAAAATTTGTAAATAAGGGCACAAATAAAAGGTACCAAAATGTTCCCACGGATGTTAGCTACGCTCTGATACCAAAATGATGGGTAACGACCTGAAAATGAGCGAGTTATCACCCAAATAGTAAGGGTTGCTCACCGGTCCGCTAACCCGAGAGCAATAAAATATATGAGCAGAAACGGAAGCATTAAAATGTTCGAATGGAAACGATTTCTTCAGAGAAAATGAAACTAAGATGTAGAAGATGAAGTTCGTATGAAGTGTTAAAAATATTCAGTAAAAGAAATGGAAGAAAAAATGTTGAAGCCCTGAACCGGCCGATAGAGGTATGGAAGACCTCTCGGCTAATGTTTCTTCCAAGGGAAGAAAACCGGTCTTTGTGTATGGTTTTACCTTCCTCTTATTGATCCAACCTCAAGGAGGTGGGGAAGAGGGAAGGGTAAGAATTTACAAGCCACCACAAGTTTGTAAATAATGGAGGTTCTCTCCAATCGGTTTAAGCAAACCGATACTTACCTTGGGCACCAACCCTTGGTGGGATTTCCAATGGCACCAACCCTTGGAAGAAGACTTTCTCTAGACACTAGTATAAATGAAATACCTCAATTGTATTAAGTTTGGCAAAAGACCCATACAATGACCTAGAGTATTGCTTAAATAGAGTTTTGGGGGGGGGGGGGGGGGGGTAGCTAGGTTTACAAGATTAAATGTTAGCCATTGGATAAAAAAAAGATGATAGGTGGCCAAGATCAATTGTGCTTCTTCTCCCTTGTGCCATGTCATCAATCCATGTCTCCACTAGCAAGTATCCTTTGATGCCAAGTCATGCCTCTCCAAGCCCAAAGCAATTGGGCCTCTCCAAGCTCCATCTTCAAGTTCCATCTTCAAGCTTTGTCTTCCATTGGGTTGGGCCTATCCCATCAAGATGGCTTACTTGAAACCGAGTTCTACCCATATAAGCTTAAGGCCAAAATAGTCTTTCTCAAAGAAACATAAAAGCAATGAAAAATAAATAAAAATTACAGAATTTGTCTCCGGGAAGACAAATTCCCGCTTCTGATACTCCACTAGTGCTCAAGTATAACCTTCATCCCGAGCATCCCAGAAAATAGTGTGAAGAGGTTTGTCCATGTCTCCTTGGCTAGGTGTCCACTTCAAGTCACCAAAGGGTCCATCACCTGCAAAATAAATAAATTCATTAGTACATAAATTATAAGTGTCATGGGCCTCGGTTATGGGCTGAGTTTTGGTTTGAGATCTAGTAATGGGCCTATGGGGCACATCAACCAACGTCCAGGAGGTACCCTTCAGCCCCTACCTATTCCCGAGTGGAAGTGGGAACATATAGCTATGGATTTCGTTGTAGGATTACCTAAGACAATTAAAGGACATGATAGTATTTGAGTTATGATTGATAGATTGACAAAGTCAGCCCATTTCTTACCAGTAAGGACAACCTACTCGATGGACCAGCTTGCTGATCTTTATGTACAAGAAGTTATTAGGTTACATGGAATCCCTGCATCTATTGTATCCGATCGTGACCCCAGGTTTACCTCCCGGTTTTGGAAAGGTCTACAAGGCACACTTGGCACGAGGTTATCCTTCAGCACTGCCTTCCACCCACAGACAGATGGTCAATCTGAAAGGACTATCCCGATATTTGAGGATATGTTGAGGGCTTGTGTGCTAGATTTCCAGTCATCCTGGAGTAGATACTTACCCCTGGTTGAGTTCTCCTACAACAACAGCTACCAGTCCACCATTGGCATGGCACCTTATGAGGCACTATATGGCAGGAAGTGTAGATCACCTCTGTATTGGGATGAGGTTGGTGAAGCAAAACTCATAGGTCCCGAGATGTTACAGCAGATGTCAGACAAGATTGCCACTATTAAGAGGAGGATGATTACTGCACAAAGCCGACAGAAAAGTTATGCAGATCAAAGGAGGAGAGATCTTGAATTTGCTGTTGGTGATGAAGTTTTCCTGAAGGTTTCACCATTTAAAGGAGTACTAAGGTTTGGCAGAAGGGGAAAGCTTAATCCACGATTTATTGGACCATTCCCTGTTTTAGCTAGAATCGGTAGTACAGCTTACAGACTGCAGTTACCTCCATCGTTGGATAAAGTTCATAATGTCTTTCACGTGTCAATGTTAAGGAAATGCATACGAGATCCGACGCAAGTTGTTGAGCCAATGGATATTGAGGTTGATCCATCATTAATGTATGAAGAGAGGCCAGTGCAGATATTGGAATCCGCTGTTAAGACTCTGAGAAACAAAGAGATTCCGTTGGTCAAAGTCTTATGGAAGCATCATGGTATTGAAGAAGCCACGTGGGAGCGACGACAGGACATGTTAGACAAGTATCCAGAGTTGTTTGTTTGATCAATTTTCGGGGACGAAAATTTTGTTTAAGGAGGGGTGGATGTAACACCCGAGTCAACGGCCAGGTGAATTTCTTAACTGTACTAACGGTCATAAATATTTAATCTTCGTAGTTTAGGATTTATGCCAAGCTTAATTAATTACATGTGGATCTAAACTAGGTTGAGTGGCAAAGTTGTAATAATGGAGGATTGAGGCCTGTATTTAAAGAAAAAGGAAATGATTTAAACCTCATTTAAACCACTGTAGCCGACACCACCCTTTCCGGCGATTTCTTCTCTCGCAAGTCCTTACTCTCTGCTATCAGCAAACTCTCCTCGACGGCCGGTTTACTCCGCCACCACTCGACTACTCTGCGCCTGAGGTATGCATTAGACAATGTGGCTATCTGTTTGTTTATTAGCTCTGTTTTCAGCTCTGTATTGAAGTTTTGGATTCTTCAATGGCCGAGTATTGATAAGAACATTTTGAAACCCGAGATTGGTAATGTCATTCCGAATCGATTCTGGACATTTAAAACAACCAACCCTGAGTTATCATTATCGAATCCGTCTGTTTTGATTTTGGGATTTCGGGTTACATTGAGTATTAAACTAAGAACTCGGGAAGGACTCTTAGCTATTAGATCTTAGGATAACTCGAGATTAAAACTATTAGGATTTTTTTTTAACTACTGCAATGTAAATGTTTAGGTGAAGAAGTTTGAAGAGAAAGGAGCTCAAGTGCTAAGGAGACCAGGTAAGTGAATGTATTAAGATTTCTGGCTAATAGAGCTCTACATCGTGGGAGTACTAGGTTGAGATGTCTAATGTTTACCTTATGATTATGAGCTTGTCTGCACTTGAAAGATTTATGTATGTTGCGAGTTATATCATGTGGTGACCTGTTAGTGAATGTGAAGTTGTCTGCTCTGGTATGATCCTTGTCATAGTTTGATGAGTTAAAAGCTCTCATGTTCATGCATCATGAATGTTTCTCAAGCATAAGAAAATGTTTTTAACGCATGTTTTCCATGAACAAGATATGTATGTATATATGTATATGTATAAGATTTATGCAACTTGGATTAAGTGAGGGTTGGGGGCGGTTCGGCGTATGTCACAGTCCAAAGAAGGACATATAAATACGACCCGCAGTAGGGAACAAGATCAAACTCACTGTCGAACCCCCTTTACCGGCACAAATCCTCTCTTGATCCACACAACCTAAACAAAGAATATGAACAAAGATTATGAATGATGAATATGATCAATGACTATGAATGATGAATATGATCAATGACTATGAATGATGAATATAATCAATGACTATGAATGATGAATATGATCAATGACTATGAATGATGAATATGATCCATGGCTATGAATGATGATTACGAGCAAAGACATGAACAAGAAAAGACTTATGAGCATGTGATTTTCCCAAATTATGCATTCATGCATCCATGTTAGTGTTGCATTCCTTACTAAGCATTAGGCTTATAGTTTAAACCTTATGATGTAGGTGACGAGTTTTCAGGTGAGGAACTCAAGGTCAATGAAGATGTCTAAGCTTGGTTGCTGGAGGATACTCAGTGTGACAGTGAAGGCTGGATAGGCGATCAAGTTCCCTGGTTATACCCATAGTAAGTCAGAGAAGTTTATGATAAACAGATGACTAAGTAGAATAGAGTTTTCTTATAACAATGAGATTCGGATTTTTAATGGTTTGACTTCAGAGTCTATTAACGATTTTAAGGATCATTGAATGGTCTGTTTTGCTTAAGCCTTCCGCTATGTGTATCTTGTATGAGATATGGTTTTCACTCATTAGGGTTTATAATTCCCAGGTTAAAATTTGGGTGAGTTGTAGTATTTTCTGTTGGATGAGGTTGTTTGATGATTATAGTGTTTTACTGCCATAAGATAGAAGCTGGATGAGCCATTCATCCGGCTGACGTCATCGGCAGATGTCAAATGATAGGATTCGAACGATTGAGTCTTCCGGATGACGTCACCGGAAGATGTAGTATGTTTCTTCATCGGCAGATGTAGAGTGTTTAGCCATCGGATGATGAAAGTGCTATTTTGTCGTCTAGCGATCGGCAGATGTAGAGTGTTAGCCATCGGATGATGAAAGTGCCATTTTGTCGTCTAGCGATCGGCAGATATAGAGTGTTTAGCCATCGGACGATGTGAGGGTTTCCTTGTCGTTTAGTGACCGGGTCATGTTTTAATTATGCACGTGGGGAGCACATGTCCATCGGATGATGTTTCCCTATTATACCGGAAGATGAAGTATATTCCCTCGCCAGATGATGTAAATAATAACTTGTCGTTTAGTGATCGGATGATATAGAGCTTGTAAGCTATCGGAAGATGTCATAGATGAACACGTGAATTTCACATGTCTATCGGTGGATGTTTTAAATTGGTCACACGAGATGCACGTGATCGTCGGTCGATGCGAGTATTCGCATCTGCCGATAGGTGTTTAAATGAGTCATGTGGGGTGCACGTGCCATCCGGAAGACGCAATGTCTATTGGTTGATGCATGCAGACCCATGCAACTTGTACGTCGATTGGAAGCATGTACGAGGGACTAACTTTCCATCCATTAAGTTGAAGTCTTTAAGCCTGTTAGGTATACTGTTATTAAAGAAAAAAAAAAAAAAAGGAGAAAAGAGTTCAAATATGAGTTAAAGTTTTATGTAAAGTCAAGAATTTCGTGGCGATCCTCCCCGGGTTGTTACAGAGAGCTTCTCCACCGGATGGTATAAACACGGTTTTGTCGTCTAGTGACCGGTAAATGTGGTTCATTCTTCTATCGGTAGATGCAGTCAATAACTTAAAGTTTTCCCTTCACTAGCTGATACACATTGTACTGCCCGCCGGCAGATATGTAATGCTTTCCTTTGCTGATTGAGGCTTAGCGAATCGCATATGACATTTTGAGTTAAATTATGTTAAAAAAAAAATACACTGCTAATAATGAATCATGTGTGAGTAATAAGGATTAAATGATTAAGAAAGATACAGATAATTTGACGATCCTCCCGGGTCGTTACATTTTTTGGGTGATGCTTTCGATGAAATATGGTATTCCGTTGGATAGGAATACACGGGTTAGTTATAGCAGGTGAAGATGCAAGATGTACTCTTACGTATGAATTTAGACGACGCGTTGTTATGACTCGATAAAATTTTCTTGTCTTCGGAGTGAAGAGGAGAAAATTCAAAATGATTGAAAAGCCTTATATATGATACGTTTGTATTTATCGTATCAGATTTTGCAAGACGTTCTGAACGAAAAAAACTACAGTTGAGTTATGGTTAAAATGGAGTAGTTATCTATGAAGAAAATTCTAAACCCTGACTAGTAAGTTGTATTTGAAACAATCTTTATATTCTTATAAATTGATTGAAGATAATTCAGTTGAATAACACGACCACATTCAAGGAATTAGTGTTGGTTTTGGAAACTATAGGATGCATGTACGATGAGGCGAATTGGAGTTGGTGCTTGTTGCCTGCTTCATAAAGTGGTTTCAAAGAGACTATGTTGTATAGTCAGGATACTTTAAAAAGAGGTTTATAGTGTTTTGTTATCAAATGAGAAGATGAAACAGATTGTTGTCAGATCCAAGTCTCGTGGAGAATGAGTCATTGTTCAAGGTAGAACAACAGAGTCAAACAACAAAGACAATGATGATATTCAAGGTTTGGAAGGCAAATTAAAGTCAAAGAACTTAGATAGAGCTTGTACTATGTCAAAAGAAGGGACACATTAAATTTAAGTGTCGAAAACTGCAAAATGAGAAGAGAGTTGCTGAGAAGGGAAAACAACTGATAACGTCTGGTGAAGTTGTTATCACAGGAGAAGAAGATTATAGTGATAGAGATCTTTCCGTACTTGAAGTGACTCAAAGTGTTGCTCCATCTCTTGAGGTCAATCATATGCTTCCATTTGGTTTACACTACCCTCAAACACTGGCGGGTTCATTCTAGCAATCTCCCAAGAATAAGTCATTCGAGATGCACTAGGGTTCTGAGGTGGGTTATTGGTTGACAAGTTGCGCAGCACCTCCATCACGGTTGCGACTAGATCATAACTACCCTTCGGTTGTTGGTTACAAGAATTTTTCCTTGGTGACATTATGACTTCTGAAATGAAATCCACCAAATGTCAAAAAACTCATTCCATGCAACGTTCCACTTATAAAACTATGAATCCTTAAGTAATTACTATTTGTGTGAACCTGTCTTTGATACCAAAAATTTCTGTCACAACTTAGAGGCGGGTTTAACAGAACACCGAGTAGGACAACCCGATCATCGGGGAGAACCCGATTACCCACCTCAATGCTTGATTCGTAACGGAAGACTTGAACATAAACAAAATCCAAGATCCACATAGTGATTACAGATATAATAGTGTGATAAAGTAAAAACAATTTAATAAGGTTCTAAACATCCAAACAGTTAATCTTATAAAGACCCAAATGTAAGATAAATTTTCACTAGGAAATCAATTAAACACTGAATAAGGAAATATATAAAGGTAATTGCTCCCAACTAAACACTCGATGCTCTTGTTCTTTTCTATAAATAGAGGAGGTCGTTTGGGGTGAGTGATTAACTCAATAGAAGTGTTATACTAAATGCCTGTAAAACTTGTTTTACCTTTCATTTCAAAACAATATGAGATAACAAAATGGTTTTCAAAATATCGTTCTATTGAAAATTCAATTTTCACCATTTAAGGAAACATGCTCCACGAGTAAGCGATGATGCATTAAGTTAAACATCGTCGTATACATAGACCACTATACGAAAATAAGACATCATCGTACGTATCATATAAAAATCACCTCAGTGAAAAAGGAGGATCGCTTAAGAACCCTTCTGGCACATAAACACAGAAAGGCGGCGACCAAAGTCCAGCAACATATCATGAGCCAGAAAGAAGAAACATGTCGTGCAATCCAAAGATCCATCCCCGTTACCTAGGTTGTCAGTGAACAATGGTCATCTACGAAGCAACCCGTATAAACGATAATCAACAAATACACTTTGTCAAGTTTAGGGATTCGAAACCCAAAGAACGCCTGATCACAGCCCTATTACCCATTTCGTAATGTGCAAATATATCAACCTTCAGGTAGCAGAAGGTGTTTTGGGATGTTCTCTTGATACTTTGACACCGAGATCATCCAGAATATCATGCAGATCAATCTTCCATTACAACAATAATAAAATAATTCATCAATGGTAAACATGTAAGTCATACATACATACATGTAAAAATGATGACGTTAGTTTTCAATAGGTGATAACTGACCAAAATAGAGTTTTAGAAAACAATGATGTTAATGTAGTGCAAATAATATAAAACCCCTATCTTTACGTCAAGCACTTCTTCTTTCAACTAGAGATGCAACCTCAACAACTGAGTTAAAATCCTCAAAATCGTTTGTGCCTAAAACAAAATCAGCATTATGATTATCCAACTTAACACTAAAGGAAGACACAAGGATGGATCCTAAAATTGGACTACAGACTCAATCCAAAACATTATGCACAACCGCAAACTTTATCAAGGCAACAAAATTTCCTTTAATTAAAAACTGTGCGGTAAGCACTTTAGGGGGCATCAATCGACACTTATAGGTGGGGGTTGACCTACCAGTCGACGCTTAGAACATTTGGGTTTGGCCACAGACAAGACTTCATCCTAGCAATTGAGACTTCATCCTATCGGTTGACACTTAATAGCTCTCGGGTTAAATAATCAAAATGGCCTAGCGGTCGACACTTCCCTCAAAGTGTCGACACCTTAAAGCTCTCAGTCTCGACCCAGAACAAGCGAGCGGTCGACACTTCCCTTGAAAGTCGACCTCTAAGATGATTCAGCGAACGACAGTTGTTTGAACTAACATTTCTTGACTCCTCTCTCCTCCAAACGGGAAATATACCTTCATACACTCCAAAGACACTAAAATAGCCAGAAAGATCGAATGGATTTGAGCTCCATTGTTGGAATCTGCTCCCAACTCAAACCCTAACTATAAAATCTTAAAACGGAGAGGAAACCTTACCAACTCACAAAGTCCCTTCACGAAAGTAGGTGAACGAAGCCTCAAATATGATTTTCCAGCCACAAGACGTGACAAATCGCTCAAAGAGAGAATCGCCTCTCTCCTTCTCCTCTCTCTCCTTGCGGTGCCAAGCACAAATGGGGAACGATTTCTCTAACCATATTTATCAAACTTTTATATTATTACACTTTAACCCCACCATTTAATGAATTTATTTGTTACACCCATACTTTCTATTAGACAAAAATCTTTCATGATCCATTCTTCACAACTCTGAACATACCCTAAACTCCACATAAAAATTTATTTCAATTTTTACTCATAGCAAAAATTCGATACGTGGAATTTAATTAATTATAAAAATATCTATTTTATATATTCCCGAAGCCAAACAATGTTTGGATTATGAATTCAGCTTGTTCATTTCATATGTGTTACAACCGGAGTTAGTTTTCAACATATGAGATTTTTTCAAAAGGTATTATGTTAATGGGTAACAACAAACCTTGTAAGGTAACTGATATATGTATAATCAGAATCAAAATGTTTGATGGAGTTGTGAAGACATTGGATAATGTGTGACATGTTCTTGAGTTAAATAATAATTTGATCTCGTCGTGTACTCTGAATTTGAAAGGGTACAAGTACAACGTTGTAGGTGGATTTTTAAAGATCAGTAGAGGTGTTTTCATCATGTTAAAAGGACACAGAAGGTCTGCAAATTTGTATGTGTTTTAGGGTTCTGCAGTTACAACTAACAAGACTGCTAAGTTTGTAAATTCACCTTCTAAGAGATTGTTTAAGAAGACTCGGAAGAAGTCGAGCTATCAAGTGAAGTTCAAATTAGGATATGAGTGTATATCATAGCCAGTGAGTCAGTCTATTATAGATGTTAAGTCACCAGTTTCAGCTTAACGCAGAGTGGTATCGCAAAAGGAATAACCAAGTGGAAGGTTATAGTTGTGAGAATATGGTGAAACTACTTTAGTGGGTTATGCATTGAATGTGTTAGAGGGTAATAATTCCAATTGGAAGTCTTCAACATGTTCAGATATAGTTCATTGTGACAACTCTGATAATTCAGTGATATAATGGAAGAGGAGATGTGATTTCTTCTCGAGTATAACTCTCAAGTTTAAGCAGAGCTTAAACTTGACTGGTATAAGTTGTTGAGCTGGCTCGACAAAGACATTTTCTAGAAAAGGGGGTTATTGTTGTTATTTTGTTGGAGTTTTGTAGATTCGTTTACTTGCATCAGAGTTTCTTTAAAGATAAAAATTGTCAAAATTTTGTATTCTAGATTCGCTTTGGGTTGGGTCAATTAGCCTGTCTTAGATTTCTCAAGTAGAATTCGTGTCAAGATGGAGATTGTTAGAGAATTTTCATATAAATATTTTTGTCCCTATTTTTTCAATTTATTTATTTTTATAATTATTAGCGTTCGATTCTCAACATAGCCTTTTTTACTTCTGTTCCTAAGAATTAGACTCTCTTTGAACACTTCCTTCAACCTTATTTCTTTGGAGTTAAGTGCACCTACAACTTATTTTAGAGTTGATATCTTTTCACCATAATTCATTGTTTGAACAAAATTTTAACAGGTGTTTTAACGTCAAAGAAAGGAAGCTAACGACTTTTGTACTTCAAAGCAAGAGTTTATATGCTATCTCGCTTCTTTTGGAACAAAGATTTTCAATCACATCTTCACTGAGAGCTACTTAAATTCTTAAAATATGATTTTTTTAATTCATATATAAATTTTGATTACATAAGAATTTCTATTTGAATCCCACATATATTTGAGAAAGTTATAATTTTTAAATTTCTCTGTACACACGTTGATTACAATCTTTATTTGAAGTCTATATATCTTCCTTTTTTATTCTTTGAGGGAGCTAAATCTTCAAATTCCGCTTATATATGTCGATGTTATAAGTGGAATTTGAAGATAGATAAAAATTACGATAATTAACAAATATTAGTAAATTATATTAGGAGCATGATAAACACTAGCACTATGTATCATGCAAATTTTTTTTCGTAAACGGATTAAAAGATTTAAGAAAATCTTTGACAACCTCTGCATACTACCAATCCTATTTGTTATGCATAACAATATTATTTTGTCATAAAATATTATCTAAATTCATGCAATATAGATTTACAATTTCTTTATATTGCATGACTAAGTTCAAAATTTCATAGGTTGAGTTCCACTTATGTGAAAAATTAGTTCTAATATTTTTTTCTTCTTTTATTTTTGTCTTTATAACATTCCATAAATAGTTCATGCCTAGTGTCACGGTCCTACTTTCAAGGAGCTTACGAGACCATGCGGCACCCAATATCACACTTGTACTGGGTCAGCCAACGAGCGTGCCAACGGCACCGAGTGCCCACTTCGTTAGAGCGAGCTTGTGTCTAACGAGTAAGCAACGAACAAGCGAGTTTAATCGAAAGCAGCATCATTGAGCATAGTGTGCATAAAGAGGGTGTATGTAAAAAGCTTGTTTATTGAATAGCAGCAAATTACATCAGTGGGTAGGGGGGTCTACGTGCAGTCATGCCTCTCCCCCTAAAGAGCAATCTGGACCATCTCCACTACGGCATTAGTATACATGCTATAGTGGCGAGGAGTCACTCTTGCCAAAAATAGAAAGAAAAAAAGTACAACAGAAATACTTAAAAAGGAAATGAATCTATCTAACAGCAAGGGCGGCCATAGGCAACATGCCTTGGACAAGCCCGGACCTTGACATTCTCCCCTATTTGAACTGTTGACGTCCTCGTCAACTCTGCTTCTGCTTGAATTCCTCGATCTTTTGCGATGAGTTCTCCAAGTCTTTTTACTTTCTCCCAAGATACTTCGGCACCTCCTCGTCCTTTTCTCCTGATGAGATAATCCTGGTACTTTCGTCGACTTGACATTAACTCTACTTCTGCTTGAATTCCTCGATCTACTGTGATGATAGGGCTTTAAGTTGTTGGCATGGATGACAGGGTGAACTCTAAACCATGTTGGAAGATTGACTCGGTAGGACGTTCTCCCGACCTTCTCGATGACTTCAATAGGACCTTCATACTTTCTAATGAGTCACTTGTCTTTCCTGCTCCTCAAACAAAATTGTTCAGGTAACATTTTAATCATTACTAAGTCACCAGCCTTAAACTCCATTGGCTGCCGTTCCTTAGCTCCCATCTCTTCATATGCTTAGAGGTTCGCTTCAAGTAAGCGCGAGTTGTCTCTGTATTGTGCTTCCATTCCTTAGAGAAGTCGTAAGCTTTCGGACCCTTCCCAAAATATGGTTGTTCTAAGGTGTATGGCAGGCTTGGTTGTCTCCCGTAAACTGCTTCAAACGGGCTCAGTCCTGTTGAAGAGTTCTTTTGACAGTTAAAACTAGATTGTGCAACATCACGAAGACTCGGCCAATTCTCCAGTTTCACTTGTTTTGTCATAGCTGTTATATACGGGGCCTTTGCAGGAGGTTTAGATCTTTGACTCAGTTCAACCTGATGATTGATGTCTCTTCGTGGAGGTAATGTCTTGGGTAAGCAACTAGGTATGGTACTCCTGAACTCTTTCAAGACTTTTGAAAGCTCAGGGAGTATTGTTTTCTCCTTTTTTCTTGTTTCCCCTGGAGCAGTCATACAGGTTGGATCATTGCGCTCCCGCCTTTCTTTGAATTGCATTGCAGCAATCACCTTCACGTTGACAGCACTTGGTTGTTTAAGAATTGCAGGAACAACAGTTGGGTTGTTACTTGTGATTATTAAACATTTTGTGGAGGGTATTGGGATGGCTTTGTGTTCTATCAAGAACTCCATCCCCAAGATTGTATCAAAGTCATCCATCTGTGCTACGACGAAGTCAATTAGTCCTGTCCATGAGCCGACTTTCAACTGGGCTCTCCTTATAATCCCGAGTACTGGTATCGTTCTCGCATTTACTGTTTTCATCCTACCATCATTCTTTTCTAACTTCAAACCAAGACGGCGAGCTTCTTTCTCTATAATAAAGTTGTGAGTAGCTCCCGAGTCTATCGTCGTACTTTTAGCAGATCTGTTGTTGATGAATGACTCCACATACATGAGACCTTTACTTGGGGTCTTCTTCAGTTCTTCCATCTGTTGTTGTATAGCTGACAAGAAAGTCATAGCCCCAACTTCAGCAAGCTCAGTTGATTCTTCTTCAACAACTTCCTTAGCTGAGTTGTCATCCCGAATCGAATCTTGTAAAGCAGTTAAGGCCGATCTATGCAGACACTCGGCTACTCGGTGGGGTCCCTTGCACAAAAAAAATGACATCAGCCTATTTGTTTGTCGTTGGTTGTTAGCATTTCTTAATGCCTCATAACCTTCTCTTTGGACAAACGGTTTCTTCTCATCATCTCCTGTGTTCAGTTTCTGAAACTTGTTGGCGTTTGAGTAACTGAGAGTGTCTTTCTCTGGCCCAGGGCTTTCGGTGATATAATCAAATAATCGCTCTGCCGCTGCAAGAGCACTTGAAAGATTTTGCACCCTTTGTTCGTATAATCTGGTTCTGGCCCACGGTTGAAGACCTTCGATAAAAGCGAAGATCTTGTCTTTTTATGACATATCTCTAATATTCAGCATCAGTCCCGAAAACTGCTTGACATATTCGCGAATGCTTGCAGTCTGCTTTAGTTCTCGAAGTAGTCTGCGGGCGTTGAACTCAACATTCTCTGGGAAGAACTGATCCTTCAGTTGCCTTTTTAATTCTTCCCAAGTATCAATCACACATTCACCAATACTAATATCATGGTATTTTGATCTCCACCAAAGTTTTGCATCATCAGTAAGATGCATTGTGGCCAAGGTCACTTTCGATTCCTCATCTGTTTTGGTGGCCTAAAAATATTGTTCCATGTCGAAGATGAAGTTTTCTATTTCCTTTGTATCGCGGGCTCGCCCAAAGTGTTTTGGCTCTGGGATTTTCACCCGACCAAACTCAGCAGCAACAGTAGTTTGAGTATGACTCCCCATGGCTCTCATAGTAAGGTTCAGTTTAACGTTGATCTCGGCAATCTCCGCCCTGAGATAATCAAACATTGTTCTGAAGTCCATGGTTACTTGAGAAACTGTTTCTGACAATTGGGTATGAGCGAGCTCGATTTCATCGACGCGCTCCAGGACCCCAATTATTGCACTTGTGGAACTTTCCCCCGTGTCGACTCCTTTTCCCTTTTCTTGTCGGGATTCGAGGGCTCCACCGGATTCAGCAGCTCTGGAATCGGTATGGCATCTATTCTATTGTGAATAGTCGCTATCTCAGTAGGAAATTCAGACATTTCCTGCATTCGTTCCTCTATGAATCGAATGTTATCTGGTACATCTTGCAGTTACCGTACTTCTTCTTCCAACTCGACGAGGCGCTCGAGTTGATCCGATGGTGCACTCAGCCTTTCCATCGAACTTTTCTTCGGCATACTTTCTCACGATTTTGAGCCAACTCAGCTCTGATACCAACTGTCACGGTCCTACTTTCAAGGGGCTTACAAGACCGTGCGGCACCCAATATCACACCTGTATTGGGTTAGCCAACGAGCGTGCCAACGGCACCGAGTGCCCACTTCGTTAGAGCGAGCTTGTGTCTAACGAGTAAGCAACGAACGAGCGAGTTTAATCGAAAGCAGCATCATTGAGCATAGTGTACATAAAGAGGGTGTATGTAAAAAGCTTGTTTATTGAATAGCAGCAAATTACATCAGTGGGTAGGGGGGTCTACGTGCAGTCATGCCTCTCCCCCTAAAGAGCAATCTGGACCATCTCCACTACAGCAGTAGTACACATGCTATAGTGGCGAGGAGTCACTCTTGCCAAAAATAGAAAGAAAAATAGTACAACAGAATTACTTAAAAAGGAAATGAATCTATCTAACAGCAAGGGCGACCATAGGCAACATGCCTTGGACAAGTCCGGACCTTGACACCTAGCTTGCAAATTAATATTACTAACTTTAGTTCTAATTTTTGAAATCAAATTCACTAGAATACTAAAAAATTTCTTGGAATCATCTTTATTAGCGAAATTATCTAGCTTTAAACACTATATTTTCCAATTGTTAAGTTAATCTAAAATCACATTTCCTATTATATTGAACAAATAAAGTGATTCAATTATGACAAAATAAATTATTCGTTTGCGTAAATTTCATTTTTCATTGATATAATGACCAAGGTTAAACAAGGAAAACTCATTTCATCAGTTAATGCCTACGTATCTTCCACCGTAATTTTATTTCAAAATGTTTCATTACGGCCTTCTTTACCATAAAACGACAAAAAAATCTCAAAAATTGAGGATTAATTCCTCTTTAAATTGAACCCACTAAATCATGCTTTTATATAAAATTAATAAAAATTTGGTATAATCATCTAGTCTAGGAGCACTTTCATTATATTTAAAAGTAAATAAATTATTGTCTCTTTCTTTCTTATTTTTGCATATTGTCCAATATCGAAGTTAGTTCACGTGAACAAATTAACTCATGTCTTTTAAGACGTGTTGTTCTCTTTCTATTAATTTTCATGTATAACTTCCATATTTTCAAAAACTTTCCAAACATCTTATTCTCGATTAGTGTTAGATGACACATGCGTAGTAAAATTTCGAGAAACAGAAGAACTAATAGAATCCATCACCTTAATTTCTTCAATTTTATTACTAAGATTAATTCTATTATCCATCACAAAAAATCAATATATCAAATAGTTCAATCAAACACCAAAATTTAAATCCATTAAAGATAACCAATTCATTATCACTTAGTATTTATTAAGTGACACTTGCTTGAAATCACATTTGGGACTTGAGAGAATTGAATTGAGAGAGTTGAATTGAAGATTTGAGAGATTCAAGAGATTTAAATTGAGAGAATTAGGATAAATGTGGTTGAATGAAATTGATAAAGTAGTATTTTTACATAATAAAAAAAAACATTATTACCTAAAAATATCAAAAGAACAATTGACAACTAATCTTTTTGACACAATTTTATATTACTGACGTAACAGCTAAAAAATAGCTGTTACTAACTAATTTTAAGAAATTCAATGATATTTTTCTCTATCGCAACACCCATAACAAAAATAAAAGCATTGCGGCGTCGTAATCTTTTGGTCACAATGCTCCCTTATTGCTCTCAAAGCTAACCACTTGTATAAAACAAGTCTGAGCCTTCAAGAAAAGAAAATTTCATATTCAGCCTTGGGCTGACCTGTTAGCCAATTACTGACTCTAAGTATCCAGAAGCATATTAGTCATTACAACAAACACAAAATCAATATTTTCTTTGCATAATCTTGATCCAAGTAATGGCAAAATAAGATTTCATATCAATATCAACCAAAAACTATATGTGATTCCAATAAAAAACAAATAATATAACCATGTCAATATTGATAAGAGGTTATTTAGCGTTTGAATAGAGAGTTTTACACATATTGACTCATAGAAAACAATAAGAGATAAACATCACCAAAGTTATTTTATATATATATATATATATATATATATATATAGACACACAATGAGAGAGATGTATATATACACGTGTGTGTGTATCACTCTATAATATGCTTATTATAATATTATTACAAATGATAATTATAAAGTTAATACATATAGAATTAGTTGAAAAGGCACTCTAATCTTTGGAGCTTTGTTGATTTTATTTGTTTCATGGGAACTCATGAGCTAACTTGTTTAGTTATGATTGTCTAACAAAAAAGTTGAGTTAGATTGAGTTTGTTAATTTGACAAACTTCAAATTTTAACCACTCGGGTTGATTCGTCCGCTACTGATAACTCTATTTATCCTCGATGAAACATGATTAGAGAAGCTAAATTAAAGAAATGAAAATTTTGAAAGTTTGAAAATAAGAAGAAAGATTTAGAAACCCAAATATTGAGAATTCAAATATTTGAAAATGTTCTTTTTATGGAGATTTCCTAATCTCAAAATACCTCAATTTTCATCTATAAATAAGTCAAAGTCGATATTTATTAAAACTATCAATTTTAGTATTCACTTTCATAATCGAGTCTCAGATTTAGTTT
Source organism: Begonia masoniana (assembly GCA_022432975.1). Taxonomy (NCBI): domain Eukaryota; kingdom Viridiplantae; phylum Streptophyta; class Magnoliopsida; order Cucurbitales; family Begoniaceae; genus Begonia; species Begonia masoniana. The sequence continues at coordinate 36,957,607 of CM039504.1, read as the reverse complement.
AAGAAGAAAGTCGATGCTATAGTGATAAAACACAAAATCACATTCATTTTATGTGATTTTCGTCATATTTTTATTGTTTGAAATGTTTGAAATTTTAGTTTTTGATTGAATTTCATGTTTTGTGGGTCAGGATTAAAGTTTAGGTCAATTGTGAACAAATTTGAAGGTGCAGAAGTGATAACTCTTAAAAAAGAGTTATTTTATATTATTTTTATTTAATATAACTCGTGTGATTTGAGTGAATATAAAAAGAAATTTCTCAAAAATTATAGAAATTGCTGTAGGTTGCTGTAGCATTGAAAGATTTTAAGAATTTAATGAATTTTTTATTTATTTTCAGAAAAATCAGATTATTAGCACTAACTTGAATTTTATTGTTATCATGTTTGGTCACAGATTTACTAGCAGGAAAATGAAAAAGAAGATTTGATTTTTTTTTAATTTGAATGACCAAAAGAGAATGAGCAAATATAAAGAAAAATCCCTAGAATCAAGGAGGGAGAGAAATGCTAGAGAAATCTCTAGAATCAAGGATGGGAGAAATGATTTTTCCCATCAGAGGAGGTTTGCTAGCGGGGATCTCTGGAGGGAGGGGTGGAGATTGATTGGTCTGCGAAAAAAGGGGAACAAAAGATAGAGACTAGAAAAGAGGACCATAGGTGAAAAAATAGACGAAAAATGAGGAGAGGCTTGGCTGCTACAGAATTGACTAGGTCTAATTCTTCTTCTACTATTTTCTTTAACTTTCGTTTGATGAATATTTTTATTTGGTATTTTATTGTCATGAATTTGAGATAAATTTGTAATCTTGGTTAGGAGAGAAATTACTAGTTACATAATTTATTGAGATCTATGCAAGTTTCTTTATTTTTCATTGAATAATCTATCATGATGTTTATTGTTTAATTCAAATTGTGTCGACGGGCAAATTTGATATTACATGTTTCTGTTGTACCGAGAGGTAGATAGGAATTTTGAGATGCATAATTGATTAAATGAATTAAATTGTTACAAAATAGTTGACATTAATTTATTTGGCATCGAGAATAAGATTCTAAAGAAATTTGGATTAAGTTTTGTTTTTTCAAAAATCAAAAGAAATTCTAAGACGAATTTAACTAGGCAATTCGAGAGAACCCTAGAAAAAATTAATTCTTGCTGTTCAATGAAAAATGTTGTAGCTTTCTGTTGCATTAGTGGTAAATTGTATGTAACGAGGAATTCGATCCTAACCAAAGCTTTTATTATCGTAATCTTCACAAATTATTTCAATTTATTTCTTATTCATATTTGAGTAACCTTAATTTTTATATTATTCTATAGCTCACGTCATTTTTCTTTATATTTCATTTTATTTTATATAATTTTATAGCAATTAAATTTAGTTAAGATTATCCTCGTGGAATCTATTTTTATTTACTTTGTATTACTTTGTTAACAACACGTGCACTTGCGTTAGGTATAGAAAATCACTAATAAGTTTTTGGCGCCGTTGTCGGGGATATTTCTTAATTATTTTATTTTTGTTATAATTAATTTTTACGTTTTATTCATTGTTCTTCAAGTACCATTTGCTTGATGTCTGACTAAGACAACTGAGATCTTGTTCCACACGATCTAGAGATTGAACAGACATTTCGAGCAAGAAGGAGACAACAACAACTACTACTTATTGAAGAAGACAATATTGCCAACCAAGAAGAAAGAATAAATAATCTTGATCGTATTATTGATGGCCGAGATCGGCTTATTCAGGATTTCGCCATTCCCACGTTTGATGATCTGAATCCCAATATTGTGAGACCATATTTACATGCTATCACATTTGAGTTAAAACCAGTCATGTTTCAGATGCTTCAAACAGTTGGGTAGTTTAGTGGATTGGTATCAGACAACCCTCATCATTATCTCAAGGTTTTTGGAGAAATGAGCGATTCATTCAATTTTCCTGGAGTTTCAACTGAAGCGTTAAGCCTCAAATTTATCATATTCCTTAATAGATAGAGCACGATATTAGTTAAACGGCATTCCATCAAATACTATCACTACATGGGGAGATTTAGCTAAGAAATTCATCATGAAATATCATCCACCAGTGAGAAACGCCAAATTGAGAAATGAAATCACAAGTTTTCAATAACGGGATCGTGAATCACTTTATGAGGCTTGAGACAGATTCAAAGAATTATTGAGATAGTGCCATAATCATGGAATACCACATTGGATTTAGCTAGAGACATTTTATAATGGACTTAATGGCCAGACCAGATCAATCATCGATGCTACAGCAAACGGAACTCTTCTATCAAAATCTTTCAATGAAGCTTATGACTTGTTGGAAAGAATGACAGTGAATAGTTACCAACAGCCTTAAGAAAGAGTTTACTCTACGAAGCGTGCATCTAAAGTTTATGATTTGGATGAAGTTTCTGCCTTAAATGCGAAAATTGCCATGCTGGAAAACACTATCAAATCGATGAACAAGTCATCAAAGCCAACGACGAAGGAAGTATCGTGTATTTTCTATGGGGAACACTGTGATGACAATTTATGTCCTACTAACCCAGAATATGCAAACTCTATATGTAACGCCCCCGAACCCACCCTTCGGTGCGCTACTTTGCTAACCAATCCCACGTTAAAACATAAACTCCCAAACATAAAAGAAACTTACACAGCTGAATTTACAACTAAACTCTCGAAACTCTCTTACTTCGTACCTAGCTGCCTAGACTCATCAATTCCTTTACCCCTAACCTTTCAGCACCACGGCGTCTTTCCCGAAAATTTCGGCAAAGTAACGCCTGAAAATGGCGCCTCTAAAATGCTAGGTACCTGCACACAAATCAATCCCAACCAGCTCCAGAATATTTCTAACCATCTAACCAACCTACGAAATCTCTAACAAACCACATATCGCCAAGAAATGCTATCAACATACAAAATAAGGAAAATCTCCAATATAGGGTAACACTTCACCCTGACCTATGACTATTTACAACGAATACACATCAGACATCCACCCAAAAAGAACTACACACCTAAGACATCCATCCAAAAAGAACTACACATTTCCATCAATTCACAAGCAGACATTTACAATACTACCAAAATACAAAACCCACATTCTCCGATGACCATGGTCGAGGCGCCCCGACAACTGCCTGCACCGACATGCCCCGTGCTTCTCCGACGGCTCCCAAGTCCTGGCTCACTCGCTCAGCTCACCTGTAACCGCATCGTTACCTACACCACAGAACACACACGCACACGTAAGCTTACGCTTAGTAAGTAGGGGATAACAATTATAGACAAGTACAATGCACACACAACAACCCTAACACAACAACACAAACACCCCAAGGCAACTCAACAAATCGTCTCAACACAACACGACGACACGACCAAACAATACTAGTTGCCCTCACCGCACCGAAGTGCCTCACTCATTGCCATGCCAGACAATGCCACACCACACAACAATGCAACTCACAACACGGCCATACCGATCAATGAACCTCGTTCATTATCAACTCACTGGTAGACACCTCCCGAACTGTCATACTTTCAGGCACTAATACGCGACGAGGTGACTCACACAAACACCTCCCGAAACTGTCATACTTTCAGACACTAATTCGCGACGAGGTGATTCACACAAACGCCTCCCGAAACTGTCATACTTTCAGACACTAATTCGCGACGAGGCGACTCACACAAACACCTCCCGAAACTGTCATACTTTCAGACACTAATTCGCCACGAGGTGATTCACACAAACACCAACAACAAGCAACTGCACAACCAAAACAATACAAGTCAACCACACAACCAAAACAATACAAGTCAACCACACAACCAAAACAATACAGGGCCACCATACAACCAAACCATGCTTAACCAAAAAAAACAGTAGCAAAGCAACCAATTCACAATTCAAACCAAGTAAAGCAACCAACTAACAATTCAAACAAAGCAAAGAAATCACCCAACAACAATTCCCTACCGTTCTGTGGTGTAGGCCCGAAGGCAAAACAAACGTCCTCTACTTACCTGGCGTCCTAGTCCGCTGAGAATTCTCGGCTCCCTCTCACCTACAGCTCGACCTACGACAAATAGTCAAACTTCATTACAATCAATCCTACATTCCCCAGTTACTCTCAAACTACTATTTCTAGCCTAATCCAACTAAAATCTAACTAAATGGGCCACCAATTTGGGTTCGGTAAAAACCGACCCGAACTTCGAACGCGCGTAACTCTTGCGTCGGTTATCGGAATCGAACGATTCCAGCGGCCACGCACTCCTCTAATAACCTATTTTAACCTGGTAAAATGAATTTTAAAACAAATAATCGTAACTAGGTCAAATACAGCAAAACCCGAATCTGCCCTAACCCGGAAATTTTCCCCTTTTCGGTTTTTCATCAATTCCCCTCAATTTCCACACCAATCCATCACCCTCACACCCAATTAGCCTAAACTAATCAAAATTCCGAGCTACACACACCAAAACCCGAAATCCCCAAATCGGGTTCTCTGATTTTTCACTCAATTCGGGCTCATCACAGCCAGGCGATGGAAGCCGGTCCAGGGGTTGGCAAACCCACGCCGGAAGCAACCCATTTCGGCAGGCGATCGGAGCCAAAACAAGCCCGTCGCTCACAGCCACGAACAGAACCGAAAACAGGGCAAAACCGAGTCTCACCTGCTGGTTCATGCGCGGAAACAACCGAAGCCCGCTCACCGCCGTTGTCTGGCCGGAGACCGTCAGAAATCGCCGTCGGTCTTGGTCGGAGAATGTCGCCTCGCCTCCCGCCGCTCTCCCCTTCTCCCCTGCCCTCGTCGGCCTTCAATCACAGAATAGCTTCGGCTATTCTGTTGTTTTTATTAAATTTTTATAATAATAATAATAATAATAAACTATTTATTAATTTAAACTAGCTAATTACCGTTTACCCTCCCGTACATTCAGCCAAATATAACGAACCCTCGATAATTCTCTCACCTCACCCTCGGTCTAACTCTTCCATCGAAACTCCCGAGCATAACTAATTAACCCAATAACTAACATAACTTAAATTAATCAAATCTAAAACCATTCACTTTTCTTTTAAATTAATTAAAACAATCTATTTTATTGTTCTTTTATTTTCTCTCCAATAAAAATAATCCCGGTGTTACAATCCACCCTCCTTACAAAAATTTTGTCCTCAAAATTTGTGGCCTTGATAATCCCTTAATTTACTCACTTCAATCTACCCTCCTAACTTTTTAGGTTGTAATACTAACTTAGACTACGCTATGATCGTAATCATCTAAAGTTCTATGTATCCAAAGTTCCCAACTATTCACTTCATATCTTATACTCCCAAACCCCTCTAACTTCATTTCCGACTCTAGCTTTGCTACCCCAATCGAGTAATTCTAAGAACTTAATGAGTACACATCTTACCTTAGGTTCTACTACCCTCTTAACGTCTGGGCTGCCTACTCAACTACCCTATGACCTAATCATCTATCGGGTGCCTCTAATTATCTCTCGGTAATAACAATGCCTACCTCTCCAAAGTTTTGAATTCATCTAACTCTACCCTCTATGGCTTAAAGCATTCATCACTTAGACCCTTAATTCTCTGTAACTTAATTCTCAACTCTAGTTTTCCTCAAGTTCCGTTTATCTAAATCGTTATTTTCTATTTTCGTGTCTATCACACAAGTACATCAAGCCCTCAATACATCCTCCATTAAAATTTACTAATCTCCTCACATACCTCACTTCTCACTCTTCACCCAATAACAAAGGTCAAACACATATCTTAGTCTAACTTTCATAATTATGTATTCCTACACATTTATTAACTTTAACTTAATCAATTTAATTCTTTCAAACTTTTACAATTTAATTCTCAATATCCTTTAAGTTCTTTAACTTCATACAAAATACTCAATTTCTAGTGGCTAACTCTCTTATCCTAACTCTCTCTCATAGTTAACTAATCTCATCGCTTAAATCTAGAATATAATCTAATCGTTCTTCTAGCTTACATCTCTCAACTTTTGTTTTCTTAATCATATTCTAATAGTACTCAAGTTTAATTTACATCCTATGCTTAAGCTTATCCACTCTTAAACTTATCGACGCAAGTCTAAGCTAGTTACCACCTCCACGGTTCTTATCCTAACATTTTTCATGTAATTTCTCGTCCCTCTCGTTCAAAAGTCCTGTATCTTCTCAACTCCCATGCTACCAAACACTTAAAGTCTAAACCTAAATTTCTAACCTTTCTCTTCCTACACAATACTACTTCTAACCTCATTTCCAAATTTCTCAACACTCATACAAATCTCAACGTTCACTCGGATTCTCTCCAAATTTACTACATACTTGACTCTCTTTGGCTCTTCTACTTAGGTTTTTCTTGCATAAAGTTCATTAGAATTTTCCCTTAACAATTACTTAGTTAAACACTTGAATACATAAGCTAGACACTCAAATACAATCTACATTTAAATACTTCTAACTCTACATAGTTCTAAACTATACCACTTTTACCTCTACACACATCTTCATAATTATAGTAATGGCATTACGACGATCTAAGATGTCTCCCATAATGTCGTTCTAAATTTCAAACTTCTATCTGGTTTATCGTAGTATTTCCTAGTACACCCAAGGGTTTGCTAACTAGGCTCCAATTCTATCTATTCCAAATTTTATCTCTCTTAAGATATCTCCTTAAGGGTAAAATCCTAGACGTACCATTTTTACAAACATCTAGGTTATTTGTGTTAATACATAGCTCCCTCATCCTAAGGTCTACCTCGCCTTACAATCAACCCAACATGTCCTCACCATTTTCCTGCTACGACACAACTCACACCCTTCCTAACGTCTATCACTTCTACCCAGGCTAACGTTTCCACGCAACTCGGATCGACCATAACTCTTTTCTCACATTCCTAGGGTTATCAGTCTTACATTCTCATCCTAAGATTCTTTAATCTCTCTATGTTCAATTCTACTTCTGTCTATCCTACGGATGTTACCTTGTCCATTTCGCTTTTCCAATAAATTCCTAGCTATTTGAACTATCAGTTCACTATGTCAACACACATGTCTATGAATTAGCTGAAGGGATCCACTAAAGTTGTCTCGGTACTCTCGGACTGTTCTAATCTATTACAGTTCTATGACAGTTCCAAATTACAGTTCTAAAATAACAGGGGTTAAACAATCTAATCTTAGATATAAACTAACTAAAAGTAAAGAAATACTTACAATCGGTGAAGCACGTTGCATGGCGGGCGGCATTGTCGGGTAATCATTTGAACGACACGACTATTTATGCTCTGATACCATCTTGTAACGCCCCCGAACCCACCCTGGCTCGGTGCGCTACTTTGCTAACCAATCCCACGTTAAAACATAAACTCCCAAACATAAAAGAAACTTACACAGCTGAATTTACAACTAAACTCCTGAAACTCTCTTACTTCGTACCAAGCTGCCTAGACTCATCAATTCCTTTACCCCTAACCTTTCAGCACCACGGCGTCTTTCCCGAAAATTTCGACAAAGTAACGCCTGAAAATGGCGCCTCCTAAATGCTAGGTACCTGCACACAAATCAATCCCAACCAGATCCAGAATATTTCTAACCATCTAACCAACCTACGAAATCTCTAACAAACCACATATCGCCAAGAAATGCTATCAACATACAAAATAAGGAAAATCTCCAATATAGGGTAACACTTCACCCTGACCTATGACTATTTACAACGAATACACATCAGACATCCACCCAAAAAGAACTACACACCTAAGACATCCATCCAAAAAGAACTACACATTTCCATCAATTCACAAGCAGACATTTACAATACTACCAAAATACAAAACCCACATTCTCCGATGACCATGGTCGAGGCGCCCCGACAACTGCCTGCACCGACATGCCCCGTGCTTCTCCGACGGCTCCCAAGTCCTGGCTCACTCGCTCAGCTCACCTGTAACCGCATCGTTACCTACACCACAGAACACACACGCACACGTAAGCTTACGCTTCGCAAGTAGGGGATAACAATTATAGACAAGTACAATGCACACACAACAACCCTAACACAACAACACAAACACCCAAGGCAACTCAACAAATCGTCTCAACACAACACGACGACACGACCAAACAATACTAGTTGCCCTCACCGCACCGAAGTGCCTCACTCATTGCCATGCCAGACAATGCCACACCACACAACAATGCAACTCACAACACGGCCATACCGATCAATGAACCTCGTTCATTATCAACTCACTGGTAGACACCTCCCGAACTGTCATACTTTCAGACACTAATTCGCGACGAGGTGACTCACACAAACACCTCCCGAAACTGTCATACTTTCAGACACTAATTCGCGACGAGGTGATTCACACAAACGCCTCCCGAAACTGTCATACTTTCAGACACTAATTCGCGACGAGGCGACTCACACAAACACCTCCCGAAACTGTCATACTTTCAGACACTAATTCGCCACGAGGTGATTCACACAAACACCAACAACAAGCAACCTGCACAACCAAAACAATACAAGTCAACCACACAACCAAAACAATACAAGTCAACCACACAACCAAAACAATACAGGGCCACCATACAACCAAACCATGCTTAACCAAAAAAAACAGTAGCAAAGCAACCAATTCACAATTCAAACCAAGGTAAAGCAACCAACTAACCAATTCAAACAAAGCAAAGAAATCACCCAACAACAATTCCCTACCGTTCTGTGGTGTAGGCCCGAAGGCAAAACAAACGTCCTCTACTACCTGGCGTCCTAGTCCGCTGAGAATTCTCGGCTCCCTCTCACCTACAGCTCGACCTACGACAAATAGTCAAACTTCATTACAATCAATCCTACATTCCCCAGTTACTCTCAAACTACTATTTCTAGCCTAATCCAACTAAAAACTAAATGGGCCACCAATTTGGGTTCGGTAAAAACCGACCCGAACTTCGAACGCGCGTAACTCTTGCGTCGGTTATCGGAATCGAACGATTCCAGCGGCCACGCACTCCTCTAATAACCTATTTAACCTGGTAAAATGAATTTTAAAACAAATAATCGTAACTAGGTCAAATACAGCAAAACCCGAATCTGCCCTAACCCGGAAATTTTCCCCTTTTCGGTTTTTCATCAATTCCCCTCAATTTCCACACCATCCATCACCCTCACACCCAATTAGCCTAAACTAATCAAAATTCCGAGCTACACACACCAAAACCCGAAATCCCCAAATCGGGTTCTCTGATTTTTCACTCAATTCGGGCTCATCACAGCCAGGCGATGGAAGCCGGTCCAGGGGTTGGCAAACCCACGCCGGAAGCAACCCATTTCGGCAGGCGATCGGAGCCAAAACAAGCCCGTCGCTCACAGCCACGAACAGAACCGAAAACAGGGCAAAACCGAGTCTCACCTGCTGGTTCATGCGCGGAAACAACCGAAGCCCGCTCACCGCCGTTGTCTGGCCGGAGACCGTCAGAAATCGCCGTCGGTCTTGGTCGGAGAATGTCGCCTCGCCTCCCGCCGCTCTCCCCTTCTCCCCTGCCCTCGTCGGCCTTCAATCAACAGAATAGCTTCGGCTATTCTGTTGTTTTTATTAAATTTTTATAATAATAATAATAATAATAAAACTATTTTATTAATTTAAACTAGCTAATTACCGTTTTACCCTCCCGTACATTCAGCCAAATATAACGAACCCTCGATAATTCTCTCACCTCACCCTCGGTCTAACTCTTCCATCGAAACTCCCGAGCATAACTAATTAACCCAATAACTAACATAACTTAAATTAATCAAATCTAAAACCATTCACTTTTCTTTTAAATTAATTAAAACAATCTATTTTATTGTTCTTTTATTTTCTCTCCAATAAAAATAATCCCGGGTGTTACAATCCACCCTCCTTACAAAAATTTTGTCCTCAAAATTTGTGGCCTTGATAATCCCTTAATTTACTCACTTCAATCTACCCTCCTAACTTTTTAGGTTGTAATACTAACTTAGACTACGCTATGATCGTAATCATCTAAAGTTCTATGTATCCAAAGTTCCCAACTATTCACTTCATATCTTATACTCCCAAACCCCTCTAACTTCATTTCCGACTCTAGCTTTGCTACCCCAATCGAGTAATTCTAAGAACTTAATGAGTACACATCTTACCTTAGGTTCTACTACCCTCTTAACGTCTGGGCTGCCTACTCAACTACCCTATGACCTAATCATCTATCGGGTGCCTCTAATTATCTCTCGGTAATAACAATGCCTACCTCTCCAAAGTTTTGAATTCATCTAACTCTACCCTCTATGGCTTAAAGCATTCATCACTTAGACCCTTAATTCTCTGTAACTTAATTCTCAACTCTAGTTTTTCCTCAAGTTCCGTTTATCTAAATCGTTATTTTCTATTTTCGTGTCTATCACACAAGTACATCAAGCCCTCAATACATCCTCCATTAAAATTTACTAATCTCCTCACATACCTCACTTCTCACTCTTCACCCAATAACAAAGGTCAAACACATATCTTAGTCTAACTTTCATAATTATGTATTCCTACACATTTATTAACTTTAACTTAATCAATTTAATTCTTTCAAACTTTTACAATTTAATTCTCAATATCCTTTAAGTTCTTTAACTTCATACAAAATACTCAATTTCTAGTGGCTAACTCTCTTATCCTAACTCTCTCTCATAGTAACTAATCTCATCGCTTAAATCTAGAATATAATCTAATCGTTCTTCTAGCTTACATCTCTCAACTTTTGTTTTCTTAATCATATTCTAATAGTACTCAAGTTTAATTTACATCCTATGCTTAAGCTTATCCACTCTTAAACTTATCGACGCAAGTCTAAGCTAGTTACCACCTCCACGGTTCTTATCCTAACATTTTTCATGTAATTTCTCGTCCCTCTCGTTCAAAAGTCCTGTATCTTCTCAACTCCCATGCTACCAAACACTTAAAGTCTAAACCTAAATTTCTAACCTTTCTCTTCCTACACAATACTACTTCTAACCTCATTTCCAAATTTCTCAACACTCATACAAATCTCAACGTTCACTCGGGATTCTCTCCAAATTTACTACATACTTGACTCTCTTTGGCTCTTCTACTTAGGTTTTTTCTTGCATAAAGTTCATTAGAATTTTCCCTTAACAATTTACTTAAGTTAAACACTTGAATACATAAGCTAGACACTCAAATACAATCTACATTTAAATACTTCTAACTCTACATAGTTCTAAACTATACCACTTTTACCTCTACACACATCTTCATAATTATAGTAATGGCATTACGACGATCTAAGATGTCTCCCAATAATGTCGTTCTAAATTTCAAACTTCTATCTGGTTTATCGTAGTATTTCCTAGTACACCCAAGGGTTTGCTAACTAGGCTCCAATTCTATCTATTCCAAATTTTATCTCTCTTAAGATATCTCCTTAAGGGTAAAATCCTAGACGTACCATTTTTACAAACATCTAGGTTATTTGTGTTAATACATAGCTCCCTCATCCTAAGGTCTACCTCGCCTTACAATCAACCCAACATGTCCTCACCATTTTCCTGCTACGACACAACTCACACCCTTCCTAACGTCTATCACTTCTACCCAGGCTAACGTTTCCACTCAACTCGGATCGACCATAACTCTTTTTCTCACATTCCTAGGGTTATCAGTCTTACATTCTCATCCTAAGATTCTTTAATCTCTCTATGTTCAATTCTACTTCTGTCTATCCTACGGATGTTACCTTGTCCATTTCGCTTTTCCAATAAATTCCTAGCTATTTGAACTATCAGTTCACTATGTCAACACACATGTCTATGAATTAGCTGAAGGGATCCACTAAGTTGTCTCGGTACTCTCGGACTGTTCTAATCTATTACAGTTCTATGACAGTTCCAAATTACAGTTCTAAAATAACAGGGGTTAAACAATCTAATCTTAGATATAAACTAACTAAAAGTAAAGAAATACTTACAATCGGTGAAGCACGTTGCATGGCGGGCGGCATTGTCGGGTAATCATTTGAACGACACGACTATTTATGCTCTGATACCATCTTGTAACGCCCCCGAACCCACCCTGGCTCGGTGCGCTACTTTGCTAACCAATCCCACGTTAAAACATAAACTCCCAAACATAAAAGAAACTTACACAGCTGAATTTACAACTAAACTCCTGAAACTCTCTTACTTCGTACCAAGCTGCCTAGACTCATCAATTCCTTTACCCCTAACCTTTCAGCACCACGGCGTCTTTCCCGAAAATTTCGACAAAGTAACGCCTGAAAATGGCGCCTCCAAAATGCTAGGTACCTGCACACAAATCAATCCCAACCAGATCCAGAATATTTCTAACCATCTAACCAACCTACGAAATCTCTAACAAACCACATATCGCCAAGAAATGCTATCAACATACAAAATAAGGAAAATCTCCAATATAGGGTAACATTTCACCCTGACCTATGACTATTTACAACGAATACACATCAGACATCCACCCAAAAAGAACTACACACCTAAGACATCCATCCAAAAAGAACTACACATTTCCATCAATTCACAAGCAGACATTTACAATACTACCAAAATACAAAACCCACATTCTCCGATGACCATGGTCGAGGCGCCCCGACAACTGCCTGCACCGACATGCCCCGTACTTCTCCGACGGCTCCCAAGTCCTGGCTCACTCGCTCAGCTCACCTGTAACCGCATCGTTACCTACACCACAGAACACACACGCACACGTAAGCTTACGCTTCGCAAGTAGGGGATAACAATTATAGACAAGTACAATGCACACACAACAACCCTAACACAACAACACAAACACCCCAAGGCAACTCAACAAATCGTCTCAACACAACACGACGACACGACCAAACAATACTAGTTGCCCTCACCGCACCGAAGTGCCTCACTCATTGCCATGCCAGACAATGCCACACCACACAACAATGCAACTCACAACACGGCCATACCGATCAATGAACCTCGTTCATTATCAACTCACTGGTAGACACCTCCCGAACTGTCATACTTTCAGACACTAATTCGCGACGAGGTGACTCACACAAACACCTCCCGAAACTGTCATACTTTCAGACACTAATTCGCGACGAGGTGATTCACACAAACGCCTCCCGAAACTGTCATACTTTCAGACACTAATTCGCGACGAGGCGACTCACACAAACACCTCCCGAAACTATCATACTTTCAGACCCTAATTCGCGACGAGGTGATTCACACAAACACCAACAACAAGCAACCGCACAACCAAAACAATACAAGTCAACCACACAACCAAAACAATACAAGTCAACCACACAACCAAAACAATACAGGGCCACCATACAACCAAACCATGCTTAACCAAAACAAACAATAGCAAAGCAACCAATTCACAATTCAAACCAAGTAAAGCAACCAACTAACAATTCAAACAAAGCAAAGCAATCACCCAACAACAATTCCCAACCGTTCTGTGGTGTAGGCCCGAAGGCAAAACAAACGTCCTCTACTTACCTGGCGTCCTAGCCCGCTGAGAATTCTCGGTTCCCTCTCACCTACAGCTCGACCTACGACAAATAGTCAAAATTCATTACAATCAATCCTACATTCCCCAATTACTCTCAAACTACTATTTCTAGCCTAATCCAACTAAAATCTAACTAAATGGGCCACCAATTTGGGTTCGGTAAAAACTGACCCAAACTTCGAACACGCGTAACTCTTGCGTCGGTTATCGGAATCGAACGATTCCAGCGGCCACGCACTCCTCTAATAACCTATTTTAACCTGGCAAAATGAATTTTAAAACAAATAATCGTAACTAGGTCAAATACAGCAAAACCCGAATCTGCCCTAACTAGGAAATTTTCCCCTTTTTGGTTTTTCATCAATTCCACTCAATTTCCACACCAAGCCATCACCCTCACACCCAATTAGCCTAAACTAATCAAAATTCCGAGCTACACACACCAAAACCCGAAATCCCCAAATCGGGTTCTCTGATTTTTCACTCAATTCGGGCTCATCACAGCCAGGCGATGGAAGCCGGTCCAGGGGTTGGCAAACCCACGCTGGAAGCAACCCATTTCGGCAGGCGATCGGAGCCAAAATAAGCCCGTCGCTCACAGCCACGAACAGAACCGAAAACAGGGCAAAACCGAGTCTCACCTGCTGGTTCATGCGCAGAAACAACCGAAGCCCGCTCGCCGCCGTTGTTTGGCCGGAGACCGTCAGAAATCGCCGTCGGTCTTGGTCGGAGAACGTCGCCTCGCCTCCCGCCGCTCTCCCCTTCTCCCCTGCCCTCGTCGGCCTTCGAGCAACAGAATAGCTTCGGCTATTCTGTTGTTTTTATTAAATTTTTATAATAATAATAATAATAATAATAAAACTATTTTATTAATTTAAACTAGCTAATTACCGTTTTACCCTCCCGTACATTCAGCCAAATATAACGAACCCTCGATAATTCTCTCACCTCACCCTCGGTCTAACTCTTCCATCGAAACTCCCGAGCATAACTAATTAACCCAATAACTAACATAACTTAAATTAATCAAATCTAAAACCATTCACTTTTCTTTTAAATTAATTAAAACAATCTATTTTATTGTTCTTTTATTTTCTCTCCAATAAAAATAATCCCGGGTGTTACACTATAGGATACAACAGGAACAACATTCCCTACTCTCAATCATATAATCCTGGCTGGAAACAACATTCAAACTTTCAGTGGAACTCCCAGCAGCAGAATGCTACAGCACTAAGCAGATCTACCGAAAACTACTCTCAAGGATTCTCGCAAACAACTCATAGTTCGATGCCTCAAGAGAAATCATAAGGTCTTTCCAGAGAATACGCCTCCAAAACAGACGTAATTCTACAAAATTTGGCTGCGTCCATCACAAACATCGAAACTCAAATGAGACAGTTAACTCAATCCATGAACACAAAGAATATGGAACAATTACCGAGTGATACAGAAGTACCGCAAAAATCAAGAAATGAGCATTGCAAGGCCATTGTATTGAAGAATGGAAGGAAACTTGAAATTCTAGAAAAACAACATAGGGCTGAAAATTTAAAGAAACAAGATGAGTTGGTTGAACAAAAGGATTTAGATGAATCAGAAAAGTGTAACCTAGTGACTGATGTTGTAGCTACACCGCAACAGCAGCAAGGTGAATTGAAAATTCAGAGGCCACCACCACCATTTTCCAAAAGATTGCAGAAACATAATCAGGACAAGAAGTTTAAAATATTCCTTGATGTTCTTAAGCAACTCTACATTAATGTGCCATTGGTGGAAGCACTTGAACAAATGCCCAACTACGCAAAGTTTATGAAGGATATTTTGTCCAAGAAAAGAAGGCTAGGAGAATTTGAAATGGTAGCCATGACTGAAGAAACAAGTTATATATTATAGAATAAGATCCCACCTAAATTGAAATATCCAGGCAGCTTCACCATTCCATGCACGATCATCAACAACTATTTTGGGAAAGCTTTGTGTGATTTAGGAGCGAGTATTAATTTAATCCCCATGTCCATCTTCAAGAAACTGGGAATAGGAAAAGCTCGACCTACTATAGTTACTCTATAACTCGTTGAACGCTCATTAACTCATCCTCAAGGGAAGATAGAAAACGTACTAGTAAAAGTAGATAAATTTATTTTCCCAACAGGCTTCATTATTTTGGATTACGAAGTAGACTGTGAAGTGTCCATCATATTGGGAAGACCTTCTTAGCCAATAGAAGAACGTTAATCGATGTTCAAAAAGGGGAACTCACTATGAGGGTGAATGATCAACAGGTTACCTTCAACGTTTTAAAATCCATGAAGTGTCCTTATGATGAAGAAGACTGTTTTAGTATCTAAAAAAAACAAAAACAAAAGAAAAATAGCAGATTTCTTGGGGCTACAAAAAACAGTTTGAAGCATTAGTGAGAACGGAAGATAACCCATAATTTCTTAAGCCATCCATTGATGATGCACCAACACTGGAGCTTAAACAACTGCCTTCTCACCTCAAATATGCATTTTTAGGACTCAAAGAGACCATTCCTGTTATTATTTTGGTTACTTTGACAACCATGCAAAAGGAAAAATTACTCCAAATATTGAGAACTTACAAACAAGCTTTGACATGGACAGTTAGAGTCATAAAGGGGATTAGTCCTAGTATTTATATGCACAAAATACTCATAGAAGATGGATACATTGCATCTATAAAGTAACATAGAAGATTGAATCCAGTGATAAAGGAAGTTGTGAAGAAGGAAATTCTCAAATGGTTGGATGCTGGAATTATTTTCCCAATTTCAGATAGCTCCTGGTTAACCCAGTTCAATGTATTCCAAAGAAATGTGAGACAACAGTTATATCCAATGAAAAGAATGAGTTGATTCCAACGAGAACAAAAACAGGATGGAGAATTTGTATGGATTATTGAAAATTAAACAAGGTCACACGTAAAGATCATTTCCCGCTACCGTTTATTGATCAGATGCTAGACAGGTTGGCTAGTAAAAAAATTTATTGTTTTCTTAATGGGTATTCAGGCTATAATCAAATCACAATTGCTCCCGAAGATCAAGAGAAAACTATGTTTACATGTCCTTACGAAACTTTCACATTTCAGAGAATGCCTTTTGGGTTGTGCAACGCTCCAGCAACTTTCCAATGTTTGTCCATATTTTTAGACATGGTCGAAGAATGTTTGGAGATTTTCGTGGAGGATTTCTCAATTGTTGGAGAGTCTTTTTAAACATGTTTGAAAAATTTAGAGTGAGTTTTGAAAAGATGTCAGGAAACGAATTTGGTATTGAATTGGGAGAAAGGTCATTTTATGGTTCTCGAAAGGATAGTATTGGCGCATCGAGTCTTGGAAAAGAGTTTAGAAGTGGATAAAGCGAAAGTATAAATCATTGAAAATTTACCTCCACCAAATACAGTAAAGGGGATTCGAAGTTTTTTAGACCATGCAGGATTTTATCGTCATTTCATTAAGGACTTCTCAAAAATCTCTAAACCCATATGCAGGTTACTGGAACAGAGTACTTCATTTCACTTTCACAAAGACTATTTGGAAGCATTTGATGTATTGAAGCATAAATTAGTAACTACGCCTGTGATTGCAGCACCCGATTGGTCCATGCCATTTATTCTGATGTGCGATGTCAGTGATCATGCTGTGGAAGTAGTGTTGGGACAGAAGAGAGATGAAATATTCCATTCCATCTACTATGCTAGCAAAACTCTCAATGATGCGTAGAAAAACTACACAACTACAGAGAAAGAGTTACTCGCAGTAGTATTTGCTTTTGATAAATTCGGAGCGTATTTGATAGGAACGAAGGTGATTGGAACACCTAGTGCAATTAATAGTGACGAAGGATCTCACTTCTGCAATAGATCTTTCAATGGATTATTAAGAAAGTATGGAGTCAGGCATAAGGTGACCACAACATATCACCCACAGAGTAATGGCCAAGCGGAGACTTCTAACAGAGAGATAAAATGAATTTTGGAAAAAGTGGTGAATCCCAATAGGAAGGATTGGTCTCAAAAACTAGATGATGCGTTGTGTGCATACAGAACAACTTATAAAACTCCTCTGGGCACTACTCCATACAATTTGATTTACGAAAAAGTCTACCACCTACCTGTAGAACTTGAACATAAAGCTTATTGAGTAATTAAGACATTAAATTTGGATTTACAGTGGGCAGGCAGAAATTGGTTTTTACAGCTGCAAGAATTAGAAGAACTGAAGATGGGTGCTTATGAGAATGCTAGAAATTACAAAGAAAAAGTAAAGAGATGGCATGACAGAAAAATGCAGTAGCGATTTTTTGAAAAAGGACAGGCAATTTTACTTTTTAATTCGAGATTAAAGTTATTTCCAGGCAAGTTAAAATCTCAGTGGTCTGGCCCCTTTGAAGTGATAGAAGTTTATCCATATGCCAACTTCGAATTACGAGATGAAAAAAGCGGTCATAGTTTTAAAGTCAATGGCCAGAGAGTAAAACATTATCTTGAAGAAAAATTGACAGCAATTACGTCAATTCCTCTAAAAGACAGAAAAGCAATATGAAGCATGAGAAAGTCAGGCTGAAAACTAAAAAAAAATCAAGCGCTTATTGGGAGGCAACCTAATTTCTGATACCCTTTTGTTTCCTTATATTTTGTTAAAAAGAATGTTGATGCTACAATGTTTGTTGTAGCATCACAAATGTTTTTCATAAAAAAAAAAAAAACAAGAAGAAGAGAAAGAATAAAAGTGGAATAAATAGAATTAAATAATTAGGTTTATTAATCTAATTATTTAGTTTTAACTGACTGCCTTTCCCAAAAAAATTCTCTCTTCTTCAAATTTTATTTTTCTGATTCACACTTCCCTCTTCTTTATCCATAACACTGTTGCAGCGATTTTTCAGAATCTCATACCACACGAAATTTTTCATCTACTTGCAGGATACCAGATACAAATATGAGATCCAAGAGTTCTGGAAGTAAAGCTACGGAGGATTTGCACCAGCCGGAATTCACCTCTGAAGTAGCAAAACTCCGATATGAGCAAAGGATGAAGTAGAAAACCTTTGCGGTAGAAAAAGAGTTTGTCATTTCTGACGGCAATTACACTGGGTACCCGAGCTATATCTCTTCAATTATTCAAGAGCGCAACTGGATGAGGTTTTGTGCTCTTCCTGAAGAGGTAATAACAAATTTGGTTAGCAAATTCTATGCCAATTTTGAGGGCAAGCTACCCTAGATGGTAAGGGTCAGAAAACAAAAGGTAAAAATTTCGCCTGCAGAAATAAACTCTTTTTATAATTTAGAGGAAGTGGAGGATGAATTTTATATGCACGCAGACAATCAATCACCATTGTGCCTGAAAGCTGTGCTGAACGAAATTGCTGAACCCGACACTGAATAGGCTATTTCTAAAACATGATCCTTCTTACTCCCTCGCATTAAGCTACTACCGAAGGAAAAAGTATGGTATCCTTTTATTAAAAGTCGCTTATTACCTTCATCTCACGGATAGCATGTGACTAAGGATAGAGCCATTTTATTATACTGCATTATGACTGAAAAACACATTAACATTGAGATGATTATATATAGAAACTTATGTGCTAATGCGTTGAGACCCAAGGGGCAATTTCTCTATCATTCTCTCATAACAATATTATATGAACATGCTGGAGTAAAAAGAATAGCGTTGAACAAATTGGAGGAAGAAGAAGCTGATGAGGATGAAGAACCAAGCAAGAGAAAGTCACATGATCCAAATGCTGCAAGTGGAGCTACAGCATCAGCAAAGAGCACTGCCTATCAACAACAAATTATGGAAGGCTTACGGCTTTTAGATGAAAAACTGGCAAAACAACAAGAAACTCTGCTCATGATGGAACAGAGAATTAGCCAACATGTGATTGTTAGCTTAAATGCATTTAAGTAACTATATTTTTTATGATTATGTTTAATCTATATGATTATGATTAACATGATATTGGATTATACTATAAATAGTATTTATCTAAAAATGCCCTTTAAAAAGAGTATTGTGTTTTCTAACGATTTTGGTTAAATGTTGGTAGTCAAGTCCGATGTTTGCAAAATGACAAAGGGACATCGACCGAATCAAGGCAGTTGTAGTTGTCTGTGGAAATTACATCGACCAGACTAACAACTACTAAGATCAATGTTGACCGATGGTGGAACTAAGTTGCATCGTCCAGACTTTGAACATCAACCGAAATCGACGTCGTCCAGACTTTGAACGTCAACCGAAATCAGCGTCGTCCAAACTTTGAACATCAACCGAAATCGACGTCGTCTAGACTTTGAACGTCAACCGAAATCAACGTCGTCCACACTAATGACAGACGCTGTAGTCCACGCAAATGAAAGACACAGTCGTCCACACTAATGACAGACACTATCATCCACGCAAATGAAAGACGCAGTCGTCAACACTAATGACAGATGCAGTTGTCCACAACAATGAAAGACGCATTCATTCGAGCTCATTTGTAACGCCCCGAGTTATCTGAACCCGGTTCGTCACACAAAAGCCCGTACACGACTAAGAAATTTCAACCATAATTTAAAACTTCTCTCAACATTCAAGATTTGACATTTTCTAAAACTTCAAAAAAACGTTTTAAAAAAAAAACTTGCAGCGGAAATCATTTGAACAACAATAGAGTTAAACAAAACTTCGAGACATTGTTTGAAATGTTAAGAAACAATTGGCAATTAGGAAATAAAGTTTAAACCGTGGAATACATGAGGAGTCGCAGAAGTCAAATGCATCTGCTGATGAATAAAGTCAACGGAAGAAGCAGAAACAGAAAATAGAAGGCTTCTACCGATGACGTCAACCAGAAGAGTTGAAAACAAAAGACATCTCTCGGTGGACTGTATCTTCCGATGACGTCAGCCGGATAATTCAATTATCCAACATCAACCGATCGCAAAACGACAAGTTTTACGTCTCGCATCTACCGACGGCAAAACGACAAAAATCTCTCATTTCCTCCTTCCGATAGAATAAACTGTATACATCGATCACTAAACGACAGAGCATAATACCCACTCATACCAATAGTGTAAAATCTACATCTTCCGATAGAATTTAATCTACATCATCCGATTGAATAAATTTCATGTACCGATGACTTTACTGAGACATCATCCGATGGCTTTACTGAAGACATTTTCTGATAGACAACATAACTATAACTCAACATCTACTGATAGACATCATCTACCGATAGAGGGCAGAACGACATTTCAACTATTTCTTGCTATGCAAACACGACTCTAAGTACAGAAAAGAATTTACTACTGCACTGAAACCATTCAGAAATAATTCGAATCATTGTATTACCCAAATCCAGTAAAAACCAACATTTAAAAGCTCAACAGAATATTTTTATCAGGAAATCTCAAAACGTATTCAATATATTAAAAACCACTACTGTCATGAAAACTCAGCATACTTAAATTGAAACATTGTCAACTAAACCTTCACACCAACTGATACCAGTTAAACCGCCTCATCAGTTTACCAGGCCGAAACATGGATGTACTCCTCCAACCAGGGCTAATCATCTGTGCAATCAGGAAAATCACCTGCAGTATCCTCAACACCTACATCACAAAACTCATCTATTAGCCTAATGCTAAGTAAGTAAAGCAGTAATGAAATGAAATGCTGAAACATAAATTCCTAAACATGCAATTTCTACTTTCTCATCTCAGTTGCATTCACATTCATTCATAAGCTGATCTGATCCCTCGGTTCCCTTGGGAAATGGATCAATTTTCCCAATGTTATACATCCTCTACTCGATTAAGAGGCGGATGAATTCCCTTAATAGCTGATCTGATCCTTCTGTTCCCTTGGGAGTGAGATCAATCCTCCCAATGTTATAAATCCCTTCATAAGTTAAGGGGTGGATTAGTTCCCTTAATAGTTTGTCTGTCACATTCAGTTCATGCCTTACCATCCTTACATGAAAATTCATTTTCGCAATCTTTTAAAAACATGATGCATGACATACAAAATCATTCACACAATACATAACCCTACTGTTTTGTGATGTAGGCCCGAAGGCACACACAATACTTCACTTACCTGGCTCTCCTGGAAATGCTCGGTTTCAACTACTCCAGAAGCTCGCTCACCTAAGGTCATGACAGTACAGTAATTCAACTCTCACTAAACCTTACCAAAAATCAATAATATGCTTGAGGAAACCGATTTGAAACTCTGCTGCCCGTGCATTCTCATTTATCACCAAGAACCCGAACCTACCCTCAATCACAGCATCCTCAAAATCTTCACATTGTATTTTCTTAGTTATCTAATCGCTACAATACAAGAAAAACAAAGAAGACTTACCTAGGTTGGAGGAGAATCGGGCGAGAGAATCGCCTAGAGAGCTCTACTGCTCGAGCTGAAAACGGAAAGAGGGAAATAGGGAATAGTAGCGGCTACAATGTATTAACACTTCCCTTAAATACGTTATCCGTTTTAAAACCCCACTTTACATAAATGCCCTCGCCTAGTCACTCATTAACCAAATAAATAATTCTCCAAATTCTTTCATAAAATTGCACATCATTATTTGATAAGTTAAATTTGGTTTAGCGGAACTGGGTGCTACATCATTGGTCCAAAGACTCAATCGTCCAGACTTTAAAGACCGTGAGCGATAGTGACTTCAGAACACAACGACTAATTTTTTTGAGTACGGAAAGCTCTCCAACGGTCATATTTTTGTATGGAGACAAGGACCTTTCCGAATGCGAAGCAAATCACAGACAGAGTATAAATAGAAGAATTAAGCTCAGGAGAACAACTTTTTGCTAAAACTCTATCTGAACCCTTACACGCAAAAAGGCTTTGTAATACTCTATTATTTTCTCACACCTCTCGAGAATTTAACTGGAGATTAATATTTGTGAGAGTGTAGCCTGTGCTGTAAATCTTATCCATTCTGTTAAAGTGTAAAGGCAGTGGATTGTCGTCAGTGAAGAGCAATCCAGATTTGTAAAAGGCGGTAGATCGTCGCCCGTGAAGTGCGATCTAGATTTCTCTGAGGAGAAGGAAAGAATCTTCAAGGGGGAGCCTTGGAGCGTGGATGTAGGCAAGATTGGCCGAACCACGTTAAAAACTACGGTGTCGATTTCTCTCTAACTCTTACTTTAGATTGCTTGTTTGTTTGCTGTAAACTTAGAAACTGTACACAAAGAGAGAAAACTATTGGGTTAAGAAATTAACTTAAAAAAGTCTAATTCACCCCTCTCTTAGACAATCACGTTCCTACAGTTGGTATCAGAGCGAGGTTAAACATTCTCTAAGTTTTTTTTTAAATACTCTATGATATATTATCTATATATATATATATATATATATTTACAATGGCATTCAACACAATTGCCTCACACATAGAGGGTCAGTCCATCTCCAGGCCACCACTATTTGATGGCAGTGACTATGTTTACTAGAAGGCAAGAATGAGAATATTCGTTCAAGCCATGAACTATGAATTATGGAACATTATAGAAAATGGTCCATTTAAATCCATGAAAACTGAAAATTGGGTTAGTATCCTAAAATTGGCTAATGAACTAACTAAATCAGACAAGAAAAACTTGAGTTTAAATGCCAAAGCAGTAAATACCTTATACTGTGCTCTAAACAGGGATGAATTTAATAAAGTACAAGGTTGTGATAGTGCCCAAGAAATATGGCACTTATTAGAGATTACTCATGAGGGAACAAACCAGGTTAAGGAGAGTAAACTAAGTATACTTGTACATGAGTATGAACTCTTTTCGATGGAAAAGGATGAGTCTAATGCATCTATGTTTACTCAATTCACTAACATTACTAATGGCTTAAAAGTTCTTGGTAAGATTTATTCAGGTGAATAACTAGTAAGAAAGATCCTTCGGTGCCTACCAAGAGCCTGACAACCGAAAGTGACTGCTATACAAGAAGCTCGGGATCTCAAGGTTCTTAAGCTTGAAGAGCTCATTGGCTCTCTAATGACTCATGAGATAACCATGAGAGCCAATGACAAGAAAGATCTCAAAGAGAAAGAGATCAGCAAAAAGAAGGATATAACACTCAAAGCTTCCTCGAGCAAACAAGATGACTCTGAGGAAGAAGATGATGATGAAGAAGTAGCCAACCTCTACTTCATGGCACATGATAATGAAGTTAGCATTTCTTCTAGTGATAGTGAAACTGACGATGATGGTGATTTAATAGATGTCTTTAATGATTTAGTTAAGCAATTTGACATGCTTAAGTCTAAATACAATATGTTGAAAAAGGAAAATTGTGACTTAATTGAGAAGCATGCTAAAGAGATAAGTTTACATGAAAAGGAGATAGTTGATCTTAAGAGTAGAAATGAAAACTTAAATAACATTGTCCTAAAATTTACTAATAGCAGTAAAATCCTGAATATGCTATTAGGCAGCTAGAGAGTTACATTTGATAAAGCTGGTTTAGGATATGATAGGTTTAGTAAAAAGAAAGTATATAAGAATTTCTTCGTTAAATCTTCTACTTGTCATGCATGCAATGAAGTAGGACATAAATCCAATGAATGTCCTCTAAAATTAGGAAAAACTAAACCTAGCAGAGGATTGCAATGTGTTCTTAAGGGAACAAGACCTAACTCTAGGACACAAAAGATTTGGGTACCAAAGAAGATAACTTGATCTTCTGTTTTGTAGGTTGAAGTTTCTCCCATAAAGAACCAGTGGTACCTCGACAGTGGATGCTCGAGGCACATGACGGGAGACTCAACCAAGTTTGTCTTTGTCAACAAGAAGAAAGGGAATGTCACCTTTGGTGGAAATCAAAAAGGAAAAGTTATTGGCATCGGCAATATAGGTAATCCTGCCAACCCTATTATAGAAAATGTGTTGTTAGTTGAAGGGCTAAAACACAATCTTCTTAGCATCAGTCAATTGTGTGACAAAGGTTATAAAGTAACATTTAAATCAAATGTATGTGTGATCAAAGACATTTCAAATGGCAATGTTCTGTTTAAAGGCTATAGAAAAGAAAATGTCTATATTATTGATCTCGATAATTTTGAACATGTTGATGAAAAATGTTTTGTTGTAAATTCTTCGAATGATAGTTGGACTTGGCATAGAAGACTAGGTCACGTAGGCATGGATACCTTAGCTAAGATTACTAAGGATAATTTAGTTAGAGGGCTTCCAAAAATATCTTTTGAGAAGGATAAAGTCTGTGAAGCTTGCTAAATGGGCAAGCAAATCAAAAGCTCCTTTGCATCAAAGAATGCAATTTCTACGTCCAAATCTCTCCAACTACTCCATATGGACCTCTTCAGTCCTTCAAATATTGCTAGTCTAGGAGGAAAACATTATGCATTTGTCATTGTAGATGACTTCTCTAGGTTCACTTGAGTATTCTTCCTCAAGTCAAAAGATGAAACTTTTGATACCTTCTCTAACTTTAGGAAGAGAGTTCAAAATGAAAAGGAGCTCACCATTGTTGCTATTCGTAGTGATCATGGTGGAGAATTTGAGAATGAAAAATTTGAACTCTTGTGTCTCAAATATGGAATTGAGCACAATTTCTCTTCTCCTAGAACCCCTCAACAAAATGGAGTTGTTGAGAGGAAAAATAGGTCTCTTCAAATACTGGCTCGGACCATGCTCAATGAAAATTTCCTTCCAAAGTATTTCTGGGCAGAAGCTGTTTCCACAGCTTGTTATGTGCTAAACATGGTCTCCATAAGACTTATTCTTGAGAAAACTCTTTATGAACTTTGGAATGAAAAAACCCCTACTGTCAAATACTTTAGAGCCTTTAGATGTAAGTGCTTCATTCTAAACACCAAGGATAATTTGGAAAAATTCGATTCCAAATCTGATCTTGGAATTTTTCTTAGTTATTCTCTTTCTAGTAAAGCCTATAAAATTTTTAACAAAAGGACTCTAGTTGTAGAAGAATCTGTGCATGTCAATTTTGATGAGACCCCTCAGCCCACAATCACTGTGGATGAGGATGATATTCTAGAAAAGCAAATGGATTCTCTTTCCTTAGAAAAATATGCTGAAATCCTTCAAAGTGAAAAATCTCTAGAAATTGTCCCTATCAAGAATGACAATGATGCACTTCCTAGAGATTGAAAATATGTAATAAATCATCTCTTAGATGAAGTTCTAGGTGACCCTTCCCTTAGGAATCTCTGTGCTAATGTTACTTTTATTTCCCGAATAGAGCCTAAGAAATTTGAAGAAGCCAAATTGGATGAAAATTGGATAGTTGCTATGCAATATGAATTAAACAAATTCGAAAGGAACAATGTTTGGGAACTTGTTCAAAAACCAGACAATCATCCCATTATTGGAACAAAATGGATTTTCAAGAATAAGTTGGATGAAAATGGTGTTGTTATTAGAAACAAAGCTAGGTTAGTTGCCAAAGGTTACAATCAAGAAGAAGGAATAGACTTTGAAGAAACCTTTGCACCCGTAGCTAGAATAGAATCTGTTAAGATGCTCTTAGCCTATTCTTGGTACAAAACTTCACACTTGAGGTTAGATATCATTTTATTAGAGATCATGTTCAGAAAGGAGATATCACCTTAGAATATGTTAATTCTGTTGATCGGCTAGCAGATATCTTCACTAAGCCATTAAATGAAAAGATCTTCAATAATATTAGAATAAGGTTAGGTCTCATTCGGATTTAAAAAAACTGAGGTTCTTCTTCTGTTGGAGAATATTGAGCAATAGAGCAGATTGGTCAATGAAGGTGTGGAGGTTGTCACAATGGACGTTGACAATGCTGTCACAATGGACGTTTGACAGTGGACGTTGTCACTATGGACATTGGCAATGGACAATAGAAATGGATGTTTTCCCATGGACGATAAAAAAATAGACATTTTACTCTGGACGATAAAAATGGAAGATATATATTCTTTCAAAAGGTTACAGAAACCCTATCTTTCAAAAGAAAAACCCGCCTAAAACCTCTCGATTCCTTTCGTTTGTCCTGCGAATCCTTTTCGTCTCTATTCGTCAAGGCCAATTACAAATCTTTCTACTTTCCATCTCAAAACCCCAGGTATTTCCAAATGGCATCTTCCTCACGCACACCCTAAGTTTTCTCGAGGAATAAACAAAAGACTTCTCATCCGACAGGTGCTCAACCTATTTCCGTTCCTCCTCCTCTTGTCTGTCCGAGCCATGAGTTCATTAATGAAGCGGCTTTTAATAGGTATTATGAAGATTTTGAATTCAAACCTATTATTCGTTTTAGAGGAATAATTTTTAGCGATTTCGCTGGCTTGGATTTCGAAGAATCTTTTTTACGATTGGGATTAATCGGGCTGTTTGATTCTGAACCCCCTTATTGTGCATCCTCCATTAGAATGTTTTATGCCAACCTAGAACATTCTACAAGACCCCTTATTCTCAGGAGTTATGTCTATGGACGGCATATTGAACTCACTTAGGAAATGATGAATGATATTCTCTGCTGTGCGTTTTTAAATGGATCTCACAGATACTTTGAGGCAACAACGACTCCGTCATTTCTTGCTAAGCCTGCGGGCAAGGATTTAGTCAAACTGATTGCCAAGGATCCCAATCGCTCTCCTCTACAGCTGAAAAGTAAGGACTTGAACCTTAGGGCCAGAGTGTTTCACCAAATGATCCATTACAATATTTTGCCCGTAGAGGGTCATAGAGATCATGTCAGTGGCATGGATCTCTTCTTGCTTAGACAGCTTTTCAGAGGTCAACCCTTTCATATTTGATACATTGTATTAAACAGAATGCTTCAAGTCGTATATAATGAATCCAAGTCCATGCCTTACAATCTTCTGCTTATAAAGATTTTCAATCGGTTTGGAGTTAGATTTCTGGAGTCAGACAAACTCTTATCCTTAAAGAAATCTGACTTTTTCTCATCCTCTACCTTGTCTAGAATGGGGATCACAAGAGATGCTCAAGGTGTGTTGGTTGAGAAAGCTGTTGAGAAAGCTGGTCAAGGCAATGTTACAAGGCGCCTATTGATTGTAGAAGACGAGAAAGATAGTTCTCTAGACGACATTTGTCTTCCTGTCCTTGCCCCTCTGCCACCACCAGTTCTTCTCCTTTAAGCTCCTGAAGAGTTTGATCATGATCAAATCCACCTTCCAGAACCTTTCAGTGATCCTGCTCCTCCACTAGTCCAAGCTGATCTCCCCCGACCACTCAGTCCAATTCGTGCTCTCTCTCCAACTCCAGTGCCTCCAGTGCCAACTCGTGCTCCTTCTAGGAGTACAAGTCGCCCCACTCCTTCAGTAAGGACTTCTATTTCTGAGGACAACTACAATGAGCTACGGGCAAGTATTGCAAGTCTCGGGACTGGTCTCGAGTCCTTTCAATCTATGTATCTTTCCCGACTAGATCAACTTGAGGCTTTTGTTCTCTCCCGACTTGACCATCTCGAAGCCTCTACCGTTACTCGGGATGATATTCCAGGACTCCATACTCGCCTTAATCAAGTGGAATCCACTCTCAATTCTGCTCTTGATGGTGTCACCAAACGCATTGATTTGTTGGAAACAAATCATAGTAAAGCTCATGATGCTGTCATCGATTCTGTGAGATTCCAGACAAATCTTCTAGCAACCCAATTGTAGCAAGATAGTCATAGGATTCTCACTCGTGTTGCAGACATTGACACTCTTTTGCAACGGGGTGATGGTCAGCCAACTCCTACTGATTTGGCCCTGGATGAAAATGTTGAGAACATTGGTGCAGCTAGTCCCACTCCTTCTGCTGCTCCAATTATTGTTGACCAGCCAGCTCCCTATCCTGCAGATACTGCTTGTAATATCCGGCTTGTACGGATTTTTGGATTTAATATATTATATTGATATATTATATTATTAGATGGCATTTTTGTAAATATGTCAAATAAGGTCCATTTCACGAAAAGAAAGCGTCATTATGACCCTAACAAATAATAAGAATTTTAAGGAAATTATGAGAATTTTCGGAGTTTAAACGTTATATTCCGAGTAATTACGTCTTTCGTAAAGTAATTGACGTTTTAGTAAAAATAGTAAACGAGGTCCGAATTGCGAACAGACAGTTTTGAATAAACCCTATCGGTGAATTAGACTTATTGGTGAAGTATGGAAATTTGGGGAAATCAAATCGATAGACGATTAATGAAACGAAAGACGAAACAAGTACTAAGGGCAAAAATGTAATTTATTAAATTAAATTATAAATAACAAAAACTAAAACCTAAAAATCTAATATTCATCACATTTTCATTTCACCTCTGCCGCGCCAAAACCAGAGAAGAAGAAGACCTCTGCCTGCGACGAAATCCGGCGATCCGACCTCCGTTTCTCCTCCGTTTCTCCTCCGTCCTTCGCGTTTCTTCCTTCTCTCGCTACCCTAGGTATGTGTCTATAATCTTAGAGCCTTTATTTCAAGCTTTACGATGTTTTAGAAAGTTAGGGTTTCGATTTAAATCCTTTAAAAATGCGAATTAGGGCTCGTAATTAATAGGTTAGCCGTGATTAGGTATATATTGAACGTATTGGACGTTATGGGACGAAGTTAAATCAATTTGTGAAAATGTTATAAATTGGTTAATTTTCGGGTTTTAGGGCAAAACTCGTTAATTTGGATTACGGACTATCGAGCATTAATTGTTGGTTTCTATGCTTCGATTAGTTAAGTTAAGATTTTAGGAAAATTCTTTAGTTAAGGTTTTGTTAAATTGGACGTTTAGGAGTTTAAACTAATTTTAACGAAAACTGTTGTAAATTGGCTTAGGTGAACAAAACTCCATGACGGCTCTCGATTTGCTAAGGACTTCAGGTAAGTCTCCGCGACTTGTTTGGCCGATTGGCCTACACCATAGGATCTTTTGTTGTTCGAGGAAATTGGAGAATTGTTTGTTTAAATGCTTTGGTTGGGTAGTTAGGATTAGTTCTTTTGTAGGTTATGCCTGAGTGTCTTGATGGTACGTATGATGATTGATATGTTATGTTTATATCTGTTCATGCATCATAGTTTTAAAAACGTCATGAAAATGAATTTGAGCATAGTTTTCATGAAAAAGAAATGCACGTAAAGGCAAGTAAAGTATCATGTAAACAACCCTCTGTATGTGGTTATCGGGGTGAGGTTCAGACCCGGCGTTCCGTGGTGAGCGGGTTTTCCTCCCTTCAGATGGTGTGGGCTGTCTAACCGCTTGACGGGCCCTAACCATCTGCCGAGTGAATAGACTTCGGTAACCAAAAGAATGTCATGGTGAGAATGAATGAATGAAAGAATGAATGAATGAATGAAATGCATGAGTGACGGTGTTATAAAAACTGCATAAACATGTTCATGCATAAGCATTCACGTAGACTTACTGAGCCTTAAGCTCACGACTTATATTTATGGTGTAGGTGACCTCTACACAGGTGAGGATGAGATCCCTCCACCCGAGGCATGAACGGTTGAAGAAAGATGGCCCGTGGGAGTGCGCTGAGCAGTCGAGGCGCGTTTTGACCCGTGGTGGGTGTATGTAAAGGTTTTGGGGGTTCTTCGTGATATTTTGGATTGATGATGAACTGTATAGAACATATTTAGGTTGTTTGGATCTGGATAGGGGTTAGATAACGTTTTGGTAATTGTATGTAAAACGCTTTGGTTTAAATGTTAAGTTAAATGAAAATGTTTTGAAATGTTGTTTGTAGGTTGTTACGGATAGCTCGGTTTTTAGAGCTATCCACGCAGTTGGATTTCGCAAAGTCCGCTGCCAGTCGATTGAGCATTGAGCATAAGTTATAAGTATAAGTATATTAGGTTATTGATGAAAAATTGGTAAAAAGAATATGTTGTTAGTCTCTGAAATCGGATCCTGTGATTTGTGTTTTAAGTGTATGCTCTCTGGAATTCCAGAGAGCAATAGTGAAGAAAAAGGAAAGGCAGAATGAAGGAATAGGAAGAAAAAAAAAGAAAGAAGGCATGGATCGCTGCACTCAGTGTGCAGCGATCGATTTCTGTAAGGGATCGCTGCACTTTGTGTGCAGCGATCGATCTCTGCTTGGTGCAGAGATCGATCGCTGCATGCAGTGATCAGTTGATCACTGCATGCAGCGATCAGTCGCTGCAGTGGTGCAGCGACTGGTCGCTGCACACTGCAGCGCTGCTCCATTCACGAGGGCAGAATTCCGATTCTGCCCTCCCTTCTTTTAATTGTTTTATTTAATTTTTATTAAATGTTTTAGTTTTAATTATTTATTAAAGGTTTTGTTTTAAATGCTTTTAAAGTTCAGTTTTAATTCCGACTTAAATTCTGATTTCAACTTCGGTTTAGATTCCGCATTAAGTTTTATTTAAAGCATAGAAAAGTAAAAAGTATAAAATGAAAAATTATACGAGAAATACGGGTACAGTATTAGGGGCGTTACACTGCTGATGAGGCAATTAATCCTCCGGCGAAATCTCCTTCCTCTCCTTTCCAGGATAATTTTCTTGATCAATTAGGGGCTCTCATGGGCTGAGATAATTACTCCTCCCCTGATAACTAGCAAAACTCTTTTGTGTGATCGCATATTTTTTATTATTCTGATCTTTGCTTTTCTCTATGTTGTGCTGAATGTCATGCGTTATTTATCTTCTATTTATTTTTGATAATGTCATAGAGGTAGATAAATATGTGACTGATAAAGATGAAGATTATTAATTTTGGCTGCATACATAGAGTATGAGGGAGTTAAAGAAGTTATTTATCATTCTGAGATTACTTATTTTATGGGGGGAGAAAATTGTTAATCATTATATATATTTGTCATCATCGAAAAAGGGGAGATCGTTAGCTTAAATGCGTTTAAGTAACTATATTTTTTATGATTATGTTTAATCTAGATGATTATGATTAACATGATATTGGATTATACTATAAATTGTATTTATCTGAAAATGCCCTTTAAAAAGGGTATTGTATTTTCTAACGATTTTGGTTAAGTGTTGGTAGTCAAGTCCGGTGTTTGCAAAATGACAAAGGGACATCGACCGAATCAAGGCAGTTGTAGTTGTCTGTGGAAATTACATCGACCAGACTAACAACTACTAAAATCAATGTCGACTGATGGTGGAACTAAGTTGCATCGTCCAGACTTTGAACATCAACCGAAATCGACGTCGTCCAGACTTTGAACGTCAACCGAAATCAACGTCGTCCAGACTTTGAACATCAACCGAAATCGACGTCGTCTAGACTTTGAACGTCAACCGAAATCAACGTCGTCCACACTAATGATAGACGCTGTCGTCCACGCAAATGAAAGATGCAGTCGTCCACACTAATGACAGACGCTGTCGTCCATGACAATGAAAGACGCATTCATCCGAGCTCATTGGTCCAAAGACTCAATCGTCCAGACTATAAAGACCGTGAGCGATAGCGACTCCAGAACACAACGACTAATTTTTCTGAGTACGGAAAGCTCTCCAACAGTCATATTTTTGTATGGAAACAGGGACCTTTCCGAATGCGAAGCAAATCACAAACAAAGTATAAATAGAAGAATTAAGCTCAGGAGAACAACTTTTTGCTAAAACTCTCTCTGAACCCTTACACGCAAAAAGGCTTTGTAATACTCTGTTATTTTCCTACACCTCTCGAGAATTTAACTGGAGATTTAATATTTGTGAGAGTGTAGCCTGTGCTGTAAATCTTATTCATTCTGTTAAAGTATAAAGGCAGTGGATTGTCGCCAGTGAAGAGCAATCCAGATTTGTAAAAGGTAGTAGATCGTCGCTCGTGAAGTGCGATCTAGATTTCTCTGAGGAGAAGGAAAGAATCTTCAAGGGGGGAGCCTTGGAGCGTGGACGTAGGCAAGATTGGCCGAACCACGTTAAAAACTACGGTGTCGATTTCTCTCTAACTCTTACTTTAGATTGCTTGTTTGTTTGCTGTAAACTTAGAAACTGTACACAAAGAGAGAAAACTATTAGGTTAAGAAATTAACTTTAAAAAGTCTAATTCACCCCCCTCTTAGACAATCATGTTCCTACAGTGATGACCCAGATGATTAAGTATGTGTACGATGGTTGCACGAACCAAAACCCGGATGGCGATACGTCTGCACGGGTGAACCGAAAGGTGATGGGTCATAAAAAAGGGGTCGTCACAATCCCACATCGCTTGGAAAAATATGTGGAAATGAAACATATATAAAGAGACCCTCCCAATATAGCAAGACGTGTTTTGGTGCACAATTGACAATGGATCTCATAAGAACTCTGAAGTTAAAAGTGCTTCGGCGAGAGTAGTACCAGGTTGGGTGACCGACTGGGAAGTCCTCGCCAAACAAAGCCGTGAGGGGAGGATATTGTGCTATGGCCCAATCCCCAGAGTAGACAATATATTGCTGGGAATAGGGGTCGTTACACAACAAGAGTTCCAACAATATAGCATTGATGCAAGGCTTCACAGAATGAAACGAAAAAGCAGGGTATTCTGGCGCTACAACAAACTCCGAGACAAAGCATTAACAGAGAGCTTGACAAGGTTATTCCACGAGCCACAACCAATCTTCCCTCATTTTCCAACAATGTTGTTTAATAACTCTGATTCCGAACCAGAAAAAGAAGAATAAAAGTCCAATGAAGTACTTGTCTCCTAATTTTGTTTGCATTATGTTTTGTTTGGCAGTGAGGACACTGGCAATTTTATATTTGGGGATAAGGTCTTAGCTTGGGGTAGGATAACATGAGGGTAGGAGGAAAGTAAGTTGAACTGTGTAGCTACAAATAATCTTTAAAGAAAAATTCATAACTTCGTAATTTTGTCAAAAAATTTCATTATCATACATTAATAACAATTTAACTAAGGATTATTCCTTTTGGTATAATTTTTCCTCATAACACATAAACTTCTTTTTAGTTTGCTTAAGTATATTATCTCAATTAGATTTCACAGTTATATTTAGATGAAAACGAATCAATACTTACCGAAGAAAATTAGAAATAAAATATTTCTTCTAAAAAAAAAAACAAACAAAAATATAATAACACAATAAATAATAAGTTTGGGGTTATAATGAAAAAAACTGAAAAACAGAATAAATTACAATTTTCTAATCTACTTTTAATCTCGAGTGAGCCCTTTGGATACTCGATGAGTATAATTTAAATAGAAGAACTTTGGGAAGAACTCTATTGCAATATTATTGACTATACTTATCTATAATACTATACGAGTATGTATCTTTATATGACATTATTGAGTAACCGGAGATCTTCATGACCAATGTTGACAATTGCGTAAAAAGGTAGTGTGACTTATAAAAGAAAGTCAATATAAAGAATTTATATATCCCCCTTATTAAAAAAAAAAAGAACCTTTGAAATCTAATTAACTTAAGAAATTCATTGAAGAGTTAGCAATCTATAATATTAACTCTGAAATTTAGTTTTGATACTTAAACTTAGCAAGTTGAAGAGAAGTTTGAGTACATACACACTTTGAGAAATTATTTTATTAGGAAATAACTCTCTGTTAATTGATTTTAATTGTGCCAGTGAAATTTTTCATAAGATTACAAGTTTCGAAATATCTTGAAAATTGCATGAAATTTATTAATGTTACCTTGGGAATTCTTTAATATTGATTTTATTTTGCATTACTCGAGGACGAGTAATGGTTCAAGTTTGGAGGTATTTGATAACTCTTAAAAAAAAGATATTTTATATTATTTTTATTTAATATAACTCGTGTGATTTGAATGAATATAAAATGAAATTGGTCAAAAATTATAAAACTTACTGTAGGTTGTTGCAACATTGAAAGATTTTAAGAATTTTATAAATTTTATGTTTATTTTAAGAAAAATCAGATTATTAGCATTAATTTGAATTTTATTGTTATCACGTTTGACAACAGATTTACTAGCAAAAAAATAAAAAGGAAGATTTAATTTTTTTTATTTGAATGACCAAAAGAGAAAGAGCAAATGTAAGGAAAAATCCATAAAATCAAGGAGAGACAGAGAAATGCTGGAGAAATCCCTAGAATCAAGGAATGGAGTAATGATTTTTACCATCAGAGGAGGTTTGCTAGCAAGGATCTCTGGAGGGAGGAGTGGAGATTGATTGGTCTGCAGAAAAACAGATAGAGACCAGAAAAGAGGACCAGAGGTGAAAAAAAGAAGAAAAATGAGGAGAGGCTTGGCTACTACAGAATTGACGGGATCTAATTCTTCTTCTACTATTTTCTTTAACTCTCGTTTGATAAATATTTTTATTTGGTATTTTATTATCATGAATTTGAGCTAAATATTTAATCTTGGTTATGAGAGAAAGTACTCGTTACATGATTTATTGAGATCTATACAAGTTTGCTTGTTTTTCATTGAATAATCTATCATGATATTTATTGTTTAATTCGAATTGTGTCGACGGGTAAATTTGATGTTACATGTTTCTATTGTACTGAGAGGTAGATAGGAATTTTGAGATGCATGATTGATTAAATAAATTAAATTATTACAAAATAGTTGACATTAATTTATTTGACATCGAGAATAGGATTCTAAAGAAATTCGGATTTAGTTTTGTCTTTTCAAAAATCGAAAAAAATTCTAAGATGAATGTAACTAGACAATTGGAGAGAATCTTAGAAAACATTAATTCTCGTTGTTCAGTGGAAAATGTTGTAGCTTTCTGTAGCATTAGTGGTAAATTGTATGTAACGAGGAATTCGATCATAACCAAGACTTTTATTATCGTAATCTTCTCAAATTATTTCAATCTATTTATTATTCATATCTCAGTAAACTTAATTTTTATATTATTCTACAGCTCACGTCATATTTCTTTATATTTGATCTTTATTTTATATAATTTTATAGCAATTAAATTTAGTGAAGATTATTCTCGTAGGATCGACTTTTACTTAATCTTTATTAGCGACACGTGCATTTGCGTTAGGTGTAGAAAATCACTAACAAGAAGTCAAAAACAAAAGTTACGATTTTTATGCGATCACTATAGACATATGGGGGTTATATTACATTGTGGAATTCATCTTTATTTTTATTATATTTTTTGCATAAACCTATGAAAAGAATTAATAAAAGAATATAACATAATAGATGAACGGATTATTATTTTTTATATATTTTAAAATTCCAAATTTGCTAGTTGAGTTTGTTATGCCATTTTGTGGCATGTAAATAGAAAATTATGAAACCATGAAAATTGATTCTGAATCATTTTTTAGCATAAATTTATCTCACTTGTTATTTGTTTTGTTTTAGTTCCTAGTTATTAATTTAATCTCATAAAATTTAAATTTTGGTTACTTTTAAATAAAAATTTCAATCGATTTTACTATGAACTTTTTAAAATTGTTCTTTGTGAATACGATATCTGATATGTGACGATAATGTAGACTTGTGCTTAAGCATAATTAGTTGCAATAGTTGCACCTCACTTCGTTTTTATATCTCGGCGGATAAATCTAGAACTTTTACAGGTCAACTTGCTCCATTTGATTTGCTCGTTACACCTTTATTCATACTCATAAAACTAATACTGTGTTTACATTTTAATATCTTCATTATATTTTAAATATTTATATTATAATAGTAGAATAATTTTATTAATAATGGAGAGAGACCAATTATTTTGGAACCTCCGCCGACCTTGCTTCCATCAAAGCACCTGCCTCGTTATCGTCGCATCCATCTCCCTCCCCTGCGTTCACTCTAATTATTCACACCCACCAGATGACTGCCATCAACAACCCTCCTCTCATTCTCTAATTCCCTGCTTCGATCTCCCTCTCTTCTTTCTTGACAATGGCCGCCTCAGCTCTCTCTATTGCTCTGCTCTCTCCTTCCTCCTCTCGTTCCTCGTCGCTCTCCGTTTCTTTGCCCCCTTTTGGCACTTCTATTAATTGTTTCAGATCTCATCCGCCGGTGTCGTTGGCGTTGAATAAAAACCCTCGCCCATTCGTCACCTTTTGTTCCATTGATGCTGCTAAAGATCCAAATGAAGAGATTCCCATTGAACGGAGTAGGATATTTTCACACAGTCTTTTGTTGGCTATCATCTCTTTTTCGATCTGTTTCAGATTCTCAATCAGTTCATTTAATGCAGGATATCCTGCATTTCCTACTGTTATGGACATCAACCAGATTCGTGAAATTTTGCCTCACAGGTGAGTGACCCTGTCTGCAACATTATGGTTTTAGGTCATTTCTTCACGCCATAATGGCAGCCCCTTTCAAAATTCTTGTTTCAGTGGAACTTGGAGTTTCCATTCTTTCTGTAATACCGTTATCAAATTATAAAAAATCTAGAATGCTTGTCTTCCTCTTTGCTCTTTCCGTACTCATGTAAATTTGAATTTTCTCTCATCTTCCTCAATGTGAGCAGGTTTCCATTTCTTTTAGTAGATAGAGTGATTGAATACAATCCTGGAGTTTCTGCGGTTGCCATTAAAAATGTTACAATAAACGATAATTTCTTTCCGGGGCATTTTCCTGAGAGACCCATTATGCCTGGTGTGCTAATGGTTGAGGTAATTCCCTTTCCCTTTTCTTAATTTCCTTTTCTTATCATATCCACTCTTTGTGCTAAGCTGATATGCGATCAGATTGTTATTCTTAAAAATTAATTTTCGATGGTGTCGTATAATAAATGTGTTAGCTATGGCTTAATGAAGGTATTGTTTTTTACATTAGTTGAACTCCGAACACAATGTTTTTGCCTCACCTACTGGGTACATCCAGCTTTGTTCATAAGTTTTTCTCAGATATCAATGGTCACTTACATATAGAAGAGTGGAGTTAGCGAACAGTAGAATGCAAACTGGTTAAGTTAATAAGAACTTCCAAATAAATACTCTTGCGTTGACGTGTAGATTGTTAAACGATACAAGTAGTTTCTGGATGCGTTTGCACGGTTGGCTTCTCCTGACTGGAGCAATGCAAGCAGCTTCTCAATCTTTTTTGGTACATTGATTGAGATGCATAATATTTATATTATTTAAAATTTTCTTTCTGCTCCACGAGGATGACTCTTTTAAATGTAATGTTTCTTGAGAAAATGTCGTATTGTTAATTTTTTATATGGAGAAGGGTAACTTCTAAGTTTATCGATGATGAAATGCAAAATAGGTATTTGGATGGTCATGTCGTTTGTAAACCTACTGGAGTTATGATGTTTCTATTGCAATGAAAATACTTTTGCCATTGATGCATTGTCTTTAGTTTTGACTATTGCAATTTTGTAATTCAAGGCAATGGCCCAAGTGGGTGGTTTGGTCATGCTACAGCCAGAAGTGGGTGGTTCTCGGGAGAACTTCTTTTTTGCCGGCATCGACAAAGTTCGATTCAGGAAGCCTGTAATTGCAGGGGATACATTAGTTATGAGAATGACGCTCATCAAATTACAGAAACGCTTTGGCATAGCAAAGATGGAAGGGAAGGCATATGTTGGAGGAGAGGTGGTCTGTGAAGGTGAGTTTTTGATGGCTACCGGTTCTGAATGAGCTCTTTTCTTGTTCCACAACACATTACGTTGCTCGTATCTATTTGATTTTTATTTTTATTCCTTTTTGATTCTCAGCTCATGACAACTTAGGCCGATATATGTATGGTTTATTTTTTTAAATGAAGTAGAAAAGGCTAGTAGGAAATAGAAATACGTTGAAAAACTATGTTTAAGGAAACAAAATATGATTAATGAAAAACTCTCAGAAAATTTAATATAGTTACATGTTCTTAAAAACGAAAAGTTCAGAATTATTCAGCATTGGCGAGTTGAGAGTCCGACTTTTAAACTATTCTGGTGAAAAGAAGTCGTTGACGAGGTTTGTCAGGTATGCCAGTGTCGCTCACTCACACACTCTGTAGAGAGATGGTTCAACCAATTATGCAAAAGTTACTCTTACACGTTGTTAGTATAAAAGAGATGAGAGTGAGCGGAGGAAGTGGAAGTGGAAGTGGAAGCGGAATAAAACCCACTGGGGCATGTTGCAACTGAATGATGAAATGCCTTCTCTCTTTACAAGGTTCCAACTGCTTGCAAGTCCATCTTCTCCTTCTCACTTTATCCATGCATTCAGCTTCTATTGTCTTCCAAGCATAATACTGTTGGATTACTACTGAGAAAATAATGGCAAGTCCATCTGAACTCATGCATAAGTGGGAGAAGTATTGATGAAAAATTATAAGACCATCACCGCTTCTTACTTGAGATCTTCCATGATCTTATCATGTGTTGATAGATTTTCCAATATTATTTTTAGTTGTACTTCTATATACACATTTAAAGTAGTATGATTAACAAATTTCATCACAAAATTTTTCAATTATTTGCCAGCGACGAAAGGCTTAGTTGTTATTTTTTTCTGTCTACATATGTTCGCTCATATGACGTTTAAAATAACATCTAGCAAGAGTAGTTGTCACAACTTGAAGATGGACCTATACAGAAACGCCAGGTTGAACGAACCGCTCTTCAAATAAAACCCGACCGTCCAAACCAAAGCTAGGTTTATAGCTTAATAGTGGAATAAAAACTGATTCCAGACCCATAAATGATAGATCGAAATCCACATAGCGATCACATAAAAATAAGATAATACAAAACTTAAATGAATCTAATAAGTACGGTGTAAAAACTAATATACCAAACATCAAAAATTTGTACAGACCAAGATTAAGGAAAATAAATAAATCGAAGAATTTCCTCACCTGAACAAAGAATAACAATTGAGAAAATAAAGAGGAGAACTAAGCGCGAAACCACTCCTTGACGAGCAATATCACCAGCCGCCTCCGCAATCCTAAACTGTGAAAATGGAGGGTGTCTTTGGGATGAACGACTAATTCAATGAGGAA
Source organism: Begonia masoniana (assembly GCA_022432975.1). NCBI lineage: Eukaryota > Viridiplantae > Streptophyta > Magnoliopsida > Cucurbitales > Begoniaceae > Begonia > Begonia masoniana. Next base: position 36,918,055 of record CM039504.1, on the reverse strand, counting down.
CTCTATACTATACTAAAATGCATGTGAAAACTAGTTTTATCATTTTCATTCAAAACCATGAGACAATTATAAAAATGAAGTACATGATTTTACATTAAAAAAATATTTTTCTCCTCATTTCAAAAACATGCTCCACGAGTCGAGGATTTAAACATCATCAAATCTTTATTACCATTTTAAAACATGCTCAACAAGCAATGAATTATGTATGTTTGAAAAACATTGCTACATACATCGGTACCTATAAATAAACTAAGTCTGCATAATTTTCATTTGAAAACAGTCACAGTCAGAAAAAAATATCACTCATAGACCCCTCCGACGTACCATCATCAAAAGACGGCGATTCAAAGATCCAGCAACACATCATTAGTTAGAAAAAAGTGAAAAGTGATGGCAATCCGATAAGCATCATTACCCGAGTGGCCAGCTAACTAGTCAGTGACGACACCACCAATTAATCAAAAGAGTGGTCGACGAAAAAGTCAGCTATCACACCACTCGTAAAAACGTAACAACAAATAAACTCTTGCCAGTGTTAGGGACTCAAAACCACATGAGCGCATCATCAGTGTCCTATTACCCATTTTTGTCACGTATAAACAAACAACTTTCACGCAGTAGAATATGTACATGATTTACGTTGCTCGTATAAGGTTTGTATTTTGTCGAAACGGGATTGAAGATTTCATTTTATATATAAGATATATAAATTTATATATATTAAATAATTAAATTAATTAATTAAGAAAAAGAATAAGGAAATAAAAGAAGGGAGAAAGGGAGGAAACCCTTCCTCCCCATTGGTGCTGCCGAGACCGAGAGAGAGAGAGAGAGAGAGAGAGAGAGAGAGAGAGAGAGAGAGAGAAGATTTTTTGACATGAACGAATCATCGCGATTGAAGGTAGAAATTGTGTTTCGGGACTTCGAGCATCCACTTTTGCGAAGAAGCTTTGAGAGTTGATGACTTCCTTCCTATTTGTGTTGTCGAGAGAGAGAGAGAGAAGTGTTTTTCACATGAATGAATCGTCGCGATTGAAGGTTGAAATTGTGTTTTCGAGACTCCGAGCATCAACTTTCGCGAAGAAGCTTTGATAGTTGGTGGCTTCCTCCCCATTTGCGTTGTCGAGAGAGAGAGAGAGAGAGAGAGAGAGAGAGAGAGAGATGTTTTTTAGATGAACGAATCATCGTGTTGGAAGGCTGGAATTGTGTTTACGGGTCTTCGAGCATCAACTTTTGTGAAGAAGCTTCGAGAGTTGTGAGTTTTTCTCTCTGTTTTTAAGTTTGGAATTTAGGGTTTGTATTAGATTAGAATTTGAGCTTGAAAACTCTCATCTTTGGGTTATTTATGATTGATCTAAGTATATATAGCGTTTATGTAAGATTGTTGGTCGATTGTAGGTGGAAAATGGCGAAGGTAGGTGAGTTTTGCGACTTTACGTCGCTAAAAATCGTCATTGTGGTTGGTACTTGTTGAGTAACGGTCAACCCTTGCTAGAAACAAAGCCAAATAGGTGTCGATCTCTTGTAAAGGTCGATCGACACGTTAAAGTGTTGACTTTGTTGGAGACTGGTTGACCGCAGGCTGGATCGAGAGGATTAAGGGGTCGACTTTTTTGGTCAAGGTGTCGACCTCTGCCTAGGAGTGTAAACCGCTAGGAGTCTGTGGTTGACCCTTGGTGGAAACCTGATGAGAATAGGTGTGGACCGCTAGGGCGACCGGTCAACCCATGTTGGGTTCGGTCAACCACTTGTGGGTTCCAATCGATCGCACATTCTTTTAATTATGGAAAATTTTGTCATCATGGCGCCTGACCGTTTTATAGTGTTTTGGATTGGGGTTCTAAGTCCTGATATAAGACTCATCCATGATTTTCCTTAGTGTTGAGTAAGATATTCATGATGTTGATTTATTTTTAGGCTCGGACGAATTTGTGGACTACAAGCTGGTACTAGAGGTTGTTGCTCTTGTGCGTAAGAAAAACGGTCATTGTCAAGGTTGAGATTTTATTTTATTTTTGTATTGCATTGCATTGTTTCATGAAACTTAATTGGTGAGTTGTCATCTATAGAAATTCTGACAGGGTTTGGTCACAGCACATGTGATGACTCGAATGTGTACGTATGAGCATGACTGCAGGGCAAACCTCGAGTTGCGGAGCAAACCTCAGGACCTAAGCCGAGTGTAGGCAAATCCTGGACTCGAGTATAGGCAAATCCCGGGTCGTAAGTCCTGATATAAGACTCATCCATGATTTTCCTTAGTGTTGAGTAAGATATTCATGATGTTGATTTATTTTTAGGCTCGGACGAATTTGTGGACTACAAGCTGGTACTAGAGGTTGTTGCTCTTGTGCGTAAGAAAACGGTCATTGTCAAGGTTGAGATTTTATTTTATTTTTGTATTGCATTGCATTGTTTCATGAAACTTAATTGGTGAGTTGTCATCTATAGAAATTCTGACAGGGTTTGGTCACAGCACATGTGATGACTCGAATGTGTACGTATGAGCATGACTGCAGGGCAAACCTCGAGTTGCGGAGCAAACCTCAGGACCTAAGCCGAGTGTAGGCAAATCCTGGACTCGAGTATAGGCAAATCCCGGGTCGTAAGTCCTGATATAAGACTCATCCATGATTTTCCTTAGTGTTGAGTAAGATATTCATGATGTTGATTTATTTTTAGGCTCGGACGAATTTGTGGACTACAAGCTGGTACTAGAGGTTGTTGCTCTTGTGCGTAAGAAAAACGGTCATTGTCAAGGTTGAGATTTTATTTTATTTTTGTATTGCATTGCATTGTTTCATGAAACTTAATTGGTGAGTTGTCATCTATAGAAATTCTGACCGGGTTTGGTCACAGCACATGTGATGACTCGAATGTGTACGTATGAGCATGACTGCAGGGCAAACCTCGGGTTGCGGAGCAAACCTCAGGACCTAAGCCGAGTGTAGGCAAATCCTGGACTCGAGTATAGGCAAATCCCAGGTCGTAAAAAGGAGGTCGTCACAATCTGACATCGCTTGAGAAGGTATATAGAAATGAAACGTATGTAAGGAAACTCTCTCAAGATAGTAAGACATATTTTGGAGCACAATTGTCAATGAATCCCATAAGAACTTGGAAGTTAAAAGTGTTTCGGCGAGAGCAGTACCATATTGGGTGACCGACTGAGAAGTCCTCGCTAAACAAAGTCGTAATGGGAGGATATTGCGCTACGGCCCAATCCCCAGAGCGGACAATATCTTACTGGGAAAATAGGTCATTATAGCACATCTATTTTTACATATATATACGTATGGTTTACAGATTTACCATTAACGCATGATATTTTCTTTTGTTGTAATTATATATATATATATATATATATATATATATATATATATATATATTTTTTTTTTTTTTTCTAGAGGATAAATCTTTTTTATGCTTTAGACGGTTTCAGTGTTGAAGCATCCAACACATATTTTGCTGCGTATAGATGTTTTGTTTGCTCCTTGGATTTCAAATTCTTAAACTTGATCAGGATATGTATACTAAATATAGTTACAGGTGGTGTTGTCGCTGAGCATGCTCACTGGCTATTCAGGGTAACGCTACTAGATCTTCAGATCGCCGTTACTTCCATTTCTTCCTAGCTATTAAAGTGCGGAATCTTCAAATTGTCATTTTTCTATAATAGTGTGTTGGAGGTGTTCTTGAGTGATCTTCCCGATTTAAATATTTAAATACAATAATATAGTGGTATATGTATACAACAATGTTTTAAATAATGTCACATTAGTTGTTCATGGAGCAAGTTTTTTAGAAATGATGGAAATAGGTTTTCTTAAAATGATATTTGAAAACCATTTGTTATATAGTCATGTTTTTTTAGACGAAAGATAAAAGAAGTTTTACATGCATTGTATTTAGTATAACTTTTCTAATAAGTTGGTCATTCACCCGAAACAACCCTCTCATTTTCCAGGAAAAGACAAGAGCAATTAGTAGCTGGGACTCGGTGGCAGTTTATTTTTCATTTATTTCCATGTTTGAGTGTTTATTGGTTTACTACGACACTTTATTTGGGCATACATAAGATTATTTGGATTTTAACTTGGACATTTAAACATTTATTGTAATGTTATTTAATTTTTAAACTATTATGTCTGCAATCACTACTGTTTAAACTCTTGGTCTTTGATTTATGTTTAGGTCTTACATTGCGAATCAAATCTTCGACTAGGTGATTAGGTTCTCTTAGATGATCTGGTTGTCTGACCCGGTGTTCTGCTAGACCCACTTCAGGGTCGTGACACTCCTCCAGTCGATCGAACTCAAATAGTGGTCGACCAAAGACGACGTTTCTAGCGACAGAATTTTTGCCTCCAATTGACTCTACAACCTACATAAACTCTATATTGACAACAATAAAGAACCGACGATTTCAAGTTTCCAACCTTGAAATCTCAATCGATACAAACGAAAACCTAAACGAGAAACTAACATAAACGGGATTAGAAATCAACTTACCTTTCACAAAACTTGAAATCGGAGCATCACGAACACGATCTCAACATCGGAAACCACCGTTCCACGCTGCTTTCCCTCCCTCCAATAGAGAAGTGAGGAACTCCTCAATTTTTATTTAATTTAATTCAATTTATATAATATAATATAAATCATTACATTACACATATATCTAAGTGATTCTCTAAGACTCGACGACATAAGCTAAATACTAATCCGAACATCCCAAACACTTCCAAGAAAAACTCCAATTTACTCGACATCTTGGATCCCACAAGAAAATAAATGTTAAACAAAAATTCTCCAAATCTAAATGAGGAAAAATCCAAATCCAATTGTCAAACAAAACTTCTCTCGCGACGATACGATTTAATTAACAAAACTTCATGGACTTGTCCATACAGAACCCCAAAATCTATCGAAAACTTAAATGCCACAAGAATTTTGTTCTAATAAACACGATGATAAAATCTAATTTACCCAATAGGAAACTTCGGAATTTTGCCGTAGTGGACTTCAAAGCCAAATGGTTTTACTTATTTAACCAAAAATTACAAGTGATCAAATGCCAATGAAACAGAATAATTCTATTCAACACGAAGCAAATTGATCTCAAATAACACAAAAAATTAATTCAGAAAAAATAAAAAATTAGTAGATATTATAGTAGTAGCAGAACTAATAGGCATAGTTTTTAATATGATATTTATATTGCACCAAAATTTGTATTTTTTCTTCATTTGTGGCATTCATTATGTTAAAGTGAACAAAGTTTTCAACGTAGTAGCAGATGGCGCTGGCATGGAAAAGTTCTCATCACCGTTGCAGCAAGGGGTTTCCCTGGCATTGGGAGGCATACCAAGGAATGGCTCCCAGCGTGTGAGCCTGCTTAGTCCAAACTCTTTAGACATCTAAATAGGGGAGATGAGGTTCGGTGTTTCATTAAAGCATATCAGAGAGAGAGAGGAGTTTTTAATAGAAAGAGAAATTCTAAGGCTATAGTCGGATTTGTTAAGTTAGATTATCATTTACTCAATCTAAAGTACAAAGTATCCATCGTACAAACAATATTTAAGGTGTCATTTGTTTGAAATTAATTTTATACTACTATCTGTTTAAAGAACTAAAGCAATTAAATCTTTTGATTCGCGGACCAAATGCTTGGTGACATAAAGTTGGTGTAGGGTCTACTAAATTAAAAAATTGTGGATGGATTCCATGCCTCAACTCATTGCCATTATGACACCTGCCATGCCTTCCCATTGAAAAGTAGAAAAATAAATCTATGGTACTGATTATATGCTTCTACTTCAAAATAATAATAAAAAATGTATTATTTGTTATTGTTTAAAAGCCGTTATGAATGAGCGTGGCATTCGTTGCCATAATAATTCTACCTCATCTAAAGGCATTCCCTCTATCTCTACACGCATTACGTGATGCTATGAGATTACATTACAGATTATGAACTCTTCAATTTTCCTGCATTTCAACTTTGTTTGATAGTATGGTAAAAGATTCGCTTGTAAATGAATAATATCAAGTCTTATAAATAAGTGATGGGTAAGATTTTCGAATCATAATCAATATGTAATTAATTATTTTCTCCAACTATTGCCTTAGCTTTATTTGAATAATTATATAAAATGATTTTAAAATTAAAACAAATCAAGTATTCTAAATAAATTTAGAGGGTTGATTTCATACATACGGCAATTAATTAACTAATTAAATAACAGTCAACTTATCCCATCTCCCGATTGTTGAATTAAATATACATTTTCAAAATCTCAATTTCAATATCTGCATTAAATTCAGAACTTTAAAAACCCAGTTAAACTTATGTTTTTTCAACGTATCATAAAACTTTAATATTCTCTCCAACAGTAAATTTTTTGAGTCACAATATTGAGATCCTATTGAATACTACCTCTATGGAGCGATAACCGCTAAATAAAAACCATTCAATAGATGGTCAGTCAATCAAATTCATTATGTGCAAAATATTTTGAATAAATAGATAAACCAATCAATAGAATATCTAATATCAATTCAATAAGAATAAAATATGATTTGTCTCTTCTCTTGTCACAACCCAAAAGGGTTAATAATGGAAATGAGAGACAATCCAACCTTCAGAAGGATCGCATTGTCCAATTCTCGGCGACAATTAGTATATTTGAAACAAAATAAAAATAAATGGAATAAAAAAAGCTAGCACCTAAAGCATTTGGCTAACCCGATAGTCCAACAATGACGTCAAATATTGTATAATAATAAATGGGCATCCGCTGTAGCAGTTTGTGTTTCAAGTCTGGGAATCCACACTTTTATTCTCAAATGGTTTGACGCTTAAGGACAATACTTTTGATTTCACTGGACTTCCACAACGAGGTTCTGTGACCAAACAAATCATTCCCAGACTTTTATTCTCAAATGGTTTGACGCTTAGGACAATACTTTTGATTTCACTGGACTTCCACAACGAGGTTCTGTGACCAAACAACTCTTGGGGTTGGAGTCCACAATTTTTCTATTCTGGATATGGTTTGGGATTGGGCGTCAATTGAGGTTAGTTGACGAAACTCAATAACGATTCTAAGTGTTATATCTAGTATTTTCAAAACCATGGATAAAAACCAAGGATAAAAATGTTATCCAACGTTGGTTTTCCAAGAACTATTAGTAGGCAAAGTAATGTGAATCAAAATGCAACTAACTTTAAGTATAAAGTCAAAGATCCATGTTAAAATATTGGAATCTCAATACCAAGATCAAGAACCAAGAAAATACATGAAGCTTTACATGGATTATTTATGGAAATCAAAGAGAAAGACTCCTTTCAACATGAACCAAAATTAATAAATGTGCTAAATGTTGAAGTAGATTCTTTAGAGGAAAGGAAGACCAAAGATACTTAAAAAATAAAGAATATTTCGTGGCAAGGAGGCATGTACATGCAAATCCATGCAAAATTTTCTTTTATCAAATTTAGTAAGCACTTATCCGCGACACACTTAAACCTAGTGGATTTTCAAGCAATGACCGAGCTTCTTCTTTACCAAGTGGTCCAAGTTTCTTTTTATTAATTTTCAAGTACCTATTTCCTAATCCTTGAAGGCAAATACTTGCAAGGATCATAAAACTTGAGAATCAATTAATGCAAAGTCGTGGACAATAATTACTTAAACCTAAAAGCTGTGGCAAATTGCACTTGTTTCCTTTTTATGATTTTGTTAAAGTATAGATTTCCTGATCTTTAGATACTTAATATTTGTCTCTTTATTACATTAGGATATTTTGATTATTGTAATTACTTTTGTAGCTTATTTAAAGAAATAAACCCTATGAAATTATTACATCAATATACACAATTTTGAGTTTACTCTTTTTGAGAATTTTCTCTTTGGTTCTCTGTGAAGAACTATATCTTATTCAAGTCAATACTTGAAATATCAACTTGATAGTTTTGGTTCTAACCACAAGTTCGGTTATTAGTCAATCTCCTTGTTTGATAACTTTGGTTTTATCGACAAGGTTCGATCTGGGTCAAATTTCTTGTACTTTATTCAAATGAGTTCTTGAGTTTCTATTCTTAGTTATTGAAAGGTCTCAAATTTGATATACATGTGGTTCTCATCATTTTGTATCCGAGCAACAGCCCCTAGTTTGTAGCACCCGGTTTAATCACAATCTAATTATTTAATCAAATCGTGAGACATTATTGTTATGGAGGATTAATGACTAGGTTAATGTATGACTAAGGGAGGGCAGTATGGTAATCTGATAGTAATAAAGGTTAACGTATTTAAGGAAACTATTAATGAAGTAGCTGTAGGATCGGAATTGTCTAAGAGAGGGGGGGGGGGGGGGGGGTTAATTAGACTTTTTAAATTTAATTACGAGTCAACCAAATTTCTCTCTTTGATTAAACTTATAGATTTAGCACAAGTAATCAAATAAAGTAAAAAGAGAGAGAGAGAGATTCGACACCAGTATTTTTACGTGGTTCGGCCAAACTGCCTACGTCCACGCTCCAAGGCTCCCCCTTGAAGATTTCTTACTTCTCCTCAATGAGAAACTCTGATCAACCTTACGGGCTTCGATCCACAGCCTTACACAATCCTGGATTGAACTTTACGGGCGTCAATCCACTGCCTTACAGGTTTTTCAGGTTTGAATGATAGATTACAATAATCTACAAACTCTCAAAACAGAATCTCAAGTTTTTGGAATAGAGAGATGTAGAATGAGAATACAGAGTATGATTCGCACGTTAGGGCTTAGGAAATCAAATTCGCAAAAGTTATTCCTTTGAGCTCTAACCTTGACTTATATACTCTGTCTTTTAAATCGGCTTGGCTTCAATGCTCCTTATCCAAAAATAGAAGCTTTGTTACCGTTGGAGCAGCTTTCGTACAAGTTCAGGTAGCCGTTGCCGTTTGTAGTTGCAAATCGTCGTCGCCATTAATGTTCTGGAGTTATGGCTGAAAACGACGTCACTGTAGCTTCGCGGTTAATTTGAATTCTGGCGGAAGACTAAGCTGATTTAGTCTTGAACCGCCATCGGATGATGCAACTTAAGAATCTCGAACCGGCATCTAATGATGAAGACTTTACACTCTTGACCCGGCATCGGATGATTGATTCGTAGTTGTCTTCCGCCTCTGTCATTTAGTGACCGGAAGAGTAATTTGTTGAAGTCATCCGCCTTTGTCGTTTTGTGGCCGGAAGAGCAATTTGGTTTACTCATCCGCCTTTGTCGTTTAGTGGCCAGAGGAGTAATTTGGTTTACTCATCCGCCTTTGTCGTTTAGTGGCCGGAGGAGTAATTTGGTTTACTCATCCGCCTTTGTCGTTTAGTGAGCGTAGGACTTCTTCGTGTTAGCTCATCCGCCTTGTCGTTGTGTGACCGGTGGACTTAGACATTTGTTTAACATATTTCAGCCCTGTACACTTAATCACATGCATTAGATACTAAAATACCCTTTTTAAGGGTATCTTCAACAGATTTAACTCAAATGCATTTCATTATTTTCAATTAATAAACATAATCAAATTACAATATTAAACAGACAAATACATCATCAAAAACAAATTTAGACTTAAACATCATTTAAGTCAACAGTAGCCGCCACTGTTTATTTCATTTCCCCTCCATTCTCAGCTCCTCAGCTTAGCAGAGCGCGATAGGAGACCCCCTTCGACTTCCTCCAGCGATTTCCTCCGAATTCGGTGAGTTTTGCTTCTATTTCTTGTTACATTGTATCTATCGTTGATAGGAGGGATGATATATGAGGTTTTGAGAAGGCGGTAAGCGAGTGGTAGTTTCGGTTTAAGTTGAAATCGGGAATGCACAATGACTAGAATTCCCAAAACAATTTCCCTTAAATTTTTAGTGGTTTAGAATGAAGATTAGAGGAAATTTAATGTATACTCTGTCTATGGTTTTAGGTTTGAGTAATACCCAAAGTAGCTTGCAACCAAGTTTTTCCAGGAGACCAGGTAAGTAAAGTTTGTATGTGCCTTCGGGCCTACATCACAAAACAGTAGGATTGGTGTGTGCATGAATGTATATTTCTTTTCAGTTGCCATGCATCATATTTTGAAAGAAAACGAAAATGAATTTACATGAAGTAGCATGGTGAGATGTGAACAGACTGTGACAGTATACTTTTAAGGGAACTAATCCGTCCCTTAATCGAACATACGGATTCATACCCTGGGAAAATTGATCCACCTCCCATTGTATCAGGGATCAAATCAGTTGTTAAGGGAATTAATCCACCCCTTAATTGAGTATATGAATTCATACCCTGGGAAAATTGATCCACCTCCCATTGTATCAGGGATCAAATCAGTTGTTAAGGGAATTAATCCATCCCTTAATTGAGTATATGGATTCATACCCTGGGAAAATTGATCCACCTCCCATTGTATCAGGGATCATCAGACCAGTGAACGAATGCAACATAACTGAGGAATGAAAGTAGAAACTGCATATTTAGGATTTACATTTCAGTACACATTTCATTTCTTGCTTTACTTGCTTAGCATTAGGCTAATAGATGAGTTTTGTGATGTAGGTGTTGAGGATACTGCAGGTGAATTCTCTGAGTTCACTGAGGGATAGGCTGGTTGGAGGAGCACTTCTCTGCCACGAACGGGTATACTGATGAGGCGGGTTAACTGTTGTCTGTTGGTGTGAAAGTTTAGTTGACAGTGTTTTAATTTAAGTATGTTGAACTTTTCATTACAGTAGTGATTACAATGTTTTGAAAACGATTTCGAGATTTTTCTGATAATAGTGTTCTGTTGGGATTTAATGTTGGCACTCACTGGAATTTTAGTAATGTGATGGTTTGAAATGTTTTTGAATGGTTTTAGTGAAGTGAGTAAATTCTTTTCTGTAGGTTGAGTTGTTGTTCTGTTGTCTATCGGAAGATGTCTTCAGTGGAAGCCATCGGATGATATAGAACGAAATTTGTCGTTTAGTGACCGGTGGATGTCGTGTGTTAATCCACCGGAAGATGTAGGAAATGTTTTGTCATTTAGTGACCGGTGGATGTCGTGTGTTAATCCACCGGAAGATGTAGGAAATGTTTTGTCGTTTAGTGACCGGTGGATGTCGTGTGTTAATCCACCGGAAGATGTAGGAAATATTTTGTCGTTTTGTGACCGGTGAATGTCGTATGATAATCTACCGGAAGATGTAAGAAGTGTTTTGTCGTCTAGCCACCGGTGGATGCTGTATAGCGTCGATCATCCGGCTGACGTCACCGGAAAGTGTAGAGCGTATTTTGTCATTTTGCCACCGGATGATGTCTTCTATTTTCTGCTTCAGCCCCTTTTTGTTGACTTTGTTCAGCGGGCGATGCGTTTGACTTTTGAAACTTATAAAGTGTTCTGCGATTTAATCCTTTATTCCTTTTGCCGATTATTCCCAAAAAATTCTAACTGAGTATTCAAGCATTGTACAATAGTTTTGTTTAACTCCATTTTACTTAAATGATTTCCGCTGCAAGTTTCGAATATTATTGTTTTGGAGATTCCGCTTATGTCAAGTTTTCAAAAAAAATATGATTGGAATTTTAGTCATGTACGGGCATGGTGTGACGAACCGGGTTCAGATAACTCGAGGCGTTACAGTGTGGTATCAGAGATATTCAGTTAAACTGTTCAAAAGATTACTCATCAGTGCCAATCGTTGAATGGAAGTGCTCCAACAACTTTAAGTGTTTACATTAACCTTAGCTATTAGGTATTTATGAACATATTTAACTTTATTCAGGAATTTAACAAAATGGCTAGACGACCAGGAAGGCCGAGGATACCAAGAGAGATACCAAGTCCAAGACGTGAGGAGGACTCTAGTGTAATCAGACATCTGACAGAATTGATGCGTCAACAGACTGATATAGTGCGTCAGCAGTCCGACCATTTAGGTGTGTTGTTGAACCGAGAAGCACAAGGAAGTGCCAACTCGGGTTCTAGTGGTGAACATTCGGGAGATAGGTTCAAGAGGCTAAGACAACCCACGTTTGATGGACAGTCAACTGATCCAGTTATTGCTGAAGGATGGCTTAGAAAGATTGAAAGCATGTTTAGGTGTGCCAACATTGGAGAGGGAGAAAAAGTCACGTTGGCAACCTTTCATTTAGTTGGTGAAGCTCAACTCTGGTGGGAAACAATAGAGACCACCACAGATGTTTTGACGATGCCTTGGTCGCAATTCAAGGACATTTTCTATGGGAAGTATTTTAACAGTACTGTCCAGACCGGGAAGAAATTGGAGTTCCTGAACTTGAAGCAGACAGGGTCTGTGGCCGAGTATAGTAGGCAGTTTGAGTCCCTGTCCAGATTTGCTGGACACTTTGCTCACAAGGATGAGGATAAGGTGTTCAAATTTGTGCATGGGCTGAAGCCAGAAATTTACCGAGGAGTTAAATTTTGTGGTATTAAAGGTTTGACATTAAGTGAGGTGGTGTCCACTGCTCTGGAAGTGGAAGAGGCTGAAGAGAAGTGTGCTGGACCAAAGGAGGCCCCGCAAAGGTTTAACCAACCACCCCAACAAAGGGGAACGAAGAGGCCAAGTGAAGGCCAAAATAGCCAGGGAGTAGGAAGGAAAGTGCAGAATGTCAAGAATTTTCCCCAATGTCCAACATGTTTGAAGAATCACCCGGGGGAATGTAGGTGGACTTCTAGAAGGTGTTTCAACTGTGAGGAGGTTGGACACTCATTCAAAGACTGCACTAAGCCCAGAGTCCTTCGATGCTTCAACTGTAACAAGCTGGGACACACTGTTAGAGATTGCCCAACGTCGAAGAGTGGCCCTGCTAGGATAAAGCCGAGAATATTTTTCATGGTAGAGTCAGGAGAAGAGGACCAGCCTGCTGTGGTGTCAGGTACTATATTGATCAACTCTGTACCTGCTTTTACTTTGATAGATTCGGGTGCAACACATTCTTTTATAGCCTCTGCTTTTGCTGATAAGCTAGATGTACGGTTTGCTCCTTCTGAACATATGTTTAGCGTAGCATTACCTTCTGGTGAGCGCATGCACTCTAACCAGGTGATGCTTGACAGTAAGGTGTTAGTAGGGAACGTAAGTCTACCTGCTGATCTAATAATCATGGATATAATAGGATTTGATGTAATCCTAGGAATGGACTGGTTGTTTAAACATCATGCCACAATCGATTGTAGAACTGGAGTAGTCAGCTTTCACCCCGTTGGTAGGTTGAAACATACCTTCCAAGCTTTAAAGAAGAGTAAGGAAATGTCTGTGATGACTTCTATTAACACTAGACCTTCCCCGTGTGGAGAGTATTTGTGCTTCTTAGCTAGCGTTCTAGACACACAGCTTGTGGAAAAAGCAAATCCTCAGAATGTCTTAATCGTCCAAGACTTCCCCGAAGTGTTTTTAGATGACCTTCCCGGTTTACCGCCAAATAGGAAAATTGAATTTGTTGTAGATATTTACCCCGGAGCCGAGCCTGTGTCTAAAAATCCATATAGATTAGCTCCAACTGAACTTAAGGAATTAAAGAAACAATTGAAGGATCTATTGGAGAAAGGGTTCATACGCCCAAACTTTTCACCGTGGGGTGCACCTGTCCTTTTTGTCAAGAAGAAAGATGGATCAATGCGTATGTGCATGGATTATAGAGAATTGAATAAGTTAACTATCAAAAACAAATACCCTTTGCCGAGAATTGATGACTTATTTGACCAGCTTAGAGGTGCGAGAGTTTTCTCTAAAATTGACCTTAGGTCCGGTTATTACCAGCTGAAGGTAAAATCTGAAGATATCCCAAAAACTGCCTTTCGCACAAGGTATGGACATTATGAGTTTTTGGTTATGTCTTTTGGTTTGACAAATGCACCAACAGCCTTCATGGATCTCATGAATAGGGTGTTTCACGAGTACTTGGACAAGTTTGTCATAGTGTTCATAGACGACATCCTGATCTATTCTAGAACTAAGGATGAGCATGCAAGGCATTTGAGTTTGGTGTTAGGAGTACTTAGACAGCACCAGCTTTATGCTAAGTTTTCCAAGTGTGAGTTTTGGTTGGACAGAGTTCACTTTCTTGGTCACGTGATCTCTGGGGATGGAATATCTGTCGATCCAGCCAAAGTTCGAGCGGTTAAGGAATGACCTCAACCGAAGAATGCTACAGATATCAGGAGTTTTCTTGGTCTAGCAGGATATTATAGGAAGTTCATCGAAGGGTTTTCCAAGATCGCTACACCCCTTACTAAGTTAACCAGGAAAAATGTGAAGTATATATGGACTGATGAATGTGAACATAGTTTCATAACCTTGAAACAGAAACTAACCAATGCTTCAATTTTAACCCTTCCAGCTGAAGATGGTAAATTTAGTATTTATTGTGATGCTTCCAAAATTGGTCTTGGTTGTGTGTTAATGCAGAATGGTAAAGTAATAGCTTATGCCTCTAGACAGTTGAAAACACATGAGAAGAACTACCCTACCCATGACTTAGAATTAGCTGCAGTTGTATTTGCACTTAAGATTTGGAGGCATTACTTGTATGGACAATCTTGTGAGAGATTTTCAGATCATAAGAGCCTGAAGTATATCTTCACACAGAAGGAACTAAACATGAGGCAACGTCGATGGTTGGAATTTGTAAAAGACTATGATTTTGAGATTAAATACCATCCCGGCAAAGCAAATGTCGTGGCTGATGCCTTGAGTAGAGTAACAACATCAACCCCATCTATGATTTTCAGTATGCCATTAGCTTTAGAATCAGAATTCCAAAACTTTAACCTAGAAGCAGTAACCAGTGTATCAGCTATACTATCAGCTATAACCTTAAAGCCTACCGTTCTAGAGAAAATAAAGGAAGCTCAGATGAATGATGATGAGTGTAACAAGTACAAGTCAAGCATGAATTCTACAGACCAATCAGATTTTAACTATTCTGCTAATGGGATCCTCAAGTTTAGAAATAGGTGGTTTGTTCCAGCCATTAAGAAACTCCGTGATGAGATTCTTTCTGAAGCACACTCTTCCAGGTTCTCTGTTCACCCTAGAAGTACAAAGATGTACAGAGACCTTAAGCAACACTACTGGTGGCCTAGTATGAAACAAAGCGTGGCCGAATATGTAGGATCATGTTTGTGTTGTCAACAGATTAAAGCTGAACATCAGAGGCCTGTTGGGACATTACAACCTTTACCAGTTCCCGAATGGAAATGTGAACAAATAACTATGGATTTTGTTACAGGATTACCTAGAACAGTAAAAGGACATGATGCAATTTGGGTGATAGTTGATCATTTAACCAAATCAGCTCATTTCCTACCAATAAAGGTGACTTACTCGATGGATCAGCTTGCTGAATTGTATGTGCACAAAGTTGTTAGGCTGCATGGTGTTCCAAGCACCATAGTTTCAGACCGAGACTCTAGATTTACATCTAAGTTCTGGAAAAGTTTGCACAAGGCTATGAGAACACAACTTAATTTTAGCACAGCTTTCCACCCTCAAACAGATGGACAATCCGAGAGAACCATTCAGACCTTAGAAGATATGCTCGGAGCATGCAGATTGGATTTTCAAGGATCTTGGAGTAAATATTTACCATTGGTTGAGTTCTCATACAATAACAGTTTTCAAGCAACAATAGGCATGGCTCCATACGAAGCATTATATGGACGAAAATGCAGATCTCCTTTGTACTGGATGAAGTTGGTGAAGCACAGTTGCTTGGTCCTGACATTGTGCAACAGACTGTGGAGAAGGTTGCCCTCATCCGATAGAGAATTCTAACAGCTCAAAGCCGCCAGAAGAGTTATGCTGATAAAAGACGAAGAGAATTAGAGTTTGAAGTAGGTGATGAAGTTTTTCTTAAGGTGTCACCATTCAAAGGAGTTGTGAGATTTGGGAAGAGAGGAAAGTTGAACCCCAGGTTTATTGGACCATTCTTAATTTTGAAAAGGGTTGGGAGTGCAGCCTACATGTAACAGTTACTGGCTTCTATGGAAGGAATCCATAATGTGTTCCATGTTTCTATGTTAAAGAAGTGTGTAAGAGATCCATATCAGGTTGTGGAACAGCAGGACATTGAGGTTCTTCCTACTCTTGCATATGAGGAGAAACCTGTAAGGATCTTGGACTATGCAGTAAAGGTGTTGCGCAACAAGAAGGTTCCACTAGTGAAAGTCTTATGGCACAACCAGAACATAGATGAGACAACTTGGGAGCGCCAGCAAGACATGATGGACCAACATCCTGAGTTGTTCAGGTACTGAATTTTGAGGACAAAATTCTTTTAAGGAGGGTAGATTGTAGCACCTGGTTTAATCACAATCTAATTATTTAATCAAATCGTGAGACATTATTGTTATGGAGGATTAATGACTAGGTTAATGTATGACTAAGAGAGGGCAGTATGGTAATCTGATAGTAATAAAGGTTAACGTATTTAAGGAAACTATTAATGAAGTAGCCGCCACTGTTTATTTCATTTCCCCTCCATTCTCAGCTCCTCAGCTTAGCAGAGCGTGATAGGAGACCCCCTTCAACTTCCTCCAGCGATTTCCTCCAAACTCGGTGAGTTTTACTTCTATTTCTTGTTACATTGTATCTATCGTTGATAGGAGGGATGATATATGAGGTTTTGAGAAGGCGGTAAGCGAGTGGTGGTTTCGGTTTAAGTTGAAATCGGGAATGCACAATGACTAGAATTCCCAAAACAATTTCCCTTAGATTTCTAGTGGTTTAGAATGAAGATTAGAGGAAATTTAATGTATGCTCTGTCTATGGTTTTAGGTTTGAGTAATACCCGAAGTAGCTTGCAACCAAGTTTTTCCAGGAGACCAGGTAAGTAAAGTTTGTATGTGCCTTCAGACCTACATCACAAAACAGTAGGATTGGTGTGTGCATGAATGTATATTTCTTTTCAGTTGCCATGCATCATATTTTGAAAGAAAACGAAAATGAATTTACATGAAGTAGCATGGTGAGATGTGAACAGATTGTGACAGTATACTTTTAAGGGAACTAAGCCGCCCCTTAATCGAACATACGGATTCATACCCTGGGAAAATTGATCCACCTCCCATTGTATCAGGGATCAAATCAGTTGTTAAGGGAATTAATCCACCCCTTAATTGAGTATATGGATTCATACCCTGGGAAAATTGATCCACCTCCCATTGTATCAGGGATCAAATCAGTTGTTAAAGGAATTAATCCACCCTTTAATTGAGTATATGGATTCATACCCTGGGAAAATTAATTCACCTCCCATTGTATCAGGGATCATCAGACCAGTGAACGAATGCAACATAACTGAGGAATGAAAGTAGAAACTGCATATTTAGGATTTACATTTCAGTACACATTTCATTTCTTGCTTTACTTGCTTAGCATTAGGCTAATAGATGAGTTTTGTGATGTAAGTGTTGAGGATACTGCAGGTGAATTCTCTGAGTTCACTGAGGGATAGGCTGGTTGGAGGAGCACTTCTCTGCCACGAACGGGTATACTGATGAGTTGGGTTAACTGTTGTCTGTTGGTGTGAAAGTTTAGTTGACAGTGTTTTAATTTAAGTATGTTGAACTTTTCATTACAGTAGTGATTACAATGTTTTGAAAACGATTTTGAGATTTTTCTGATAATAGTGTTCTGTTGGGATTTAATGTTGGCACTCACTGGAATTTTAGTAATGTGATGGTTTGAAATGTTTTTGAATGGTTTTAGTGAAGTGAGTAAATTCTTTTCTGTAGGTTGAGTTGTTGTTCTGTTGTCTATCGGAAGATGTCTTCAGTGGAAGCCATCGGATGATATAGAACGAAATTTGTCGTTTAGTGACCGGTGGATGTCGTGTGTTAATCCACCGGAAGATGTAGGAAATGTTTTGTCGTTTAGTGACCGGTGAATGTCGTGTGTTAATCCACCGGAAGATGTAGAAAATGTTTTGTCGTTTAGTGACCGGTGGATGTCGTGTGTTAATCCACCGGAAGATGTAGGAAATGTTTTGTCGTTTTGTGACCGGTGAATGTCGTATGATAATCTACCAGAAGATGTAAGAAGTGTTTTGTCGTCTAGCCACCGGTGGATGCTGTATAGCGTTGATCATCCGGCTGACGTCACCGGAAGGTGTAGAGCGTATTTTGTCGTTTTGCCACCGGATGATGTCTTCTATTATCTGCTTCAGCCCCTTTTTGTTGACTTTGTTCAGCGGGCGATGCGTTTGACTTTTGAAACTTATAAAGTGTTCTGCGATTTAATCCTTTATTCCTTTTGCCGATTATTCCCAAAAAATTCTAACTGAGTATTCAAGCATTGTACAATAGTTTTGTTTAACTTCATTTTACTTAAATGATTTCCGCTGCAAGTTTCGAATATTATTGTTTTGGAGATTCCGCTTATGTCAAGTTTTCAAAAAAAATATGATTGGAATTTTAGTCATGTACGGGCATGGTGTGACGAACCGGGTTCAGATAACTCGGGGCGTTACATAGTTTCAAGTCGCTATCTTTATTTTTCGGCAATTTTCTTCTTCTCTTTGAATTTATTCTTTCGAAGTTCTTTAAAGACAAAAAATAAAAATAAAAAATCTTCTTCTTGAATTTTTTTATTTTTTGCAAGTTTGCAAAGTACAAAAAAAAATTCGTGACAAAAAAAAAATTCCTTGACAAATTTTTTTTCGAAAATTCATATTTTGAGTATCAAGTTTCGAGTATCAATATTTCGAGCATCAATTTTCTTCTTCTTCGTTCCGACCATCAATATTTGATTGATTGAGTGTTTTTATTCAAATCTTCTTCTTTGATTATCTCTATTAATTTCAAGTTATTGATTCTAGTTTCTTGGAAACTTCGAAGTTCTTGATTAATTTTACTTGATCTCACAATATTCGAGAATCATTCATTATTCTGTGAGATATCAAAGTTTTTCGTTCTTGGAAAGTTTCCTTTCTTGAAGCCATTTATCATATTTTAAATTGTTTGATTCTAGCCGATCTTGGAAATTAGAATTTTAAGTCAAAAAGTTTGATCTTGCTCGTTTTTGCTTGTTGAATTTTTCTTGATTATGTTTTTACATAAAGAGTAAAAGAGGAAATTGAAAGGTAAAAGGCAAGAGTGTGAAACTATCATATAAAAGTCATTATTTTGAGGAAAACACGACTTGAAAGACATAAATCGAGTGTAAACACGTGAGGGAGGGAGTTCCGTTTACATACTTATTTTTGTTCACTAACAATTTTTAATTTTCTTTATTGAAATTATGAGTAGTGAGAAAAGACGTACTAACTTTCATCCAGAAATGTACATGAGGGCTATACATGATTAAATTAACGCTCTAGACATGAGGTATGAAAGAATAAAGTCTCCTTCAAATAGTCATACATGGAGGAGCAAATATCCAATGGATCATGACTATGAAGAATCCAACTATGAGAATGACAATTACAAAAGAGAAAGATTTGCTAGAAAAACCCGTGAGGAAGGAAGCCTAACCAATATTAAAATGGTAATTCTTCCTTTTAAAGGTAAGAGTGATCTTGAACTTTATATTGAATGAGAAAGAAAAGTTGAACATATGTTTAAATGTTATAATTGCACCGAGGAGAAAAAAATCAAATTTGCCTTGATGGAATTCACGGATTATGCGAGCATATGGTGACATCAATTAGTGAAAAATTAAAGAATGTAAGGAGAGCAAACCATACGCACATGAGACGACATAAAGGTATAAATGCGTAAAAGATTTATTTCTAACCACTATTATCGAGATGCATATAGAAAACTACAAGTTTTGACTCAAGTAATCAAAAGTTTGAAGGAATATTACAAAGAGTTAGACATAGCCATGGTTAGGGCTAAAGTGGATGAAGACGTTGAAGCTACAATGACGCAATTTATTAGAAGTTTAAATAGGAAAATCACAGACATTGTGGACTTGTATAATTATATAGACTTGGAAGAATTGTTGCACAAGTTCGTCAAAGTGGAGAGACAATTGACGTCAATAAACTCTAAGACCGGATCGACCTCAAACTCACCATGGAAATCTAATTGGAGGAATGATAAGCCTAATTTAAAACCGAAAAGAGGAGAGTTCAAAGGGAAAGCCACGACATTAAATATCATCTCTTTAAAACGTAAAATCGAGACTTATACATCTATTAAGTCTCGAGAGGTTAAGTGTTTTATATGTCAAAATTTTGGTCATATTGCTTCTAATTGTTCAATTGATGATGAAATGCTACCATTAAAAAATTGTAGTCCTGTGGATGAAAAGGAACCCATGAGTGGAGAGCTATTGGTCACTAGGCGTGTACTCATCGTTCAAGCAAAGTATGATGGAAATGAAGTACAAAGAGAGAGCATATTTCACACTAGATGCCACGTGAAGAACAAGGTATGTAGTTTGACAATTGATAGTGGAAGTTGTACTAACAGTTCTAGCATTTTATTGGTAGAAAAGTTGAGCTTGGAAACTGTGAAACATCCAAGGTTATACAAGCTACAATGGTTAAGTGATTGTGGAGAAATGAAAGTGATTAGGCAAGTGAAAGTTGCACTCTCAATTGGTAATTATAAGAATGAAGTTTTTTGTGATGCAGTATCCATGCAAGCTACAGACGATCTTAGCAATTCGATAGAAAAGTCAACCACAATGGTTTCAAAAATGAGTCATCCTTTAATCAAAATGGTAGAATGGTAATTCTCAAATCACTAAAATCGTGGGAGGCTAGTGAAGATCGCAAAAAAATTCAAAAACAGAGAAAAACCATTGTGTGAGCAAAATGATGAAAAAGAAGAGAGTAGAGTGAGTGAAAAGAATAGTGAAAGAGAGAAAAAAGAGTACAAGGAGAGACAAGCCGAGAGTGAAAGAAAACAAGAGGAGAATGGAAAAATGAGTGGAGTGAGCTTCTTTTAATAGTGGCTTTCAAAATTCTCGAGCAGTGGTCGTCCTCTATTATACATCCATGCGTTCGGGATATAGTCGTTAGAGACATCAATGAGACGATGAGATTTTGCGGGTACTTTACTAGACTTCAACATTTTGTGACTGGGCGTCTGCATGAAGCCTTAATTTGAATTCTCGTCTGTAGGTAGTACTTCCGCAAGATCCTTTAGGTGTTTGCATCTATCTTCAGACATCTACAAATTGAACTTCGAAAAATTTTACCTCGGGACTAGACTTCTGCTGGTTCATCTTGGCATCCACTATGGGAGTCCACACTTCTATTCTCAAATGCTTGATTATCTGGATCGAATTTTTGCAAATTTAACTTGTAACAACCAGCACCTTGGTCAGTTATTTTTCCCGCGATTATTATGGTGTAAATTATGTAATAAGGAAAGTATAAATGAAAGTAGGTTTAATGGCAATGATTGTAATTAGTGTGAGCTGGCTCGATATAAATAGGAAGAGGAAAGCATAAAATCTCATTTAAACCCTCCTGTAGCCGACTTTCCTCTTCTGGCGATTTCCTCCTTCAGCAACTGATTCCTCCCTTCTCTTTCTTCGACGATTCAAGGTCAGGTAAGGTTTAGGTGATTCATTCATTAAGCTTTTGATTAAGGGTGATTACTGGTTGGTGTTTAAAGATTTAGAATCGGACAATGCTTGAATAATGACAATATTTCGAGTCTTCTGCATTGGCATTGGTATAGAATCCTAGACGTTGTCGACGTTTTAGTTGAGAGTCTGAAATCTATATGAATCTGGCAGTTTAGGCAATGATGTCATTAATGTTTTGAAAGTTAGCTCTACACACTAAGTGCTCAACGAAATGCCTTAGAGGTTCAAGCTAGAATCTATGATGATTTCTTTAGCTAAGATTTAACCAGCTCTGAGTTTAGATTATTCAGGACATATTTAACATTGATGTGTGAAATGTCCTAGGTGGAAAAGGATTCGAGTGAAGGCACGACATAGCAAAGGAATCCAGGTAAGTGAATGCGTTAAGATTTCCAGCCATTAGGGCTCTACATCACAAGGGTACTAGGTTAAGCTTGTTATTGACAATGTCTGGATGTTTATGGTTTGTACTACGGTATATGCTGGATGTCTGAGTTTTCTCTGGTGTAATGTTCTGTTTTGTATGTACATTTCATGTATTATGATTTACCTTCCAACAATGCAAAACGTTTTATGAACATGCCCCTTTCATTAATGATATAAGACAATGAGATGTATGCAACTATATTTAAGTGAGGGTTGGGGTGGTTTGGTCATGTCACTGTCCAGGGATGGACCAAGATTACTGCCCAAGAGGGGGCCATGTACATGCACTCTGCCTACCCCCCTTCGGCACTAATCCCTCCTTAATGCACTTTATATATGATCGATGAATAAGAATATGATTTTATTGAGTATACGTTCATGAGTAATTATGCATACGTGGCACTTCTTACTAAGCATTAGGCTTATAGTTTGAACCTTATGATATAGGTGACGAATCGAAAGGTGAGGATTTCATTCCAAGCGATAACATCTAAGTCGGGTTGCTGGATAGTACTCATGGCGTGGATTTTGTGCTGGGTGGCGATATGACCTGAGGATGGTGCTCATGGTCTGTTGTGGTATAAGATAATGAAATAGAAGAAATAGTAGAAGCGAATTTTTATATGATAATAAGTAATTGACTTGTTCAATATTTATAAGTTTTAAAGGGGATTATAACATTAAATGTTTTCATCTGTTCTTGAACCTCTCGCCATGCATATTCTATCCAAGACTATAAACCTACGTACATGAGCATTCTGGAAATGAGGTTTGAAGTCTATAGAAGATAAGAATTAAGTTGTTGAGCGGTGGATGTTGATGGGTTACTGTTGAGCGGTGGATGTGTTTTGTAGATGTATTTAGTAAATGAGCGGTGGATGTGTAACGGTGGATGTTGATGGGTTACTGTTGAGCGATGGATGTGTTTTGTAGATGTATTTAGTAAATGAGCGGTGGATGTGTAATGGTGGATGTTGATGGGTTACTGTTGAGCGGTGGATGTGTTTTGTAAATGTATTCAGTAGATGAGCGGTGGATGTGTAATGGTGGATGTTGATGGGTTACTGTTGAGCGGTGGATGTGTTTTGTAGATGTTGTATGTTACTGTTGAGCGGTGGATGTGTTTTGTAGATGTTATGTGTTACTGTTGAGCGGTGGATGTGTTCGATAGATGTAATCGGAAGATGGGCGATAGAAGTGTAGCGGTGGATGTAGATTGGTTACTGTTGAGCGGTGGATGTGTTCGGTAGAAGTATTCGGAAGATGGGCGGTAGAAGTGTAGCGGTGGATGTAGATTGGTTACTGTTGAGCGGTAGATGTGTTCGGTAGAAGTATTTGGAAGATGGGCGGTAGAAGTGTATCGGTGGATGTAAGTCGGTTACTGTTGAGCGGTAGATGTGATCAAATTTAAGGCATTTAAATATTCTACACTTTTATACCCTCGGTCCCTTCGGCCGATTGTTTCTAATATTCTAATTGATACTTAAATATTGTTTTATCAAATAATTTCACGACGATTTCATCCATCATAGATTTTGATTAAAGTTTTCAAAAAAAAAAAAGAATTTTACGATAATTCAAGAATTATGTTTAAAGGTCGTTACATAACTAGGCTTCTGTAGTGGGTTTCTACAGCCAACTCTCAGGACTGAGCGTCTGCGAGTTCTTCCATTATGCATATAGCTTGATGCTGAGCGTCAACATTTCATTTCAGGGTGCCTGCACAGAGTAATCTTCAACACTATAATATTTTTTAATTGAGTTCTCACATCATAATTTTATCTTTTGTTGCATGGATTCAACAAGCATATTAGTAACTCCAAATACTCACTTATGTTGACATTTTGTACTTGTTCTCCATGTTGAATTTCTTGCTCGGGTCAATTTTCTCTCAAAATTTGTGTTTTCTTCTCTCTAGCAACTCCTTCGTTCGTCTAGTTTTTCATCTAAATAGTGTCTATGCTTGTCATATGGTTTTCCAAAACCCTAATATATTTTATATGCAGCATAAAATCATTCTTTTTTTTTGTGACAAAATATTCACCCAATATTTTAGTAAGATCTTCATCAATTTTATTTTATTTTTTTCATGTGAACTAAATATCATAAACAGAGAAATAGATTTAAATTACCACAAAAAATATATATATAAAATACATTAAAATATATTTTATACTGCTCTATTTTTAGTAGAGATATCATTGGTAGATTGTCTCCATCGTTCAGAAAGTTAATTAATGGACAATGGAGTACTGAAGTCATGGATCCTTTGTAAGTCGTCTCTAATTACATACATAAATTAGTTTTAATTAACAAAAGTGGTGATGATAAGTAATTTAGATATTGTTTTTATTCATCAATGTAATTATTGTTACATTATTGTGTCTACATAAGTGTTAGTCCTAAATCTTGAATTTGTAGTAGTTAGTTTCTTATAGGTACATGCAAAATCGTACCCGAGCCACTCTTTTAACTAGAACTATAGTTTCAGTGTGGGTTCGGTTCGGTTTTTGCCATCACGGTTCCCGATTCCGGTTCTAAATTTTCAAGATCCCGCGGTCAACGATTTTAGAGTCAAAAATCGTGAAAACCAAACGGAACTGCGAGTGAAAATTTTGACTCTAAAACCAGTTAAAACCCTATCAAAATCGGTAAAAAATCGGCCCCCGACCCAAACTCAGAAACCGGACCAAAAGCAACAAAAAATGTATATAATTTTTTAACCATTTTTTTAATTTGAAACCGAATCGTGAAATATGGTCAGTTCCGATTCCATTCCCATAATCCCACAATACTGACTGAACTGTATCACGTCCACTTTGGTTTCTTAACCATAGTCCCAAAATCCTTCCTACGTGTATCAAAAGAAATGACAGTCTAACCTACTGGAGTAATTTTTTTGTAAAACATGGTATGTGATATTTTTTTTCTGCAGGAATGTTTCTATGTCGAAATCTTCTTCTCTCATACTATAGAAATCATAGAAGAATAATATAATTGATTCACTAAATAAGTTCTATAACCTTTTAAATACTGTGCATTAAAATTACATTTTTGTATCAACACAAATTGATATTATTTTAGATATTATTTTACAAAAATATCTAAAATAATATAATTGATTACACAAATTAATATCAACACAAATTGATATTATTCTATGACATTTTTGCATCTAACATGGTGTATATTTAAAAAAATTTAATAAGTTTTATATAACATAATTATAATATATAATACATAATACAAATAAACACATCAATATAATAAAATTATATAATAGATGATCTTTGTTCAACAAAGTTGATCTATCAGAATCACTATTGAGAAGACCAGATAATAAATCATTGAATATAGTAAAATAAATAAATAAAAAATAATATTTAAAGCACATGAGATGAATTATGGAGTATGAAGTTGAGGTTTTGTTTTAGCAATGGTTTAGTTTTGAAATTTAAATTGCACGCCGAACAATCATGAATGTCTTACTTCACTAGTGTGCTGCTTTTTCTGACATCTCTTTCTATTTTTTACTTTATTCTCCAAATATTCAATCACATGGAGTCAATGATCATGATTGCAATGTCTTACATCGAAGAATGTGATGCTCGACACATGTAATCATTCTCTCTCTTTCTCTTTCTCTCTCTAACTATCTGCGCAACACCCTGCAAAACTCTCTCTATTCTCCATACTCTTTCATCAACGCCGCTTCGTTTAAATTCTCACTAAATCAAACACATTCATCCTACTAGACTCCCACAGTTTCTTCTTCATTCTTATTGTGGTCTGTGTGTAGCCTTGAGGCACGAAAATGGCTGCAGTGAAGTTTCCTTTGCCTTTGTGCATAGGGATACTGTTGGCCGTCCAATTTACCGAGGGAGGGTCGTCCCACGATGCCCCAGCACCGGCGGTGGACTGCTCTAGCCTCATACTAAACATGGCTGATTGCTTGTCGTTCGTGTCCAACGATAGCACCACGACGAAACCAGAAGGGACGTGCTGTTCGGGGCTGAAGACAGTGCTTAAAGCCGACGCCGACTGCCTCTGTCAAGCGTTCAGGAGCAGCGCTCAGCTGGGCGTCATCTTGAATGTAACCAAGGCGTTGTCTCTTCCTGCTGCTTGTCAAGTTTCTGCTCCTGCTGCTGCCAAATGTGGACGTTAGTTCTCATTTTCCTTCTGGGTAAAGCCTTTTTTTTTTTTATCGAGAAAGTGTTTCTCCTAATTCTCCTTTTTCTTTGTGGTTTTGCAGTGTCTATTACCCCAATAACTTCTCCTGGTACGATCTTTTCTGATTGCAAAGCTAAGATGTTTTTCGTTTACCCATTTAAATTACTCTATTTTGAACTGTTACACTACATTTAGATGTCTGATATATCTTGCTTTCTTTTCATTGTAAGCCATTTCGCCAAGATCATCCCAATCATCGGCGACAGCAGCGACGCCTGAGACGGTGACTGGAGCAAACGAAGTAGCTTTAGCTCCGGCCCCAGCCCCGGCAAGTTCTAGTTCTTCGGCCATCTCCGAGTCCCTTGGATCTGTACTCGCCGGCCTTTGGATTTGCATTCTTTTCCTGTCTTTGAGCAATTAATGTGCCATTTCGATTACGACGGAACGGGTTCTAATATTTTCTCTCTTAAATTGTCGGAGGCTTTTATAAAATTTTTCATCTTTATTTTTATTTTGAAGTTGTTTATTCATTTCATGAAAATCTAAAATTAGTTGAATTAATGTTATCTTGGAATATAATTAATATCTTTTGTTATAGTTACTTCTGTGCATAAATTTTTAGGTTAAAACCAATTTCAAACTTAAAGTACGAGGTTAATTTGAAACATCTCCTAAACTAAAAATGCTAACAACTAATACCTTAAACTATACAAAATGTAACAATCTAAACCTTAGCCAGGGCCGATCACCATCCGTTTTGAATTTACACCGAGAACGAGGAGCAGATCACTCCTCTTTCTATTCGGTGCTTACGTAACATTAGACATATTGAGTTGGGAGTTGATGGGGGGTGGAGACTCTCTCGTTATACGTGTATCGCACGTGATTTGAGAAAAAAGTGTCTTTGTCCCGGAATGACCTTCTGTTTTCTGTCTCCCCATTTTATAGGGTGGTCGGGGACGGGGGGGACCCTGCCCCGGATCGAAGCCCCATTTTCAAGCGTAATATTTAAGAATGAAGGTCGTTTCGGGGTAGGGACTCCCGTTTTGTGCCCTAATTTTTGGGGGATGAGAACTGAGGGTCCCTGCCCAAAAACGACACTCGTTAAAATTATGCTTGAGAACGGCGCCTCGAACCGGAAAGATGACCTCCCGTTCTCAGCCCTAATTTTGAGAACGAGGGGGCAATCCAATATATAAGAAAAACAACCATTCATTTTCACCCCAACTCGCAAAAACCCTAAAACCTTTACTCTACACTAATTTCTTTACTCTCCGACAAATTTTCTCTATATTAGTGACGTCGATTGATTCTGATTCGAGTAGTTCGGTTAATTTAAACGAGACAACAACTTGTAATGCCAATATAGACTGATATTCATACTTCACGACCATATATGGTAATCTTCGGACATTCGATCAAATAGAAGGTAATGAAGAAATAAAGGTGCAATCGACTTCGAAAACTCAAGAGGATGAGCTTTGAACACTGGTCGACTTGGAGGATGATGAGGTGGAAAACATATCGGTAATGGAAGAAATTTTGATGAGATTTTAATTGGGAAAAAAATATAGTTCTTTAATGGCAATTAGAGAAGAAATAGTATAATATGCTTTGAATAATGACGATGAGATAATATTCATTAAAAGTGAATCTCGGCGACTGACGGAAGTGATTGGTGCTTACCTGGTTCAAAGATGCAAAATGAGTTTATATTTCAAATAAAGAATTTCAACGATTCTCACAACTGTTCAAGAAAAATTGAGAATCGACATGCTATTGCAAAATGATTGGCAAATCATCATTTGGATAGGTTCAAAAGTCAACCTCCGAGTTTCTTATGTTTCAAATAAAAAGTTTCAATGATTCTCATTATTTACATAAAACAAGTGAACAATTTTATCGCAGCTATCATCCCTCAATCCGTACACCTTATGTAGAGCGATTCTAAGTAGCATCTCCTTGATCTCCAATGACTCTCAATCTCTAAAGTTGACAGTCTTTGAATGAATAAAAGAACGGTTTGACATATCCCGCTCAAGCTGCTCTTGACACATGTAATTTCAAAATTCAATAAAAAAATATCCAGTTTGCGGTCGTCGCGCTTGAGCATTAGTACCTTGTGATGGTGGTGTCTGGTTTGTCAGACCCCCTTGAGATGGTTCTTCTTGTGACAACAATAGGCGATTTGCCAGAGCGCGTTCGGTTGGGACACCTTCTGACATACCTCCTTGTGAAGGGGCAACATTTCGTTTAATCGTCAATTTGAGAGTCATTTGAAGAGAATTTAGCAATTTAAATTTAATTAGGGATTTAGACGATTTATGGCTTGTATTTGTGGGATTTTTTTAATGATATTTGAAAGAAATGATTAAGGATGGAGAAATCAACACGACGAGGGCGTGAAATGGTATGATTTTGGGTTGAAATCGAGGGGTGCTGAGAGAAAATTAGTTTTTCTGAAAGTGAGGGGCAGAACGGGGGGATGATTTTTTATATATTGTTAGGGATCGACCCCTCGTTCCCGGGAAATGACAACCTGTTCTCAAAATTAGGCCTGAGAACAGGTGGTCCTCATCGAAAACGACCCCTGTTCTTAAACATTATGCTTAAGAACGGGGCCTCGATCCGAGGCAGGGACCCCTCATTCCTGACCACCCTCTAAAATGGAGAGGCAAGAAACGAGGGATCGTTTCGGTGCAGGGACCCCCCGTTCACAAGAACCCCATGAAATGGGAGAAAATGAGAGAGACAAGGAACAAGGGGCCGTTCCGTGAAGGGGACCCCCTGTGTTCAAGCACCTTTGAAATTGGGGTGCAAGGAACGAGGGGCTGTTCCGGGGCAGGGTGTAATGGTTTGAACTTTCAATATTGTATTGTCAATAATGTATTGTGGATATTTATTATGGATGATATATGAATAATATAAGTTATAAAAGTTGTATTGAATAAATGGCACAAAGTCTTTATGAATGGCAAGAATGAAACTGTTTTGTAAGAACAGACTTAATAGTAAGTGTAATAACTTTTGCTGTGATAATTTGACTTCTATGAAATTTAACAGTCTTAAACTAGACATGTAGAGGAAAAGAATGACTTTGAAATGAAAGAAGTTGGATGTTGTAGCAAAGGTTATTTACTTTTTAATCTGATGAATGCAGTTTACGTTTTCAACTACACTGTTTTGGTAAATGACTTTAAACTACATCTTAGAGTGGGAGTTTGGAGAAAGTTAAAGAAGAAAAAATGTTTCCTACACTTTATAACATGTATCCATGCAATAGGTTTGGAAAACTAATGGAATTAGGACATGTGACAATCAACATATGTTTAGTAACCTGTTTGCTTAAGTAGTTAATTAAGTATGATCAAGGCTAATTACTCATAATTAATTATTCTAATCATGTTGATTAACTTAAGACTAATCAAAATTAATTATGTAACACCCGGCTTTACGGGATTTAATTTTTATTCCAATATAGACGGCATTTTTGTAAATACGTCATAATTGTCCGTTTTGCGAACGGAAAGTTTTAACGAAGCCGTAACAATAAATTTAGAAATTATGGTGAAATATGAAAAGTTGGAGAAAACGAATCATTAGTTAGATAACGAGAATTGTGGAGGAGTTAATAGAGGATGAACAAGGGGCAACTTGGTAATTTCAAACCAAAATTTTATTAAAATCAACATTTCCCCTCATTCTTTCCCCTCACCCATGGGATTCTCCATTTTTCCTCTCCTTTGGCGCGACTTTTCTTCCTCTCAACGGCGATTTCCTTCGAACGCCGGCCAACACCCCTCCAAGCTCCGGCGACTCTTCACGTTTTTTCGTCGTCTTCGCTCTCTAGGTAAGGCTCTACACTTTTGGAACGTTAGGTATTGATTTCTAAGGTTTAAAACCATTAGGATTCGTTAGGGTTTTTGTCGAAAACGTACATCGATGTTTGAAATTGATAGATTGAGCTTAGTTATGCCTCTAATAGACGTATTGATAATTATTGGAGCTTAGTTCGTTGGTTTGTTGAAGGGTATTTGAGATTTGGTTAAGTTAGAGCTTGAAAACCCCCATTAATGGAGTTTTGATATGTCGAGCGCGAATTACTCGACGTAATGCCTCAACGAACTAAAATAGAGTTTAGGAGATTTTTCTTTAGTTAGGAGTTAGTAATTTTTGGAGTTTGGTGATTTAGACTTGATTTAATGTCGTATATTGTGAAATGTATAGGTGAACGAACAATTGTGGACGAAGCTCGGAGTACAACGGACGCGAGGTAAGTCTCTGTGACTTGTTTGGCCGTCTTGGCCTACACCGTATGAATTGAGTCGATCGAGGAGATTGGAGATATGCGTGTTTGGGTGATTAGGACGGGTAGTTAGGTTACTTAAAGTCATAGAATGTTTAGTAATTTGTTGATTTTTAATGCTTTATTTTCATTGTTTTGCTATTGTTATTGCATCGAGCATGTCCATGCATTGTTTTCTAAGCACCCATGCAAAATTAATTTCAAAGCCCTTTTACATTGAAAAAGGTAAACAAAGAACGTAAATGATTGCAAAGATAGTCATGCCGGGCGCGGTGGTTCAGGCATGGCTGTCGGAGGAAGCATGCTTTTCCCCCGTTAGATCCGAGGGGCTATCCAATCGCAGGATGTGCCGCTCCTATCTAATGAGAGTGAAGCCCCGGGTGACCCATAGAAACCCAAAGAAAAGAAATGAAAAGAATGCATAGTTTGAAAGAGCATAGCATAACATACATTTGCATCCATTTAGATTTACTGAGCTCCTAGCTCACGTGTTTAAATTCTATGGTGTAGGTGATTTTGAGACAGGTGAGAAAGACGTCCCTCCTCCTGATGTATGAGCACGTTGAGGGAGGATGGCCCGTGGGAGTGCCCTGGCAGTCGGAGCGTGATTTTGACCCGTGGGGATGTACATAGGTATTTGGGTTATTTTGGATAGAAATTGTTAGAACATTATAGAATGTTGGATTTGGATAGTTAACAGAAAGTGTTTTTGGAGGTTAAAAGGATTTTGTAATGTTTTAACTATTTTCAAACAGGAGGAAACGTTAAACTTTTAAACGGAACCACGCGGTTTGTTTTTACGAAGTTGGTTATATTTAATTGTGTTTCGAGTCGGTGATTAGGTGTTTACCCGCGATGTATGTATGTA
This sequence comes from Begonia masoniana, assembly GCA_022432975.1. Lineage (NCBI taxonomy): Eukaryota > Viridiplantae > Streptophyta > Magnoliopsida > Cucurbitales > Begoniaceae > Begonia > Begonia masoniana. Next base: position 36,886,697 of record CM039504.1, on the reverse strand, counting down.
GAAGGGTGGTTGTGAAATTTAAAGATATATGGTGAAGGAATGAGAAAAGGAAAGTGTGCGTGTGTTGTGATGTGTGTTGTGAGTGTGAAGTGCAGGGCGTGAGGAATTGATGAAAGAAGGGAAATGAAGGAAGGGCGCTCTCTGGAAAATTTCCAGAGAGCGTGGCGATTGCTCGCCACAGAATGGCGAGCAGTTGCCACCACTTGCCCGGCGATCGCCAGCGGCGATCGCCAGGCGATAATGAAATCGCCATGGGCGATTGCTCGCCGTGAGCAATCGCCACTTCCTCTGGCTGCTGAACGAAAATCAAACAAAAAAAGGGGTGTTTTAAATGTAAATGTTTCTTTTAATAATTAATAGTTTAATTAATGGTTTTAAGTTATTTTAGATAGTTTTCAAAGAAGTTTTTAAACGCCGTCAATAATTTAGATGCCGACTTTAAATGTGGTATTTCCGCACAAAAGCCAGATTTACAGTTTATACGCGTAAAAATGAAAAAAAAATTGTACGGGAAAACTAGGGTACGGTTAAGGGTCGTTACAGTTATGGTATCAGAGCCCCCGGGTTTTAAAAACAGTTCTGTAGACTGCACGACTGCTCAGCCACTACGTGGACATCCTTCATCAACTGTAAGTACGTTTAACTGCTTTATTTAAATTCGATTTCTTAGGATTATTATTTTAACTTTTATAGGAGTTTTAGAAAATGGTTCGCGATAGAGACGCCCGAGACGATGCCATAGATAGACTGACAGACTTACTCGATCGTCAATCCCAACACATGGATCGACAAGCACAAAAAATCACGGACTTAGTTCGTGAGAATCGGAGGGCCCAAGAGATAGTCGTCCCTAATGGTAAAAGCATGGAGAGATTTCAAAAGCTAAGACCTCCGATATTCGACGGGCAGTCTTCGGACCCCTCTATTGCTGAGGAGTGGGTTCGAAAAATGGAGGATATGTTGGCATATGCCAAAGTGGACAATGCCGAGAAGGTTGAGTGCGTCACATTCCACCTAGCACTGGATGCCCGGTCTTGGTGGGATTCTGTTAAGGCTACAACGGACGTGGCGCTGATGAGGTGGGAATGGTTTAAAACCGTGTTCTTTGATAAGTATTTCAGCCGTACAGTGAGGGCGGCAAAAAGGGCTGAGTTTACGCAATTGAAACAGACTGGTACAGTGGCAGAGTATATCAGAAAATTTGAAGCTTTATCCAAGTTTGCACCGCGCCTGGTTAGTGATAATGAAGAAAAGGTGCAACAATTTATGGATGGACTGAACAGGGAGATCCGAAAGAACATTATAGTGTCTGGTATTCTAGATGTGCCTTATGAGGAGATTGCAGCGAGGGCCCTGGAGTTCGAGGCTGCTGAATTGACCTGTGTTAAGCCGAGAGAGCCTGCCAAGGGTTTCTTTCGGGAGATTCAGCCTCAGATACGGAATAAGGGTTGGCAACCCAGAGGGCAACAACAACAACGAGGCGTCAAAAGGCCTCATGAAGGAGGGAATGAACAAGGCAGAGGAAAGCAAGTTCAAGGGGCTGCTCAGAAGCCTATTTGTCCTAAATGCCAGAAAGAAAATTTTGGCGAGTGTCGGGTGGGTACCAACAGTTGTTACCGATGCGGAGAGGTTGGCCACTATGCCATGAATTGCCCATTGTTGGACCGAAATCAGTCAGGCAGAAATCAACAGGGCAAAGATCAGCGAAGAGTTATGCCAAGGATCTTCGCGTTTATTGAGTCTGGAGATGTCGACGACGAGGCGCAGCCATCTGTCATAGCAGGTACTATTCTAGTCATGGGTGTACCGGTTTTTTCATTAATAGATACGGGAGCTACGCACTCCTTCATTTCAACTGCTTGCATGATTAGATTGGGGCTAGTATTTGAGTTAGCAGAGTGTGAGTATAGAGTAATGCTGCCTTCGGGAGCGAGTATGCAATCTGATCAGGTTTTCCAGGGCAACGTCGTCTCTGTGGGAAACAACACCCTCTACGCCCGGTTGATAGTTATGGGTATAGAGGTGTATGATCTTATTTTGGGGATGGATTGGCTTGCACACTATTGCGCCACAATTGACTGCGGGTCCAGGGTGGTGACTTTCCGCCCCCGAACAGAGTTGAGTTCACTTTTCAGGCAATGAATAGGTTAAGCGGGCTACCTACTACTTATTCGATGATAGCCAGAGAACAATTTAAAGATGGGTGCTCGATTTTTGTGGCCACAGTGATTGATACTCGATTACTTTATAAATTGAAACCGGATGACCTTCCGGTTGTTAAGGAATTCTCAAAGATTTTTCTCGACGATCTTCCCGGACTGCCGCCTGATCGGGAGATCGAGTTTGTGATTGATGTTTATCCGAGTTCAGCACCTGTATCCAAGAATGCGTATAGATTGGCGCCTGCTGAATTGAAGGAGCTGAAGTCACAGTTGGAGGAATTATTAGACAAAGGGTTTATTCGACCCAGCTTTTCTCCTTGGGGTGCGCCAGTCCTATTTGTGAAGAAAAAGGACGGAACTCTCAGGATGTGCGTCGATTATCGAGAGTTAAATAAATTAACTGTGAAAAACAAGTATCCACTGCCCCGAATTGACGATCTATTTGACCAACTGCAGGGTGCCCGAGTGTTTTCTAGGATTGACCTACGCTCGGGTTATTATCAGTTGAAGGTCCGAAAAGAGGATATTGAAAAGACAGCGTTTCGAACGAGGTATGGCCATTACGAATTTCTTGTGATGTCTTTTGGACTTACGAATGCTCCTGCAGCGTTTATGGATATGATGAACCGCGTCTTCAAAGAGTATTTGGACAGGTTCGTCGTAGTTTTTATAGATGACATCCTGGTTTATTCTAAGACGAAGGAGGAGCATGAGGAGCATTTACGGGTTGTTCTTAGGACTTTATGCCAGCATCAATTGTATCCGAAGTTTTCCAAATGTGAATTCTGGCTTGATCAAGTAAGTTTTCTTGGTCATATCATATCTCAGGAGGGAATCTCAGTTGATCTAGCTAAAATCGAGGTTGTCAAGCAATGGCCACAGCCTAAGAATGTACGAGAGGTACGAGGATTTCTTGGTTTGGCTGGATATTACAGGAAATTCATCGAGGGATTTTCAAAGATAGTTGTCCCTCTATCCCGATTGACGAGAAAGAATGAGAAGTTCGTATGGTCGACTGCGTGTGAGAAAAGCTTTGTGGAGCTGAAACGGAGGTTGACTACAGCTCCAGTGCTTACACTACCAGTCGAGGGCGATAAGTTCAGTATTTACTGTGATGCCTCGAGGATCGGACTGGGATGTGTATTAATGCAGGAAGGCAAAGTCATTGCTTATGCTTCTAGACAGTTGAAGCCATATGAACAAAACTATCCGACACAAGACCTTGAGCTTGCAGTGGTCGTTTTTGCTTTAAAAATCTGGAGACACTATCTGTATGGGCAGCAGTGTGAGGTGTTTTCAGATCATAAGAGTTTGAAGTACCTGTTTACGCAGAAAGAACTTAATATGCGACAGCGAAGGTGGTTAGAGTTCGTTAAAGATTACGATTTTGAAATTAAATACCACCCAGGGAAGGCAAATAAAGTTGCTGATGCCTTGAGCCAAATGCCTACTACGAGCCAACCTTCACTTGCATCTATGTCGGTAATGTTGAGGTCTGAGATTGAGAAGTTCGATGTAGAGATTGTGGCAGAATTGTCCAGCATGCTTACTAACATTTCTCTTAGACCGACAATTTTGGACAGAATACGGGTGGCTCAACAAAACGATTTGGAGTGTGAAAGGCATCGAATGAGCATGACATCTGAAGGTTCGTCTGACTTCAACCTGACAGATGATGGAGTACTGAAATTTAGGCACAGGTGGTACGTGCCCAATGATAATGAGCTAAAAGGAGAAATCTTAACTGAGGCGCATTCCTCAGCGTATTCGGTGCATCCGGGAAGCACCAAAATGTACAGAGACTTGAGACAACATTTTTGGTGGCCTAACATGAAGAGAGAAATTGCCAGGTACGTGGAAACCTGCCTGATTTGCCAACAGGTTAAGGTAGAACATCAAAGGCCAGCCGGAACTTTACAGCCACTGCCTATTCCAGAGTGGAAATGGGAGCAAATATCCACAGATTTTATAGTTGGACTCCCGAGAACGACAAAGGGGCACGACGGTATATGGGTAATAGTGGACCGTTTGACGAAGACAGCCCACTTCCTGCCAGTGAAAATGACGTATTCTATGGATCAGCTAGCAGAGCTGTACATACAGGAGATTGTCAGACTACACGGAGTGCCCATCTCTATTGTTTCTGATAGAGATGCTAGATTTACCTCAAAGTTCTGGAAGAGTTTACACAAGGCAATGGGAACTCAGTTGAATTTTAGCACGACATTTCATCCTCAGACTGACGGACAAACAGAAAGGACAAATCAGATTCTTGAGGATATGCTTAGAGCTTGCGTGCTAGAGTTTCAGGGCTCGTGGAGCCGATATCTGCCATTGATTGAGTTTTCGTACAACAACAGCTTCCAGGCTACTATTGGCATGGCTCCGTATGAGGCGCTGTATGGTCGAAAATGCAGGTCTCCACTATATTGGGATGAGGTAGGCGAAGCTAGCGTTGTTGGCCCAGATATTTTGCAGCAAACAGCAGAGAAAATCGATGTTATTAGACAACGCATAGAGATTGCACAAAGCCGCCATAAGAGGTATGCTGACACCAGACGGAGAGAATTACAGTTTAAGGAAGGCGATGAAGTGTATTTGAAGATTTCTCCGTTTAAAGGCGTTATGCGATTTGGAAGACGAGGCAAGTTAAGTCCTCGTTTTGTCGGACCCTTTCCTATCCTGAAGAGGGTCGAAACTATGGCGTATAGATTGCAGCTTCCAGCATCGATGGAGGGTATTCACGATGTGTTCCACGTGTCTATGCTCAGAAAATGTATACGTGATCCATCACACGTCGTTGAAACAAGGGAGATTGAAGTGCAACGAACGCTGACCTACGAGGAAAGGCCAGTACGAATCCTGGAGTCTTCTATCAAAGTGTTGCGAAATAAGGAGATTCCTCTAGTAAAGGTTTTGTGGAGGAACCATGGTGTAGAGGAGGCTACTTGGGAGAGACAGTAGGATATGATGTTGAAGTATCCTGAACTGTTTGTGTAATGAAATTTTGAGGACAAAATTTAAATAAGGTGGGTGGAATGTAACACCCGGCTTTACGGGATTTAATTTTTATTCCAATATAGACGGCATTTTTGTAAATACGTCATAATTGTCCGTTTTGTGAACGGAAAGTTTTAACGAAGCCGTAACAATAAATTTGGAAATTATGGTGAAATATGAAAAGTTGGAGAAAACGAATCATTAGTTAGATAACGAGAATTGTGGAGGAGTTAATAGAGGATGAACAAAGGGCAACTTGGTAATTTCAAACCAAAATTTTATTAAAATCAACATTTCCCCTCATTCTTTCCCCTCACCCACGGGATTCTCCATTTTCCCTCTCCTTTGGCGCGACTTTTCTTCCTCTCAACGGCGATTTCCTTCGAACGCCGGCCAACGCCCCTCCAAGCTCCGGCGACTCTTCACGTTTCTTCGTCGTCTTCACTCTCTAGGTAAGGCTCTACACTTTTGGAACGTTAGGTATTGATTTCTAAGGTTTAAAACCATTAGGGTTCGTTAGGGTTTTTGTCAAAAACGTACATCGATGTTTGAAATTGATAGGTTGAGCTTAGTTATGCCTCTAATAGACGTATTGATAATTATTGGAGCTTAGTTCGTTGGTTTGTTGAAGGGTATTTGAGATTTGGTTAAGTTAGAGCTTGAAAACCCCCATTAATGGAGTTTTGATATGTCGAGCGCGAATTGCTCGACGTAATGCCTCAACGAACTAAAATAAAGTTTAGGAGATTTTTCTTTAGTTAGGAGTTAGTAATTTTTGGAGTTTGGTGATTTAGACTTGATTTAATGTCGTATATTGTGAAATGTATAGGTGAACGAACAATTGTGGACGAAGCTCGGAGTACAACGGACATGAGGTAAGTCTCTGTGACTTGTTTGGCCGTCTTGGCCTACACCGTATGAACTGAGTCGATCGAGGAGATTGGAGATATGCGTGTTTGGGTGATTTGGACGGGTAGTTAGGTTACTTAAAGTCATAGAATGTTTAGTAATTTGTTGATTTTTAATGCTTTATTTTCATTGTTTTGCCATTGTTATTGCATCGAGCATGTCCATGCATTGTTTTCTAAGCACCCATGCAAAATGAATTTCAAAGCCCTTTTACATTGAAAAAGGTAAACAAAGAACGTAAATGATTGCAAAGATAGTCACGCCGGACGCGGTGGTTCAGGCATGGCTGTCGGAGGAAACATGCTTTCCCCCCCGTTAGATCCGAGGGGCTATCCAATCACATGATGTGCCGCTTCTATCTAATGAGAGTGAAGCCCCGGGTGACCCATAGAAACCCAAAGAAAAGAAATGAAAAGAATGCATAGTTTGAAAGAGCATAGCATAGCATACATTTGCATCCACTTAGATTTACTGAGCTCCTAGCTCACGTGTTTAAATTCTATGGTGTAGGTGATTTTGAGACAGGTGAGGAAGACGTCCCTCCGCCTGATGTATGAGCACGTTGAGGGAGGATGGCCCGTGGGAGTGTGCTGGCAGTCGGAGCGTGATTTTGACCCGTGGGGATGTACATGGGTATTTGGGTTATTTTGGATAGAAATTGTTAGAACATTATAGGATGTTGGATTTGGATAGTTAACAGAAAGTGTTTTTGGAGGTTAAAAGGATTTTGTAATGTTTTAACTATTTTCAAACAGGAGGAAACGTTAAACTTTTAAACGGAACCACGCGGTTCGTTTTTACAAAATTGGTTATATTTAATTGTGTTTCGAGTCGGTGATTAGGTGTTTACCCGCGATGTATGTATGTAGAAGGGTGGTTGTGAAATTTAAAGATATATGGTGAAGGAATGAGAAAAGGAAAGTGTGCGTGTGTTGTGATGTGTGTTGTGAGTGTGAAGTGCAGGGCGTGAGGAATTGATGAAAGAAGGGAAATGAAGGAAGGGCGCTCTCTGGAAAATTTCCAGAGAGCGTGGCGATTGCTCGCCACATAATGGCGAGCAGTCGCCACCACTTGCCCGGCGATCGCCAGCGGCGATCGCCAGGCGATAGTGAAATCGCCATGGGCGATTGCTTGCCGTGAGCAATCGCCACTTCCTCTAGCTGCTGAACGAAAATCAAACAAAAAAAAGGGGTGTTTTAAATGTAAATGTTTCTTTTAATAATTAATAGTTTAATTAATGGTTTTAAGTTATTTTAGATAGTTTTCAAAGAAGTTTTCAAACGCCATCAATAATTTAGATGCCGACTTTAAATGTGGTATTTCCGCACAAAAGCCAGATTTACAGTTTATACGCGTAAAAATGAAAAAAAAAATTGTACGGGAAAACTAGGGTACGGTTAAGGGTCGTTACAAATTATTTTAAGCTAAGTATACTTAAGCATAAATAATCATGGTATTTTTTAGAATATCTATAGAAGGAATGACAATTTTGTACAAAGACATGAAGAGGTTGGGTTAGAATGGGAAGTTTATCCAAGAACCATCTAGAAATGAGGGACAAAGATTGAAAAGACAATCATTTTCATGGGATTCAGATTGAGAAGAGAGAAAAATGAGAAAGAAGAGAGAAAAAGAGGGAGAAAAAAAAAATTAGATTTTGGACTTGCTCCTTAAAGGAAAATTACTCATCTTGGGAAGACGATTTTATAGGACTAAAAATCAATTCATTAGATGGAAATTTCGTGGGAGAGGAGGAACTTTCAATAGGTAAGTAAATCCTATATTTAAAATAATAAATTTAACCTTTATTGCATTATTTAGGTGGTGATAGATTTAAATTATGTTATTGGTTCTGGTTAGACTTAGAATTTCGATTGTCGAATGAAGTGATTAAATGGATGTTGTTTTGATGTGAAATTGATGGTATTTTATATTAAAAAAAAATTATTTTTTCAAATTGTATTGTGATGTTGAAAAGAAATATTTGGAAAATATTGTTTATATGTTGATTTTCAAAATGAATTGCATGGGTGAGTTGTATGGTTTTAAATGTGCATGACATTGACTTTATAAAATGGATTTGCATTTGAGAAAAAGACGAAGTTGACGATCTTGGTAACACATGAACCTAATGGTTGAAATTGTCTATCTTGTGCCATGTGTATGACTATAGAAATGAGAAGGAGATCAACTTAATGTGTTCCTTAGGTAGAAAATCCCTAAATCTCCAGAAGAAGCAATGCATAGGGTCCTACAGCTCTGTCGGAGAAAGCCCAGGAACTTGTAGGATTGTGTGATGGTTATACATGTTGAAATTAGAGTGTATTGTATGTAACACCCGAGAATTTTCTGTAACGCACGTATGTCTTAGATTAAACGGTTAGGATAGTTTAATGTTAAGTGATAATGAGATTGGAATTAAGTCATGCAAAGGAGGAGAAATGGTTTGACAATTCAAACCAAAACACTTTGAAAAGTCAAAAGTAGTTAACAACCAATGGGAGATTAGATAATTAAGTGGAAAATTAAGGAAAGAAACATTGAATGAGGAGAGGGGATGGCAGCCACGTTGGAGGTGAATGGGAGGGCTTATGTGTAATTTTAATGGGTTATTAAATGAATAAAATAATGAAAAGAAAAATGGTTTTATATAAAAAAAAAAAGAAATAAATGAAATAAATGGAAGAAAAAGTGGGATTTAATTGTTGATTCACGTTGGAAAAGTCAAGAGAAGAGAAAAGAGAAGTGAAGAAGTTGACAATTCAAACCAAAACAATTTTGAAAAGTCCAAAGTTTTGATAACCAATAGAAATTTAACAATTTATGAAATAAATGATAGAAAATGGGTGAAAGAAGAAGCCATCACGTTGGAAGAAATGAGAAGGGAAAAAGTGAGGGTTTAAGTGTAAAAATTAAAAACTTGTTAGGTGGAACTTAAAAGTGGAAAAACTTTTAGGTTAAAAAGACAAAATTGAACCAAATTTTATCATCTTCTTCCCCTTGCTCCACGATTCTCCTTGGCAGCCATTGAAGCTTCATTTCTTCATTTCATCAAGAGGTTTTCAAGGGTTTTTAAGGTAAAAATAAATGGGTTTTAAGTTGTATACCATTAGGTGTTATTTGGTGGTGTTATTAGGGTGTTTTGTGAGGGATTGCATAGGGTTTGAAAACCCTAAATGGTGAAGTCCGAATTTTGGGGTTTAATGGTGGTTTTCTTCCCTAAGTTCATGATTAAGAGGTTAGATGAATTGGTTTAGGTTGATTTTAGGGATAGATGGAAGATTGGTGAGAAGTTGTTAGAAAACCGGTTTTGAACAATTAGATTGCCGGTTCTGTTTTGTCATTTTCGGCTTGGTTAACTGTGTTGTTTGGTTACTTTGAGTGTTTGAATGGATAGTAGACGTGCAGAGGTTTCCAAATTGGGGTGGCACGTCAAAATCCGTTGGACGGTCAAAATTGTGTAAAAATCGGGTTTATGTGTTTTGTGAGAGAAATGTGTTTTAAGTATTGTTAGTTTTAGTTAGAAAATTAGCTAAGATTGTATTGATAACTTATCAAGCTAAGTTTCCATTATTTTAGGTCGTCGAACGTGTGAATTGACAGGTAGAATTGAGCAATTGGAAGCCGAGCATTCATGTAAGTAGTTGAATGCTTGTTTGTTGCCTTCGGGCCTACACCATAGAACGGTAGGGATTGTTTGTTGTGTTTTAATTTGTGTCATGCATGATTGTTTTCTAACTACGAAACCACGTGTTTTGCATGCTTGAGTGGTGAGAATGAATTGAAAAATAAGAAAATTGATATGCAACTTGGTCTCGAGTAGGATAGCCTCGTCGGGCACGTGGCTCGCTTAGCACCCTGCAGGGGGATTTTACTTGAGATGATATGCTAATGTACATAATGTGTCGTGAGTATGAATGCCTCGATATGTTCGTGCTTGAAGGCACAATGAGGATTCTACGATCGATTGAGGGAGATTTGGTTGGCCGTCCAGGATTGTGTTAGGGCGTGTGCCTCCGATCTTGCTCCGTGGGTCAAGGTGTGGCCGTCCAGGATTGTGTTGGGGCGTGTGCCTACTTGATTCACATGAAAGTGTGTAACGACCCGAGAAGGATCGCCACGAAATCATAATCTTTTATTAATCGTTTACTTAACTTTTACTATTATTTCATCTTTCCTATTTCTCGACAAGCATTTACATTCGCATATCCCTTTTTTTTTTCTAAACTGAAAACAGAGACACAGAACCATCAAGGAAACGAACCCTCTCGTGACTCGACTTCCTACACCTCGTCGGCTCAAACTTTCATAGAGTCGAGCGACTAAGATCAGTCAATTAATCCGTAACTTAATCGGACAAGGGAGAGATACCCCAGACCACTTGACGTTATTCAATTCGGATTTGCATGGGTTTGCATGTATCAACCCTCAGAAATTACATCGTCCGGTCCTCCGTGCATGCGCGTGACTCGCTTAACATCGCCTAATAGAAGATATCTTTCGGTGGGCACGTGGGTTTCACGTGTTCAATTAAAACATCGCCCAGTGGTGGACATCCACCGGTGAACACAAGAAACACAGTGACTCTTTTAAATCACCACCGGTCACTAAACGACACAATAGCATTTACATCATCCGGTGAAGGAATACACTTGATCCACCGGTCACTAGATGACAAAATAGCATTTTACATCATCCCGGTGAAGGAATACACTTAATCCACTAGCATTTACATCATCCGGTGAAGGAATACACTTGATCCACCGGTCACTAAACGACAAAATAGCATTTACATCATCCGGTGAAGGAATACACTTGATCCACCGGTCACTAGATGACAAAATAGCATTTACATCATCCGGTGAAGGAATACACTTAATCCACCGGTCACTAGATGACAAAATAGCATTTACATCATCCGGTGAAGGAATACACTTGATCCACCGGTCACTAGATGACAAAATAGCATTTACATCATCCGGTGAAGGAATACACTTGATCCACCGGTCACTAGATGACAAAATAGCATTTACATCATCCGGTGAAGGAATACACTTGATCCACCGGTCACTAGATGACAAAATAGCATTTACATCATCCGGTGAAGGAATACACTTGATCCACCGGTCACTAGATGACAAAATAGCATTTACATCATCCGGTGAAGGAATACACTTGATCCACCGGTCACTAGATGACAAAATAGCATTTACATCATCCGGTAAATAGCATTTACATCATCCGTGAAGAATACACTTGATCCACCGTGACGTCAGCCGGTAGAAAACTTCTACCTACAGAACTCATATAAACTTCCACATAATGCAACATGACTGACAAAGCTTTTACTATAAAATATTAGAACTCACTCAGAGTGTATAGCGGAAGACTTCAGCAAACAGACCATATAATATCCTTGAAATCATTTTCAGACTCTGACTTTGATCAATCAGATTCTAACCTCATTGTTAGAGAAAACCTACTCTACTAGACATCTTTCAACATAAACGTCGTGGACATACTGTGAGCATAACCAGGGTCTTAATCGCCTAGTCCAGCCTTACACTGTCACTCTGAGCATCCTCCAGCAACCAAGCTTTAAACATCCTCTTTGAACATAGTGTCCTCACCTGAACCTTCTTCACCTACACCATAAGGTTTAACTATAAGCCTAATGCTTAGTAAAGAATGCATGCTTGCAGACATACATGAGTGTATAAATTAAGAGACATAAGTCCGTAAATCTTTCTTCATTCATGCTCATTTTCGTTATTTACATAGCATGTATTAAGGCAGGAAACGAGGGAGAAAGACAGGGGTACATAATCAATTGCCAATCGGGCAATCATAGTAACGACTAGCTCGGCCTCCACCGGTGGGAGAATTCATGAACTATCGTGCAGTATAAACTCAGCCTCCACCAGGGTGAGGATTCGCGAGTTTTCCTGCCAATTCGGTCTCCACCAGCGGAAGAATTTGCGAACCGTACTTAACATCCACTCGGCCTCCTCCAGTGGGAGAATTCGCGAGCCATACTAATCATCAACTCGACCTCCACCAATGGGAGAATTAGCGAGCCATTCATACCATCAACTCGGCCTCCTCCAGTGGGAGAATTCGAGAGCCATTCATGAGCCTTGTGAACATATCATAGTCATTTCCCCCGTTCTGCACTTAATCATGATTACATTTGTTCTTCATGTTCTTAACTCAATCATAAACGTGTACATAATGCATAGACATGAAGTTCACAGAGAAATGTCGTACTGTATGAACGAGTAAAACATCATGTAACTTAACATCTTCCTGCTCAAATACTTCATATCATGGCAACTGTTAGTCATAATCATCAGACAAACATTTCAACAATTTTTCCTAGTATCCTTGCGGTGTAGGGCCCTATTGGTCGGAAATCTTAATACATCTACTTACCTGGTTCCCTTAGCAATCTGAGCTTCTTCTCTTTAAACTTCTTCACCTAAAACATGTTCATTACAGTAGTTAAAACAAAATCCTAATAGTTCTAATCATAAATCGTCCTAGGGTTCTAATAGCTAAAGTCATTCCGATTCCTCTGTTTGATACACTGCAGTCTGAAATCCGAAAACTAGGCGGACAGGTCTTACCATCTATTAAATCCGAGTTGGTTACTTAGAATGTTCAAAATTGATTCGGAATGACATCACTACTCTCAGATTTTAAAAGGTCTTAAACTGCTCGGCCACTGTTAAAACCGAACTCAAATGCCGAGCTGAAAGCAAAGCTCTATTCACTAATAAATGACTACATTATCCATTTCATACCTCGGGTGCGGATTTGCAGAGATATGCAGGCTTGAAACCGGTCGTCGGAGGGAGATTGCTGGCAAGCAGGGTGCGAGCTCGGGGAAGGAGAAATTGCCGAGAGTAGAAGGTGTCGGCTATAGTGGGGTTTAATGAGGTTTAAGGTTTCTAATTTCTTTAAATACCGGTCCCAAACTTCAATTATTACCATAATGCCACTCAACCTAGTTTAAAACCCACATGTAATTAATTTAACTTGTCATAAAATTCTAAACCGCGAAGATTAAATATTTATGACCGTTAATACAGTTAGAAAAATTACCTAGTCGTGTCTTGGGTGTTACAAAGTGGAAGATAAATGTAACCAGAACGAGAAGAAAACAACAGAGTGTGTAGAAACTGCATGTTAGGGTTGAGTTGAGCATTTTGTGTGTTAATGTGCATTATTTCCCTACTTGCTAAGCATTAGGCTTACCTTTTTGTGTTCTATGGTGTAGGTGACGAGTATTATACAGGTGATGTAGACGAGACCGCCGAGGATTAGGCCGCAGTTGGAGAGTAAGGAGTCTGCCGGTGTAGGCTATTGTTGGGGCGTCTTGACCACCGTTTTCCTCGGGTTTGTGGGAGGTTGCTATTTTGTATGTAGATATTTGGTATGTAGATAGTTGGTGGGTGTTCTAAGTTGTTTTGATGAGTTAACTTGTTTAAATTGTGATAGGTTTTGGTACATTTTAGTACATGGCATTTGTAAATGGTTTCGTAACTATTTTGGAAAGTTTTCAAGTCGGGGTGTTGTTTGATTGATGGATAATGGTTGTAAGTGTTTGTGGTTTGAACTAGTTTGATTCTTGGTTTTAAATTGCAGATTTTGGTTTATCAAATTTTAGGCGTTATGTCGTCCGTTTTGATTTTAAATTCTTTTTAAAATTTTCCTATTTCCAAATTATTTGAACCCGACAATTTTCGACGTATTTTAAATGTATTTTGGGCACGTCCGAAAACCGAGTCGAAAAATTATCGAAATTTTTTTTAAATGTCGTTTTAAACGCGGGTTGGGTTTGCAATGTGGCGCACCGAGCCGGGGCGGGTTCGGGGCGTTACATTTTATTTTTAACATATACATTTAGTTGTTAAAAGATGCATTGGAGTTTTCTTAAAAAGATGGTTTTAATCATACAAAGTTCATTCAATTTGCATTGGATTTATTTGATGAAAATGATTTTAAACAATGGTTGAGTGATTTCAAAAGATTGATTTCGAGCATGCATATTTTTATAGCAATTGCATGACTTTCAAAAGAACATGTTTTATATGATTTTCAAAGAATCGTTGTAGTGGAAGATGATAATTGATCATATATGGTGTTAATAGAGTTTGGATTAGTCATTCTATGTGTTAGATTTATTTACTAGGCTAAAAACTCATTATTTGAATAATTTATATTTTTTAAATATCGAGAATGTTCACCGAAAGGGAAAAACATAAGGCAATACAAAATTTTATAAAGAGGCATAGGTGAACCATAAAGGTAGATAGTCTCTTTTTTTGATGGGATGTTTGGTTTTCATTTGTATAAATCTTTTTAAAAGGTCACATGTAGTGACCCACTTTTGTAGTTCATTCCGTGTTAGTACTCTGATTTTCCTGTAAATTTTTAATGAATAAAATGTATATTGATTTACATCATACAATGGTACACATTTTATATGTTTTATGTTTTAAATGCTTTTATAAAAAAAAAAAATAATTTTAAACGGAGTATCCTAATTTAGAATACCAAGTTAAAGAATATGTTCCATTAAGTCATAACGATCTATGCATGTAAGAGCTAAGTGCCAATAAGAGTATCCCTTCGACATTCGACTCCTTCCTACTTTGGGAATCCTCTAGCCATCGGGGGGTTGGTAGAATCGGGTCCTGACACAGGGACACTCCATTCTCCAATCACGTGCGGTGCACATTGAACAGGGGTCTCCACCCCCAACATCACCCTCCCGATGCAATATGTCTAGTGCCACGTAAGCACTGGACAGAACAGATGGTGACCAGTCCCTCATTCTCAGCGTAAATTCAGAATAGGAGATTATCGACCCCCGTCGGAATTTGATTTGTTACATTTTGGATAGTTTAAAGTTTTAATTGTTAGGATTTTTAGTTTAGGCGGTGTTTCAAATTAACCTCATACTTGGAATTTAAATTGATTTTAACCCTAATTTTTTTGTAAAAACTAATTTTAGCTAAGTTGAATGTTACGACAAATCTAAGAAATATGCAAAGATAAAAGTGTCTTATTATGCTCGAATCTCAATCTCCATATATCTTATTGTATATAACAATTCATAGGGTAACAACCAGCACTTCGGTTAGGTATTTATTCTAAGGACTTCTTTTGGTATGGTTGGAGGAATAAGAAATTTACGAGGATCTAAATTTATGGGTATTATTGGTTTGAGTGAAAAGTAGGGTTAGTGGCAAGATTATAAATAAAGTTGATTCTAATTAATATATATATAGAAAATGGAAAGTCTAAAACCCTCACAAAACCTCTCCCTCCACTTTTCAGCCGACTCCTCTCTTTTCTTTACAATTTCTCATTCCCTTCAGCGACTCCCCTTTCGCGCAGCCACGACTTCCTCGCAACTGATTCTCCTTTTTTCCGTTTTCTTCAAGATTCGATCCCTAGGTAAGATTTTAAGTATTCTGGACAGTTAACCTCGATTTTGGAATTCGCATTATTTCGGGTTTGAAGTTCTAAGGCTTGAAAATGCTAGAGTAATGTTAGTATTTATAGGACTGTTGTATCATTGGCTTAGATGTTGGAATGTAGGACGTTATTGATGAAACGTTGAGAAATACTGAATGTTGGTTTAAGTTCTGGATGATGAAGGATTTAAAATGCCACTGATGCTTTTGGAAATTAAGATATGCACTCAAGGTGTTCGATGGAATGCCTAATAACTACAAACCGGATTCTTAAAGGGTTACCTTAGTTAGGAACTTAGCCGGTTTTGATTTCAGGATATTTAGGATTGATTTTAACATTGTAATGTGAAATGTTTAAGTGAAGAAGGTCTAAAGTGAAGGCTCGACATTGCTAAGGAGGCCAGGTAAGTGAGTGTGTTAAGATTTCTAGCCATTAAGGCCCTACATCACAAGGGTATTAGGTTGGTTTCGTCTCTGATGTCTGGATTATGTTTATGAAATTGTCTGTTCTGGTATGATGTTTGGGTTAATGTTATGATATGTTACCTGAAGTATGATTTCTTTCCATAGTCTGATGATTTAAGAGTATTCATGCTCCTGCATCATGATTTGTCTTCCAAGAATACAAAAAAGTTTTATGTACATGCTTCTCTTATAAATGAGATATGAATATGAAATGTATGCAACCATGATTAAGTGAGGGTTGGGGGCGGTTTGGCCATGTCACTGTCTAGAAAGGGACCAAGATTTCTGCCTTAAGGGGGCCATGTACACGCACTCTGCCTACCCCCCTTCGGCACAAACCCTCCCTGATCCATGTTATGTAAATGATGAACAAGAACATGAGAAGAACAAGAACGAGTAAAACAACATGTATATGTCACTGTCCATTCATTGGACCATGATTTCTGTCCGAGAGGACCATGTACACTTACACAATGAATCAATGAGTAAGAATATGTATATGTCATGTAAGGTACGAGATAAGAACATGATTATGATTTCTTTCAAAGCATGCATTTATGAGCATTTATGTAAATGTTGCACTCCTTACTAAGCGTTAGACTTATAGTTTAAAACCTTATGATGTAAGTGACAGATTGGAAGGTGAGAACTTCAAATTAAATGATGAGGCATAAGTCGAGTTGCTGGATGATTGCTAAAAAAAAAAAAAAAAAAAAGCTCACCAATAAGACCAATATCCTTATTTACAAAAATACCCTCGGACGGAACCTCAAAAAACGCGGGTGGTTACACATAAGCTTAGAATCTTACCTAAGCGTTTATCGGAGGAGAAATCGTAAAGGAAAACGAGTCGCCGGAGGAACAACGTCGGCGGAAGGGAGAACCCGAGAAGGAAAATTGCCTATATGAAAAAACACAGAGGGATTTCGTGATGAATGCTGGAGAATAGAAACTGTGATTTCTATTAAATTTCTCTTGGCAAATTACCATTTGCGCCTTCTTTTGATTTTCTATTTGTTTCGTCCTTTGTTCATTATTTACTAACGGTCATTTTTTTTTCTAAACTCCTTATTTGCATAATCCAACT
>CM039504.1:36764287-36869489 GCA_022432975.1 Begonia masoniana | reverse complement strand
TCTAGTACCCACACAACAACATCTCAATTTCTCTATCGCAAGTCTTATGTGTAGGCCAATCGCCAAAACCAATCACAGAGATTACTCGCGTCCGTTAAACACCGAGTCCGGCCACGAGCATTGGTTCATCCTAAGGCAATGCATACCAATCGCTATTAAATCCAGTCTAAAACTTAAAATCTCGAAAACTCTACTCCTAGCTAAAGGAACTTTCCTAAACCCTCCCCTTATTTTGTTTTCCCCTTAAAAAGCCCCCCATTGCGGCATTTTATCTAGCAATTTATGCTCAACACTTAGAAATTTTCCACAATGTAGTTTTTCAAGCTCCAAACCAAACGCAACTCTAATATTATCGATAAAGCGATTATCTACGCCCAATAAACATCATCTCGATTAAGAGGCATACTACGCTAAACTATCAATTCCAAAACATCAATCCACGTTTTCTCTACATACCCCTAACGAAACCCTAATCTGTTTTAATCCCTAGAAATCAAATCTAACACTCCAAAAGCTTAAAGCCTTACCTAGGGAGCGAGTATTACAGAGAAACCATGAGTCACCGGGTTTGGAGGGAACGGTCGGCCGGCGTTTGAAGGAAATCGCCATTGACGAAGGGTGAAGGTCGTCGATGAGGATTGAGAGGAAAGGGGAAAATCGTGTAAAGTGAAGAAGAATACAGGAGTTTGTAAGTGTTAACAAAATTGGTTTGTTCAATTACCAAATTCCCCTTCCATTAGCCGCTATTTGTTTCTCCACTTATCCGTTATTTATTACGATCCTTTTCTCCAAACTTTCTGCATATTTCTCTTCTCTTTCCAACATTCTAACTTATTATTACTGCTCATTAAAACTTTTCGTTCTCAAAACGGACTTAATTTGACGTATTTACAAAAAAATGCCATTTATATTGGAATAAAATCAAATCCCGTAAAGCCGGGTGTCATTCCATCCACCTATGTAAATTTTGTCCTCAAAATTTGATTTTTTTTTTTTTTTTTTTTTTTTTTATAAGTTTGGATAGTCATTCTATGTGTTAGATTTATTTACTAGGCTAAAAACTCATTATTTGAATAATTTATATTTTTAAATATCGAGAATGTTCACCGAAAGGGAAAAACATAAGGCAATACAAAATTTTATAAAGAGGCATAGGTGAACCATAAAGGTAGATAGTCTCTTTTTTTGATGGGATGTTTGGTTTTCATTTGTATAAATCTTTTTAAAAGGTCACATGTAGTGACCCACTTTTGTAGTTCATTCCGTGTTAGTACTCTGATTTTCCTGTAAATTTTTAATGAATAAAATGTATATTGATTTACATCATACAATGGTACACATTTTATATGTTTTATGTTTTAAATGCTTTTATAAAAAAAAAAATAATTTTAAACGGAGTATCCTAATTTAGAATACCAAGTTAAAGAATATGTTCCATTAAGTCATAACGATCTATGCATGTAAGAGCTAAGTGCCAATAAGAGTATCCCTTCGACATTCGACTCCTTCCTACTTTGGGAATCCTCTAGCCATCGGGGGGTTGGTAGAATCGGGTCCTGACACAGGGACACTCCATTCTCCAATCACGTGCGGTGCACATTGAACAGGGGTCTCCACCCCCAACATCACCCTCCCGATGCAATATGTCTAGTGCCACGTAAGCACTGGACAGAACAGATGGTGACCAGTCCCTCATTCTCAGCGTAAATTCAGAATAGGAGATTATCGACCCCCGTCGGAATTTGATTTGTTACATTTTGGATAGTTTAAAGTTTTAATTGTTAGGATTTTTAGTTTAGGCGGTGTTTCAAATTAACCTCATACTTGGAATTTAAATTGATTTTAACCCTAATTTTTTTGTAAAAACTAATTTTAGCTAAGTTGAATGTTACGACAAATCTAAGAAATATGCAAAGATAAAAGTGTCTTATTATGCTCGAATCTCAATCTCCATATATCTTATTGTATATAACAATTCATAGGGTAACAACCAGCACTTCGGTTAGGTATTTATTCTAAGGACTTCTTTTGGTATGGTTGGAGGAATAAGAAATTTACGAGGATCTAAATTTATGGGTATTATTGGTTTGAGTGAAAAGTAGGGTTAGTGGCAAGATTATAAATAAAGTTGATTCTAATTAATATATATATAGAAAATGGAAAGTCTAAAACCCTCACAAAACCTCTCCCTCCACTTTTCAGCCGACTCCTCTCTTTTTCTTTACAATTTCTCATTCCCTTCAGCGACTCCCCTTTCGCGCAGCCACGACTTCCTCGCAACTGATTCTCCTTTTTCCGTTTTCTTCAAGATTCGATCCCTAGGTAAGATTTTAAGTATTCTGGACAGTTAACCTCGATTTTTGGAATTCGCATTATTTCGGGTTTGAAGTTCTAAGGCTTGAAAATGCTAGAGTAATGTTAGTATTTATAGGACTGTTGTATCATTGGCTTAGATGTTGGAATGTAGGACGTTATTGATGAAACGTTGAGAAATACTGAATGTTGGTTTAAGTTCTGGATGATGAAGGATTTAAAATGCCACTGATGCTTTTGGAAATTAAGATATGCACTCAAGGTGTTCGATGGAATGCCTAATAACTACAAACCGGATTCTTAAAGGGTTACCTTAGTTAGGAACTTAGCCGGTTTTGATTTCAGGATATTTAGGATTGATTTTAACATTGTAATGTGAAATGTTTTAAGTGAAGAAGGTCTAAAGTGAAGGCTCGACATTGCTAAGGAGGCCAGGTAAGTGAGTGTGTTAAGATTTCTAGCCATTAAGGCCCTACATCACAAGGGTATTAGGTTGGTTTCGTCTCTGATGTCTGGATTATGTTTATGAAATTGTCTGTTCTGGTATGATGTTTGGGTTAATGTTATGATATGTTACCTGAAGTATGATTCTTTCCATAGTCTGATGATTTAAGAGTATTCATGCTCCTGCATCATGATTTGTCTTCCAAGAATACAAAAAAGTTTTATGTACATGCTTCTCTTATAAATGAGATATGAATATGAAATGTATGCAACCATGATTAAGTGAGGGTTGGGGGCGGTTTGGCCATGTCACTGTCTAGAAAGGGACCAAGATTTCTGCCCTTAAGGGGGCCATGTACACGCACTCTGCCTACCCCCCTTCGGCACAAACCCTCCCTGATCCATGTTATGTAAATGATGAACAAGAACATGAGAAGAACAAGAACGAGTAAAACAACATGTATATGTCACTGTCCATTCATTGGACCATGATTTCTGTCCGAGAGGACCATGTACACTTACACAATGAATCAATGAGTAAGAATATGTATATGTCATGTAAGGTACGAGATAAGAACATGATTATGATTTCTTTCAAAGCATGCATTTATGAGCATTTATGTAAATGTTGCACTCCTTACTAAGCGTTAGACTTATAGTTTAAACCTTATGATGTAAGTGACAGATTGGAAGGTGAGAACTTCAAATTAAATGATGAGGCATAAGTCGAGTTGCTGGATGATGCTCATGGTATGGATTTTGTGGCTGGGAAGCGATTTTAACCCGTGGTATGTTGCTCGTAGCATGTTTTAGTACGGTCTATGATATTGAAGTATAAGTAAGATAAAGTTTTCTTATGATGATGAATATTGGGATTGTCTGGTACAATGTTATGTTTTAAAGATTGCTTTTAAGATAAATGGTTTTAATCCGTCTGTTTTTAAAGTCTTCCGCTACGCGTATTCTGGTCGAGTTTATGAATTTTGTTGCATGTGTTTATGGGAATTAAGTTTGAGGTTTGTAGAAGTTAAGAAATATTTGGATGTTTAAGTCATCCGGCTGACGTCACCGGTGGATGTTGAGTGTTACTATTCACCGGTGGATGTTGAGTGTTACTGATGATCGGTGGATGTTGGATGTTTGAGTCATCCGGTTGACGTCACCGGTGGACGTTGAGTGTTACTGTTCACCGGTGGATGTTGAGTGTTACTGTTGATCGGTGGATGTGTTCTGTGGATATGAGCGGTAGAAGTGAATGGTGAATGTGAGCAGTGGATGTCATCTGCTGAGTTAATGAAGTCACGTGGATAACACGTGGTCTGAGCGGTGGATGTATTCAGTGAATGTGATCGGTGGATGTGTTCTGTGGATATGAGCTGTAGAAGTGAGTGGTGAATGTGAGCGGTGGATGTCATCTGCCGAGTTAATGAAGTCACGTGGGTAACACGTGGTCTGAGCGGTGGATGTATTCAGTGAATGTGATCGGTGGATGTGTTCTGTGGATATGAGCGGTAGAAGTGAGTGGTGAATGTGAGCGGTAGATGTCGTCTGCCGAGTTAATGAAGTCACGGGGGTAACACGTGGTCTGCGGATGACAAGCTTAAATAAGTCTATGGGTTGAGTTCAGTGGGTTTAACATTTTAGTCGATGTTATTTAAGTTATATGTCCGCGAGTTTTCGAAAATATATATAACCTTAAATGATTTATGATCCGAGTCTAGGATTTATGGTGTCACGAGGAAAAATGAAAAGTTTTATGTCATGGAATGAAACTAGAAGTAAATGTACGTCAAGGCAATACTCGTGGCGGCCCTGACTGGGTTGAGGTCGTTACACATAGAGCATGAAAAAATCAATAGCATATCTATGGAGATTATTTCAGTCATAATTTTATGTGTCCCTAAAACAAAGCTTTGTATGACAAAGAGTAATGCAGATAACTTCAGCAAACTTACCATTATAAAGTCTAAATTTATAACCTTCCATTTTAGATTTTAAGTGAGAGTAATTATCAATATAGATTCTAAAATTAAGGGGTCCCTTCAACTAAACCTTATAGTTTGTTTCGGTCAAAAAAGTCTCACAATTGGAGGTGCTACTAACGAATACCATTAATATTAGGCGTGCATTAATTCACACACGTGATCAACGCGTGTGTGAAGAACTGCGAGGTAGAAAAGAGGGGATGATCGATTTCATGATCGTGCCATGGCTTGCGTAGAAGAAGACGAAGATTACGACGATGGGAAGTATTGCAATTGAAAACATTGTGTTTATTTTCTAAAAGGTATGCTATGTTTATTCTCTTTTCTTACCATCTAATTTTTACCTTATGATGTGACTCATTAATTGATGCAATGACTTGTCACATTAATTGCACGAATCAATGAATGTCATATAAACAAATAAAAATTAGAAGATAACAGTAAAAGATAAATCGAGAATAGAAAATAAACAGAACATTACTCTTTTTATTTTAGAGTGTGTGCAAGTTCAACATCATTTCTGATCGCTCAAGTAACTTCAAATTTATGGTATTGGTGTAAAAATCCTCAATTTTTTTACGAAAAAAAAGTATTTTTTTCTCTCTCCTCTCTTGTCTCTCAATCATCTCCCTCTTTCCATTTCTTTTTTTTTTTCTCTCCATCAGTATCACTCCCTCTCTCCGTTACAATCATTTTGTTTCTCTTTTCTCCTTTCAAAGCTCACCTGAGTTGGGTCAGGTTGCCATATATAGATAAATGATGTTCCAAACTTGGATTTGGTATCTTATTTGTCAATTTTGACCCAGCCGTTTAGGAAAACGGGGTCTCCAAAATGGACATGTCCATTGTATGGCTCCTCGATTTTGTTATACTATATATTATTTTGTGCTGACATGTTTATTTTAAGCATGCACATTACATTATTGATCATCTTGGTCGTGTGGACAAAGTGTGATCGATCTATGAAAAAGTCTTGTTTTCTTTATGCACATTTGTTAGGAGATGTGTTTGTTTGTATTAACTAAAGTCATGTGACAGCTGACTGTGACCTGTCCTTGGGTGCAAAACTCTTAACTTTTAAAAACCACGATTTTTATGTTATGTTTAATTTTAGAATAAATTTTTCGCGTTGTTGAAGATCAATATGTCATAGATTGACTCGTTTTGTCTTGTTGTGGCAACATTGAATTTTTCGATTAATTGGTTAAAATCGATAATTTAAAAATTACAGTGCAGGTAAATTTAAGAAATAAGCAATGGGTAAATGTGAGGAATTTTTGGTGTAGAATTTTGGATAATGATTGGAGTTTTAAAGGTTAGAATTCAATTGATTTGATTTAATTTAAATTATATTTATATTAAATAATTTTTTTTAAAAAAGGAAATGTTTTTTTTTTCCTATAAAGGGAGAAATTTCCTCCCCCTTTTCTTTTGTGTGTCGTAAGGAGAAATTTGAGGAATTTTTCGAGAGAATTTGGATAATGATTGGAGTTTTAAAGGTAAGAATTCAATTGATTTTCTTTTATTTAAATTAAGTAAAAGGAAATGTTTTTTTTTCCTACAAGGGGTGGAAAAAGGTTTTCCTCCACTTTTTCTTTTGTGTGCCACAAGGAGAAAAGGAAAGGGAGAGAGAGAGGTTCATTCTGATTGTGCAATCGTCACGTTCTAAGGCTAAGGACGTGTTCACAAGACTTCAATCAACAATTCTTGTGAATGCGTTTCAAAAGTTGGTAAGTTTTTCATTTTGATTTTAGATTTGAAATTTTTAGTTTTGTTGGAATCGAATTCGAGCTTGAAAACTCGAATACGTAGGTTAATTGGAGTAGGTTTTAAGTTTTATGTAAGTTGTTTGAGTGATTGGTGATGAGAAACAACAAGAGGGGGGAGGTTTTTGCGACTTTTCATCATTGGAATCACCAAAGTGTCGACTACTGTGGATGACCAGTCAATACTTCAAACCTTATGGTTAGAAACAGAGTCATCGATGTGTCAACCCCTTTGAGAGGTCGCTCGACCCTTGCTTGAAGTTGTCGACCCCCCCTATAAGTGTCAACCAGTAGGACGCAACCCACCTACAAGTGTCTACTGGGCGGTCGACCACTATTCAAATATAAGTAAATAAGGCTCGAGCCCTGCCGTGAAGTGTCAACCCCAGCAAAGTCTGTATACCACATAGTGTTATACTTAATAGAAAATTTTGTCGCCAAGGTTAAGTTCGCAACCATTTATAGTGTTTTCGGTTTGGGTTTCTAGTCTCGGCATAGGACTCATCCAATATTTTTCCTTAATGTTGAGTGGGACATTTATGTGTTGACATAAATGGTGTTTAAGTCTAAATATGTTTTTGATGATGGTGATTAATATGAAATAAATATATAAACTGTATAATTGGATTATTGTGTTTATTGCATTTATCTGGAAATGCCATTTGAAAAGGGTATTATATTTCTGACGTTTTTTGGCTAAGTGTTATTAGTACGAAGATGCAGTCGTCCTATCTTACAAGGCAGACGCAGTCGTCCAAACTTACAAAGTAGACGCAGTCGTCCAAACTTACAAGACCGACGCAGTCGTCCAAACTTACAAGACTGACGCAGTCGTCCAAACTTACAAGATAGACGCAGTCGTCCAAACTCTCAAGACAGACGCAGTTGTCCAAAGTCAAGTTGACGCAGTGGTCCAAAGTCAAGACAGACGCCGTCGTCCAAAGTAAAAAACAGATGCTGTTGTCCAAGGTACTCGTCCGAATATCAAGCATCTAAAATGTTAGAATTGATGCAGAGCATTCGTCCAAACTCAGTCGTCCAAAGGGGGAATGTCCAGAGCCTTAACTACGCCGAATTTAAGACCACGAGTGATAGCGACTCCAGTTCTCAATGACTATTGTTCTGCGTACGGATGCTCTCCAACGGTCATATTTTTTGAATGGGACGCAGATTACAGACTAGAGTATAAAAAGAAGAATGAAGCTCGGGAGAAGAACATTTTACCAACTTTTACAATTATCTCTTTACTCTCACGAGCAAAAAGTGTCTGTAATACTCTGCGACAGTTTACATCTCTCTGTCCTAGAACTTGAGATTTTGTCTTGAGAGAGTGTAATCGTTGTGCTTAATATATTCATCATGTAAAACTGTAAGACAGTGGATTGACGCCCGAGAAGTTCAATCCAGAAGTGTAAAGGCAGTAGATCGACGCCCGTGAAGTTCGATCTAGATTTCTCGTGAGGAGAAGGAAAGAATCTTCAAGGGGGAGCCTTGGAGCATGGAAGTAGGTAGAATTGGCCGAACCACGTTAAAAATTTTGGTGTTATTTTTCTCTCTCTCACTCTTACTTTTATTTGTTTAATATTGTTTGTTGTTTAGTACAATATCACCAAATAGTGAAAAGAAAAGATAAACCTAATTTGCGTATCTAAAATCGATTAGATTAAGAAATTTCTAATTCACCCCCCTTCTTAGACAATCACGATCCTACAATTGGTATCAGAGCATGGTTTAATTTTGTCTATACTGTAATAGAATTAGAAATGACATTCAACACCAACACCACACACGTAGAGGGCCAATCTATTACTAAACCTCCATTCTTTGATGGAAATGACTATGTTTATTGGAAGTCTATGATGAGAATTTTTGTTCAGGCTATGGACTATGATATATGGAATATTATAGAAAATGAACCATTTAGAGCCATGAAAACTAAAAATGAGATTAGTGTTCCTAAGGCTCCTCATAAATTAACAAAGTCAGATAAGAGAAATTTAAGTTTAAATGCTAAGGCTATTAATACCTTATACTGTGCACTGAACAGAGACGAGTTTAATAAAGTTCAGGGGTGTGATAGTGCACAAGAAATATGGAACTTACTTGAGATAACTCATGAAGGAACTAATCAAGTAAAAGAGAGTAAGATGAGTATGTTAGTACATGAGTATGAACTATTTACCATGGTAAAGGATGAATCAATTAGCTCTATGTTTACTCGTTTTACTAACATTACTAATAGTCTAAAAGTGCTTGGTAGAATATATCCAAATGAACAATTTGTCAGGAAAATTCTGAGATGTCTACAGAGGGGATGGCAACCGAAAGTGACGGCCATTCAAGAAGCAAGAGATCTAAAGGTTCTCAAGCTTGAAGAGCTCATTGGCTCTTTCATGACGCATGAAATAACCATGAGAGCCAATGAAAAGGAAGATCTCAAGGACAAGGAGATCTCTAAAAGAAAGGGTATTGCACTCAAAGCTTCCTCAAGCAAACAAGAAGAATCCGAGGAAGATGATGATGATGAGGATATAGCCCTCATTACTAGAAGATTCAGCAAATTTCTCCAGAGAAAGAGGATGTATGGAAGGAAATTCTCAAAAGGAGAAAAACCTCAAAATGAGAAGGAAATCACATGCTTTGAGTGTGGGAAACCTGGTCACATCAAGGCTGAGTGTCTACAAGCAAAGAAAAATTCCAAAAAATTCAAGAAGAGAGCTATGAAGGCCACTTGGGACGATAGTGAGAGCGACACTTCGTCTGAAAATGAAAAAGTTGCAAATCTGTGCTTCATGGCCAAGGAGGATGAAATTAGTCATTCTTCTAGTGATAGTGAAGGTGATGAAGGGGATTTTAATTGATGTCTTCAATGATTTAGTCAAACAATACAGTATGCTTAAGACTAAATACAATCTGATAAAGAAAGAAAATACTGATTTAATTGAAAAGCATGCTAAGGAGTATAATTTGCATGAAAAGGAAATTAGTGGACTTAAAAGTAGAAATGAGAATTTGAATAACATTGTTCTGAAATTTACTAACGGCAACAAGAACCTAAACATGCTGTTAGGCAGTCAGATGGTGACTTTTGATAAAACAGGTTTAGGATATAAAAAGTTTAATAAAAAGAAAGCATATAGGAATTTCTTTGTTAAACCAACTACCTGTCATGCTTGTAATGAGATAGGACATAAATCATATGAATTTCTTTTGAAATTCAGTAAGAAATCAAGCAGGGGTTCCTAAGGGAACCAAACCTAACACTAGGATCCAAAAAATTTGGGTATCTAAGAAGACAACTTGATTACTATTTTGTAGGTTGATTGCTCTCCCGAGAAAAATCAATGGTACCTCGATAGTGGATGCTCGAGGCATATGACAGGAGACTCAACAAACTTTGTCTATGTCAACAAGAAGAAAGGAAACATCACTTTTGGCGGGAATCAAAAAGAAAAAATTGTTGGCATTGGTAACATAGGTAATAGCTCTAACCCTATTATAGAAAATGTGTTATTAATAGAAGGGTTAAAGTATAACTTACTTAGTATTAGCCAATTGTGTGACAAAAGATATAAAGTGATATGTAAATCAAATGCTTGTGTAATTAAAGATAGTCTGAATAGCAAAATTCTGTTCAAAGGATATAGAAAAGAGAATGTTTATATTATTGATCTAGATAACTTTGAACATATTGATGAAAAATGCTTTGCTATGAATCTGTTGGTTGATAGTTAGACTTGGCATAGAAGATTAGGTCACATAGGTATGGACATCTTAGCTAAGATTACTATGGATAATTTAGTTAGAGGAATTCTAAAAATATCATTTGAAAAGGATAAAGTCTGTGAAGCTTGCCAAATGGGCAAGCAAATCAAAAGCTCCTTTGCATCAAAGAATGCAATTTCTACATCCAAGCATCTCCAACTACTCCACATAGACCTCTTCAGTCCTTCAAATATTGCTAGTCTAGGAGGCAAACATTATGCCTTTGTCATTGTAGATGATTTCTCTAGATTTACTTGGGTGTTCTTCCTAAAGTCTAAGGACGAGAGTTTTGAACCTTCTCTAGCTTTAGGAAGAGAGTTCAAAATGAAAAGGAGCTCACCATTATTACTATTCGTAGTGATCATTGTGGAGAATTTATAAATGAGACATTTGAACTCTTGTGTCTCAAATATGAAATTGAACACAATTTCTCCTCCTTTAGAACCCCTCAACAAAATGGAGTTGTTGAGAGGAAAAATAGGTCTCTTCAAGAGCTGGCTCGGACCATACTCTATGAGAACTCCCTTCCAAAGTATTTCTGGGCAGAAGCTGTTTCCACAGCTTGCTATGTGCTAAACCGGGTCTCCATAAGACCTATTCTAGAGAAAACCCCTTATGAGCTTTGGAATGGAAAAGTTCCTACTGTCAAATACTTTAGAGCCTTTGGTTGTAAGCATTTCATTCTAAACACCAAGGATAACTTGGGAAAATTTGATTGTAAATCTGACCTTGAAATTTTTCTTGATTATTCTCTATCCAGTAAAGTATATAAGGTGTTTAACAAAAGAACACTAGTTGTAGAGGAATCCGTGCATGTCAATTTTGATGAGATCCCTTAACCCACAATCAATGTGGATGAGAATGATATTTTAGAAAAGCAATTGGATTTTCTCTCCTTAGACAAATCTGCTGAAACCATTCAAAGAGAAAATGTCCCAGTCAAGGATGAAAATGATGCTATTCTTAGAGTCTGAAATTATGTTAAAGATCATCTTTTAGATGAAGTTCTAGGTGATCCAAAATTAGGAGTCAAAACTAGAGCCTCCCTTAGAAATCTTTGTGCTAATATTACTTTCATATCTCAAATAGAGCCTAAGAAGTTTGAGGAAGCCGAATTGGATGAAAATTGGATAGTTGCTATGCAATATGAGTTAAACCAATTCGATAAGAACAATGTTTAGAAACTTGTTCCAAAACCCAATGACCATCCTATTATTGAAACCAAATGGATATTTAAGAATAAGATGGATGAAAATGAGATTGTAGTCAGGAACAAAGCTAGGTTAGTTGTCAAAGGTTACAACCATGAAGAAGGAATAGACTTAACCTTTACACCCTTAGCTAGACTAGAATCTATTAGGATGCTCTTAGCCTATGCTTGCTACAAAAACTTCACACTCTTTCAAATGGACGTTAAGAGTGCATTTTTAAATTGTTATATCTTAGAAGAAGTCTATGTAGAGCAGCCCTTAGGATTTGAAGTCTATGACAAACCTGACCATCTCTATAAGCTCAAGAAGGCTCTATAAAGACTGAAGCAAGCTCCTAGAGCTTGGTATGATAGGTTGAAGAATTTTCTTGAGAAAAAAAAGTTCAAAAAGGGTAATACCGATTCAATCCTTTTTACCATGCAAAAGGATAAAGACATTTTTATTGTTCAAATCTATGTTGATGACATCATATTCAGTTCTACAAAGGTTTCACTTTGTGATGAGTTTGCCACTGTTATGCAAAGTGAGTTTGAAATGAGTATGATGGGGGAGTTAAAATTCTTCTTAGGATTTTAAATTTGTCAAAACTTAGATGGTATTTTCTTCTGCCAAGAAAAATACATTAAAGACCTCCTAACAAGATTTGGATTAGATTCCTCTAAGTCCTCTAGAACTCCCATGAGCACAACTACAAAATTGGACAAAGATGAAAATGGGATAAGTGTGGATATTAAAAAGTATAGAGGTATGATTGGTTCTCTATTATACCTAACGGCTAGCAGGCCAGATATCCTATTTAGTGTGTGCTTGTGTGATAGGTTTCATGCTTCCCTTAAGGAATCTCACTTAATTGCTGTCAAAAGAATTTTCAAATATCTAAGTGAGACATATAATTTAGGCTTATGGTACCCGAAGGGTACATCCTTTGATCTTATAGGATATTCTGACTCCGATTATGCTGGGAGTCTAGTAGATAGGAAAATCACGAGTGAAACTTGTCAATTCCTTGGTGAGTCTCTGGTTTCCTGGTACTCCAAGAAGCAAAATTCTGTTGCACTTTCAGCGACTGAAAGTGAATATATTGCTGCTGGCAGTTGTTGTGTACAGATGCTTTAGATGAAGCAAACCTTCAAAGATTACAATCTATTCTATGATATGATTCTAATTAGATGTGATAATACTAGTGCAATTAACATTTCAAAGAACCCTATCCAACATTCTAGAACCAAACACATCGAGGTTAGATATCATTTCATTAGAAATCATGTTCAAAAAAAAGATATCTCCTTAGAATTTGTCAATTATGTAGATCAATTAGCAGATATCTTTACCAAGCTATTAGATGAGAAGACCTTCAATAATATTAGAATTAGGTTAGGTCTCATTAGGATTGAGAAAAATTAAGTTTCATTTTTTTTTTCTCATTGGAAAACATTGGCCAATAAGTAGTGTGGTCAATTAAGAAATGGACGATCTCCATGATTTACTCTTCTCTAGAATGAATGGACGTTGTCACAATGGACGTTGACAATGGACGTTGTCACAATGGACGTTGTCATAATGGACATTGTCATAATGGACGTTGACAACACACGGTGTCACAATGGTCGATAATAATGGACTTTAAAAGAATGGACTATAAATTCTATCGAAATGTTACAGAAACCTTAACTTTCGACAAATCTTCTAAAACCTCTCGACGCTCTCACTCATCCAGCGATTCCTATTCTTCTTTGATCGTCGGCTCCAATCCAAAACCTCTCTCAACTCCATCTCTGTTCAGAAGTCTCTATCTTTCTCAATGGCATATTTCTCTCGAGTAGCACAAGTTTTCTCAAGGAAAAAACAAAAGTTTTCTCATACCGTGGATACCTAGTCTATCACTGTTCCTCCTCCTCTTCAATGGCCAAATCATGAGTTCATTAATCAAGCGGCTTTTAATAGGTATTATGAAGGTTTGGAAATCAAACCTTTTACTCAATCTAGAGCTGTAGTCTTTAGATATTTGACTGGTCTAGACATAGAGGAACCATTACTTAGGTTGGGGTTAATGGGGCTGTTTGATACAGAGGTCCCTTAATGTGCAACTCCGATTAGAATGTTCTATGCAAACCTAGAACATTCTACACGACCCTCATTCTCAAGAGTAATGTCTATGAAAAACATATTGAACTAACTCAGGAAATGATCCACGAAATCCTTAATTGCGAGTTTCTGAATGGTTCCTGGAGATTCTTTGAGGCAGCAAAGAATCCATCTTTTCTTGAGAGGCCAGTAGGCAAGGAGTTAATCAAACTGATTGCTAAGGATCCTGCTAACTCTCCCTTAAAATTGAAGAGCATGGAATTGAACCTTAGGGCTAGAATCTTGCACCAAATGATCCACTATAACATCTTTCAAAGGTTTGGAGTCTGACAAGCTTTTATCCCTGAAGAAATCCGACTTCCTTTCATCCTCCACCTTGTTAAGAATGTGAATAACAAGAAATGATCAAGCTGTGTTGGTTGAAAAACCTAGCCGAGGAGGTGTTTTAAGGCACTTAATCATTGCCGACGAAGAAGAGGAAGAAAGTGCTCAAGATGACACTCTCATTCCTGTCCTTGACCCTCTGCCACCTCAAGTTCTTCTTCTTCAAGCTCCTGAGGAGGTCAGTCATGTGCACACTCACACTCAAGAGCCTGTGAGTGATCCTGAACCTCATACAGTCTAAGCTGATATTTCCCTCCAACCTCTTCCACGTCCAACAAGTCCAATTCATGCTCCCTCTCCACCTCAGATTCCTTCATCATCTTACCATGTTCCTCCTCGCTCTAAAGGTCCTCACAGTTCTCCAGTGCGGACTTCTATGTCTGAGGAACTACATGATGAGCTTCGGGCAAGCATTGCCAACCTCGGGATTGGTCTTGAATCTTTTCAATCCCTGTATCTCTCCCACCATGCTCAATTTGAAGCTCTTGTCCTTTCACAACTGGAACATCTCGCAGCTACAATTCAAGGCCTGCACAAACGCTTTGATCTATCGCAATCAAATCAAAGTTCCGCTATTGTTGATGTCAACAACTACATTGATCAAGCGGCAGTCAAGCATAGGAAAGCAATTGATGATATCATCTCTTCTATTCGATTTCATTCCAATCTTGTAATAGCTCAATTGCAGCGAGAATTTGATATGGTTATCACACACATTGGAGATCTCAGTACCCTTTTAACTAAGAGTGATGGTGAGCTCTCTCATGGGGATGAGGCTTTGGAAGCTGGTGGAGCGACTCCTGAGCCAGTGCGTGTTCCTGCTCCGTGTATTGATCAGTCTGGGACCGCTTCAGAGCCCCCTCCTGAAGCTGATCCTTCTATTGCCGTTGAAGCTGCTCTTGTTGAGGAGCTCCCTAGTCAGGTGGAATCCCCTCCTGCTCATGGTGATTTCCTTAGTCAACTAGGGGCTCTCATGTGCTGGGTTACTCCCTCTTCCCCTGAGAACTAGGCATATTCTTTATTGTATATTTTTTTCCCCCAATGCATATCTTTTTTTACCCTATGAATGATATCTTTTTATATATGGTGTCCAACTGTTACTGTTTCATTCTGTTATTTCTATTGTGCTGAATGTCATTCCTCCTATCAGTGCTTATTTTTGATAATGTCAATGTAACACCCGACAATTTCGGCCAGGTGATTTTCTTAACCATTTTGATTGTCACCATTTTTATTAACCTTTATGATTTTAAATTTAATGTCAAGACATATTTATTACAAGTTGAGTGAAACTAGGTTGTGTGGCAAGTTGGTAATTAAGTTGGATTTTAGTTAATATATATAGAAAATGGAAATCCTTAAACCTCATTAAACCACACTGTAGCCGACATTTCCTCTCTCGGCGATTTCCCTTTTCTCCAAAGCTCTTTCCCTGTCTCTCTCTCGGCCAGCTACTCCTCCACCAACGATCGATTCTCCAGTATTCACTTCGACAATCCACGCTCTAGGTAAGATGTAGACAATGTAGTCACTGGATAGTTTCTTAGAGCTCTGTTTTTTTAGCTAGAACTTGGGGCTTCGGATTCTTCAATGGTTGAGTTATTGTAGTAACATTGATAATCTGTGTTTATCTGCTAAGTTGAATCTAGTTATTTAGATATTTTTGGAAGCTTAATATGTACGCATTAGGCGCTCGACTCAGAAGATTTAGAAATATATAAGTTAGAATCTAGAATGACTTTCGGTTAGAACTTTTAGGATTTTGATTTAACATTGTAATGTGAAATGTTTCTAGGTGAAGAAGTTTGAAGAGAGGTGCTCAAGTTTTGATAAGGAAACCAGGTAAGTGAGTGAGTAAGATTTCCGGCCATTAGGGCCCTACATCTCAAGGGTACTAAGTAGAGGTGTTGTTTATGATGTTAAATGTATCTGTGCTAATATCTGGTTGGTTATGGTACTCGAATTGATGTTGTGATCTTTAACGAATGAATGACTTGCTCTGTAGCCTGATGATTTTAGAATGCTCATGCTCATGCATCACGAATCTTTCTCATGCATATGAAAATGTTTTAAAAGCATGATTTTCCCTATGAACAAGAAATGAATATGAAACTTATGCAATAAGGATTAAGAGAGGGTTGGGGGCGGTTTGGCGTATGTCACTGTCCAAAAGGAGGACCATGAATACGACCCGAAAGGGACTATGTACACTCTCACTGTCAACCCCCTTTTCGGCACAAATCCTCCCTTAATCCATATGATGAAGACGATAAATATGAACACGAAAAGATCATGAACATATGTTTCTTTTAAGCTGTGCATTCATGCATACATGTTAGCATTGCGCTCCTTACTAAGTATTAAGCTTATAGTTTAAACCTTATGATGTAGGTGAAGAACAATCAGGTGAGGATTTCAAATTCAGTGAAGATGCCTAAGTCTAGTTGTTGGATGGTGCTCATGGTGACAGTGTGTGGCTGGAAAGGCGAATATGATCTCTGGTGTCTACCTTTAAGATATTAGGAAGGTTTATGAATATTGAAGTTTAAGTATGAGAGATTTTTCTTAAAAATATTGAATACTAGTAAACTTGTCTGACTGATTTCTGGGTTGTGAATGATCTGTTTTATTTAAGTCTTCCGCTACGCATACTCAGAATACGTCTATGGTTTGTGTCAATACAAGTTCGTGTTAGTCGTGTTGGGAGTTGAGAAATTTAGGATGTCCTCTGTAGGTAAAATTCAAGGGTTCATGTTTGTCGATGGATGTTTCTGTTGGTAAGTTAAGGTTTCTGTCGATCGGATGATGTTTTCCATCGGATGATGTCTTCCATCGGATGATGTCTTCTATCGGATGATGTTGTTTATTTTATCGGATTAAGTGTGTATAAGTTCTGTCGTTTAGCGATCGGATGAAGTTTTAATGAGTACCGCGAGATGCACATGTCAATCGGTAGATGTAGATCTTGTTTTCGGATGAAGTATGTATAGTTCTTTTTGTCGTTTGTGACCGGATGATGTGAGCAAAAGTGATTTGTCGCTTTGTGACTGGATGATGTGAGCAAAAGGGATTTGTCTCTTTGTGACCGGATAATGTGAGCAAAAGTGATTTGTCGTTTTGTGATCGGATGATGTGAGTAGTGTTGTTT
This sequence comes from Begonia masoniana, assembly GCA_022432975.1. Classification (NCBI taxonomy): domain Eukaryota; kingdom Viridiplantae; phylum Streptophyta; class Magnoliopsida; order Cucurbitales; family Begoniaceae; genus Begonia; species Begonia masoniana. The sequence continues at coordinate 36,852,388 of CM039504.1, read as the reverse complement.
TGTCGTTTGTGATCAGTAGATGCATATTGGGTTTCAATTCTCTCAGCCAATGTTTTATTATTTTATCTATTTTTTGAATGATAGTTATTCAATGAGTTTTTTCGCTGTAAAGTCGAGGGTTAAAGATGGATTTATCATCACTGAGAGAAAATTTGAAATTTTCCGTAAATTCTCTTAGTCCAGTTCCATGTCATGGGTAACAAAAACCGGGTCTGAAGACTCGGGGTGTTACAGTCAAAGGGGGGGAAGGGTATAGAATTTACGGAGAATGGTATAGAATTTACAGAGAAGGGTATAAAATTTACAGATTGCTTCATTAAGAAATTACTGATATTAATTCTGCATAGAGTATGGGGGAGTATATAAATTCAAGCTGAAATACAGTTTAATATGTTGAAACAGTGTATATATTTGTCATCATCAAAAAAGGGGAGATTGTTGACTTAAATGGTGTTTAAGTCTAAATATGTTTTTGATGATGGTGATTAATATGAAATAAATATATAAACTGTAAAATTAGATTATTGTGTTTATTGCATTTATCTAGAAATGCCTTTTGAAAATGGTATTATGTTTCTGACATTTTTTGGCTAAGTGTTATTAGTCCGAAGACGTTGTCGTCCAATCTTACAAGGCAGACGCAGTCGTCCAAACTTACAAGGCAGACGCAGTCGTCCAAACTTACAAGGCAGACGCAGTCGTCCAAACTTACAAGACCAACGCAGTTGTCTAAACTTACAAGACTGATGCAATCATCCAAACTTACAAGGTAGACGTAGTCGTCCAAACTTACAAGACAGACGCAGTCGTCCAAACTCTCAAGACAGACGCAGTCGTCCAAAGTCAAGACAGATGCTGTCGTCCAAAGTAAAAAACAGACGCTATTGTCCAAGGTATTCGTCCGAATATCAAGCATCCAAAATGTTTGAATTGATGCAGAGCATTTGTCCAAACTCAGTCGTCCAAAGGGGGAATGTCCAGAGCCTTAATTGCATCGAATTTAAGACCGCAAGTGATAGCGACTCCAGTTCTCAATGACTATTGTTTTGTGTATGGATGCTCTCTAACGGTCATATTTTTTGAATGGGACGCGGATTACAGACTAGAGTATAAAAAGAAGAATGAAGCTCGGGAGAAGAACTTTTTACCAATTTTTACAATTATCTCTTTACTCTCACGAGCAAAAAGTGTCTGTAATACTCTGCAACAGTTTACATTTCTCTGCCCTAGAACTTGAGATTTTGTCTTGAGAGTGTAATCGTTGTGCTTAATATCTTCATCCTGTAAAACTATAAGGCAGTGGATTGACGCCCGGGAAGTTCAATCCAGAAGTGTAAAGGCAGTAGATTGACGCCCGTGAAGTTCTATCTAGATTTCTCGTGAGGAGAATGAAAGAATCTTCAAGGGGGAGCCTTGGAGCGTGGAAGTAGGCAGGATTGGCCGAACCACGTTAAAAACTTTGATGTTATTTTTCTCTCTCTCACTCTTACTTTTATTTGTTTAATATTGTTTGTTGTTTAGTACAATATCACCAAAAAGTGAGAAGAAAAGATAAACCTAATTTGCATATCTAAAATCGATTAGATTAAGAAATTTCTAATTCACCCCCCCTATTAGATAATCACGATCCTACATTATGCATTGACTTTGTTTTACGCTTGGACCAGTTCGTGGATTTTGAGTTAGTGCATGAGGTTGTCGCTCCTGCTCGTAAGAAGAACGAAAATCATCGAGGCAGGGGTTTCATACTTTTTGTCTACATTGCATCATTGTTTTATAAAAACTTTATCTTTGTGAGTGATACTTATGAAAAACCTGACAGGACCTGGTTGTCAGTACGTTAACTTTTTTCATATATGTGCTCAGTTTTACATGTTTATCATTGATGCATGGTATTTTCATATAGTTGTGATTTATACTATGAGGGATGAATCCCCTTGATACTTTGAACAGTTTTAGTGTCAAAGCATCACGAGGTTATTCTAATACACCTTATGTTGCGTGAAGGTTGTCTTGTCTCCACGATTACGAAAATTTGTAATAGGGTGGTGTTGACGCGCTCTGTGAGTTTTGAATCCCTAAACCTGATCAAAGTATATTTATTATTTTATATTACGAGTAGTGTCGTGCTGAGTTTGCCAGCTACCTAGGTAACATTGATGGATCTTTGGATCCCTGTTACTTTCCACCTTCCTCTTGGCTCATAAGGTGCTTTTGGACCTTCGGGTTCCCGCCTTTCTATGTTAGTATGCCAGAGGGGTCCTTATGTGACCATTTTGTTCCACTGAAATGATTTTAAAGTGAAAAGTACGATGATGACATAGTTTATTATAGTTGTCTATGTATACAACAACGTTTTAAATAATGACACATCAATTGCTGGTAGAGCATGTTTTCATAAGACGATTGAAATTGACTTTCTTTGAAAGATGTTTGAAAATAATTCATTGTCTCATCATGTTTTGAAATGAAAGATAAAATAAGTTTTACATGCATTGCATTTAGTACAACATTTCTACTAAGCTAGTCACTCATCCCAAACAACGCTCTTCCTTTCTAGGCAAGAACAAGAGTAACTAGAAGTTGGGGTTCGGTGGCAGTTTTCTATTTATTTCTTTGTGTATTTGAGTGCTTATAACTTCCCTATGAGGACCCCCTTTTATTTGGACTTGTATAAGATATTCGGATTTGAACTTGGATATTTAAACTTTATTGAATTGTTATTTAATTATTGCACTATTATATATGTGATCACTGTGTATTCCTGGACTTTTATTTATGTTCATATTTTCCGTTGCAAACCAAGCTTTGGGCTGAGTGATCGGGTTCTTTTTGAGGATCAGGTCATCCGACCTAACATTTTGTTAGGCCTGCCTCTGGGTCATCACAAAACCTTATTAGGGTCATTATTTTCGTGACTTTAGCGATCACCGAGTATGGCTGTTATAAATGTATATGCCTATGACATTGTGTGCTTGGAGTCCGTTTGTGGATTCATTTTTGCTGAGATTTTTCAAGATATAATGTTTGTCCTACTGTTTGTTTATCAAAATAATTTTTATGAAAATGTTTTATATTTATCATGTTTTCACATTTAAATTCATTGTTGAATGTAAAACTTTACCCTTATTGAGTTAGTCGCTCATCACAAAGGACTTTCCCTTTTTTCATGTAAGATTTGTATAGGTGGGAGGTGTTCATATAAAGAAATTTTCTCTCTTTTCTTTCTTTCCATCTTGAGTGGTTTATTTATCTTCTTGGTGAAGTTCACTTTATTTATTTTCTTCTCTCATGTTGGTTTGTAATTTTATATTTGAGTGTTACGCATTTTATTTTTTTCCACAATACTATTTGGATTATATTGGTTGCATTATCTTATAATTTTGTGATCCTTATGTTGACTTTAACACATCTCGTATGGGCTAGGCCTCAATCTATATTAAGTCTTTTACTATAAACCTAGTCTTGGACTTGGTGATCTGATCCTCTCTAATGTGTCGCTCGACTTGACTTTTTTGTCTAGGCACATCTTTGTATCGTGACAATTGAAGAAATGGAATCACTGTTGAGAAGATATTTATTGATTGTTTTTCTTCACTTCGGTACTTTTTTTATGTCAAATATTTAAATTTGAGAAGATTGTCCCAAAATTTTTCGACCTTCAAAAGACTAGAATATCTTCAAATAAGTGAGTGTAGAAATCTGAGGGGCTGCCCAAGCATATGGAAAAGCTACCCGTCTTAAAGGTCGAGGGGGATTGGGAAAGCAATCTTCGTCTTGCCTATCTACGGTAAATCGCAAATGGAAATAAATAGACCCTTAATGGTGAGGGTATATGTTGTTAATACCTTTTACTAAGAGATTTTTTGACAAAAATTTAAACTATAAGGCATTAGTTCAGAGATCTCCTAATTTAGATTTTATATTTGATATTTACCGCATTAAGCTGACGGACCTAATGATCCTCCTAATATATGTTCTTACCACATTAAGTTCTATTCAAGACTACGTAATTATTGTTAAAAAATTGTGGAAGGACAAAACTAACGTGTGAAAGAAAACCTCTGACTCATTTATATTAGAACATAGATCTTGATAGAATTCTTGTCATACATACTATTTATCATAACCCAAACCTCTCAATAAAATCAACTAATATGTGTGTGTGTATCAACAACGAACTACATGCAAAAAAATCATGTTAAAACCATAAACCCTTAAATTTTGCTTACTAGAAGTGAATAAACTAGTCGGCATCTTGTTGCAAAAAATACGACGCAAGTGCACACGTCGCAAAAGTAATAAAGTGAATAAATACAAATCAAACTCACGAGGACTATTTTCACTAATTATTAAATTACTTTAATTCTAATTATAGATGAACAATGAAACTTTAATAATTTTGATTAAAAGAGAGCAAGAGAACTTAATTAATTAAATAAGCTAAAATTGAATATAGTTGAAGAATCTAATGAGAGAAAAAATCTCAAACTTTTAATTTCATCTTAATTAATCATGTTTAGTACTCCTAACTCAATTTATTAACCTATTCTCATGTGTTGACGGCGATTTCATAAATATATTTATCAATTCCTCCCGAATAGTGACAAACTTATCCAACTAATGAGTTATTATCTCTCCGTCTCTAATCCTAACAATTAATTGAATACATTACAAACGAGAAATCAAACTACCATATGAATGCCTTAGCTATCCCTAGTATAAGATCCTTATCATGACGAACTATCCATTGCATAATTATTCTTCACCTCTCGATCTCAAAACAATCATACGTACATACTATTGTTGATTAGACAAACGCAAACAATAAGAACAATAATAATTCACTCAACACATAATTGGAATAAAATATCAATAAATTGAATTAAGGAAAATACCAAATAATTATAATTTGACTACATCTTAACTCTAGAAAAGAAAATTAGTTCATGTCATAATAATAAAAAAAAAAGAAATAAAAAAGAAAAGTGATGAGATTCATAGTCACGAAGAAAAAGAAAAAAGAAAATTATGCTTTTGAATGCGAAATATTAACGAAAACAATATCCTCCTTGTTTTTGCTCTCAACTCCTCTACGTTCCTCTTCTTTTTTTTTGGCTCTTCATTCCTTTATAACCTAATTTTGGAGTAAATTCGGAGTCCATCTGATCAACGGCTAAGATTTTCGGATTAAAGTCACCCAAATCGTTTCTTTTTTAAACACAACAGCCGATTGATCTGCTTGTGTAGGAGATCAGTCTGCTCAAACAGAAGATTGTTCTCTTCTAATATGGAGATCAATCGGCACCAGAGATTTTCGGATTAAAGTCACCCAAATCGTTTCTTTTTTAAACACAACAGCCGATTGATCTGCTTGTGTAGGAGATCAGTCTGCTCAAACAGAAGATTGTTCTCTTCTAATATGGAGATCAATCGGCACCATCTCTGGTTTATATCTTTGACCTCTTCGAATTATGTCTGAAAAAATCGTTGAAATCAACTCTTGAGTTCTAATTATCTTTGTTGAAACTTCAAACCTGCTATATTTCATTTATCTGCGCACTTATACGCAATAAAAATGTCAAATCCTCTTAAACACTTGAGAAAAACTTATCGAATCAAATATAAAAAACACAAATAAGATGTAAAATACACACTTATCACATCTACTGCATGTCATAATCTTTTTTATAATAATCTACACAAAATAAATAGGTTAATCTATCAAGCCTTTACTCAACAACTTGACCACGATCTGAGGTCTCACACCCCATCATCATCGTGATCATCTGAAATTAAAAGAGTCTCAATCAAAATCAGCTCTTCCTCATTCAAGAATTCACCTACAATTTAAAGTAAAATAGGTGACAATAAATCTAAGTAAAAATGCTCATAATATAAATTGGGCAATATATGCATAAAAAACAAGTGTATACTACCGTAACAAGTAATATAATGATTAAGATCGAGTTTCAACTCACGGAGAACAACTTAAAAAAGTTTTTTTTTTTTTTTTTATAAAATCACCAAAAACTTGCAGGTCAAAAGTAACCAAAAGTTGATGACTTTTAGTGATGATGGATAACAAAATATTGTAAGAAAAGTGATGATAAATTGATATGAAAGATGAATGAGAATCAATTTCTCGCATTTTGTAATTTTCAGTTCATATATCACAATTATGTTATAGCCACGTTAATTAGCTACCCTAAAATTTTAATAATATAATATATTGATCTAGTATATTATATCTTTTATTCATTTTTTTGTATGTCTATGCCAAGATACAATAAAAGATGAAGATGAGTTTGAAAAGACTTACATAACAAAAAAACTAAACGTCTACAATGAATCCATGAAACACTAATTTTATGGCTAAAGCACTACGCACGTTATTCAATAAGTTCTTACCATTCGACACATGTGAAAAACAGTTAATGATTCAGACAATCGCTCACTTACCATAACAATAATGAAACATAATATTGAATAAATTAACTAATAGAAATATAATTAGCGACACATGAACATTAATCACAAATTTTGATACTTTATGCTCTCAATCTAAAGAAAGTTAGTATATAATAAAAAACATGACAAACAATGCAAATAAATAAAACACTAAACTAATCCTTCTTAGTTATCACTAGTTGAATACCAGCTTGTCGTAGCATCCAAGGTCCTCTTTCTCCAGCTTCTACTTCTACTGGGGAAATAAAATCTAGGCTTATGAATGTTGAACTGAAAATAGAATTCAATTCCGAATTGTATGCGTTAATGAGGAGTGAGATGGAAGCTCTAGGCGTGATTTCCTAGATTTGCAAAGATTTCCAATTATTAAATTTTCCAAATCAGAGTGCTCCAAAATTAGTACCTTTCCAAAGTTTCTAGCACATGCCTTTTTGTTTGACTTCCCAGTTTTTCTACCTTCTTAGACTCCTAAGATTTGTAACGCTTAGCTTTAAGTAGCTTTCCAAAATTCTTTCATTTAATTTTGGGTTAAGTTAAAAAAATTGTTAAACTAGGAAGACAGTGACAAATTGATCCTTAAACTAATTTTGCTAATAAATTAAATTTTAAAATTATTTTCCATTAATAAATTTTCTTTTGCTTTTTAATTTTTTTGATAAAATTGACACTTGCAAGACTTGTATAAAAAAAATTAGTTTTCTATTTTAAAACTAGCTTTTGATTTTCGGTTGTCCCCTCTTCAACCACGGTCGCCCGCTTTAGTTCTTTCTTAGAACTAAAACATTACTTTACCCTAGCCATCTTCGAATGCCAACTCTAGCCCTATGAAGCTCTATCGACCCTCTGAACTTTACTTTACCCAAGCCCCTCTCATTTCATTTACGTGTGTTGAGATGTGATATACCCCCTCTTTTTGGTAAATATTATATTTTCTATGAGGTCATTCCCTTTGTAATGATGCATCCTGGCTCTAATTTAATACCAAGTCTTGGTGCTGGCTTTCAAATAACCCATTTTTGTCTAGGCCTAACTAGCCAGGTTAAATTATCAATTAATACAAAATGTTTTTCTTAAAAAATTCAAAATCCAAAATGTTCTTTTGAAGTGTATATAGTTATCTATTGTACACTTCAATTTGTTGCCCGAAAACAATATAGAAGAGGTAATTCTACTTGTAATGAAAGTTTACATTATTACGAAAGTTTACATTCCAAGATATGCATAACTTTTTAATACAAATACTGTAATTTAATTGAACAAAAATATAATTTTCTATCTCTTCTCGGATTCATAATGCTTCTATTGAAGCGTTCCACTTTAGCTTTTAGATGATTAAATATGAGCTTATCTCTTGCTTGACACGAAAACACATAGTGGTGAGCATGGGGTGCAGGCTTCTGAGTGAAAAGAGCGGACAACTAGGTTGTAAAAAGCTCTCCAGTCTGGTTGTCCAGAGTTGAGATATTGAAAACTGAGCAGAAGAATAAGGAGATGCAGAGGTTGAGGAAGACGCAGCAGACGAAGAAGATGGCTGTTGAGAAAATGTTTGATTGATTTCTGTAAAACCACTGTAACCTATACAATTGAGAGTTTACACATATATCTTATAGGGCTCATCATGAGCATAGGAAAAAGGAAATGCTCAACTAATTAAGCCACAAGTGAAACAACTAAATATGAATAATGTTCTAATCATAACAGTACTCTAACATCCCCCCCTCAAGATTAAGGTCGTAGACCGAAGATCTTGAACAAAAAATCTGAGAAGGTCGACGGCGGAAGAGGCTTTATAAGAGCATCAGCCAGTTGGGTAGTTGAAGGGGTGTTGTAACATCCCTAAAACTGTACCCATTTCCCGTAATATTATTTATTTATTTTATCCCCATAAACTTTAGGCTTAACATTTAAGCGGAATTAAAACTTGTTAAATCGAAATCGAAGTTCGTTTGGTAATTCGTTTAACACAAATACTAAAATGATTAAAATTAAAACAATTAAAAACAATTAAAAACAATTAAATAAATGAATTAAAAACATAAAAACCGCCGAGGGACAGAAGGGGAATTCCCCCCCCCCCCCCCCAAATTGGAGGGGCGCTCAGTCGCCAAATGATAGGCGACTGGGCGCCTCCCACATGGCCGCACGGTCGGCCATTGCTTGGCCGATCGTGCGCCCCACTTTCTTGGTCCCCCGCCCGAATGCGACTCTTCCTGCGCCCGATCGCTGAACTCTTTGGAAAACCAGAGAGTTTCACATTCCAACACCACTTCTTGGGCGTTCGAACGCCTCCCCTCTTTCTTCCTTCTTCTTTGCTTTCACGTACCATTACACTTAACACCACCCATTCACAATTGCACTAACACGCATACGTTCCAATATATACATTTCAACTCTCGTTCAAAACCACGACTCGAAACACGTTCAAAACATAGCCTATTTTCATGAAAATAATACGCGTGGATATGTTTAAACTCTAAACAAATCCTTCATGTTTTGAAATCAACAAAAGGTTATAAGCAGTTCCAAAATACATTCAATGAAAGACTTTCCAAACAATTATAAAATCCAGTTTCCAAAACATTTCAAAACGTTTGGTGAACAACTCAAAACATAACCTATCCACTACCAGAACCAAGCACCCTAAAATGTCTATACAATTTAACTAAAAACATCCTGATAGTCCTCAAAATACATACACATCCCCCACGTCAAAACGCACCGACTGCTCAGCACACTCCCACGGGCCATTCTCCATTAACTGCATCATACATCGGGAGGAGGAACGTCGTCCTCACCTGGCTCAATGTCACCTATCACGTCACCTACACCATACAGACATCTATGAGATAATGAAATCTCAGTAAGCTTCGTAAATGCAGATGCATGCGTGCGTATGTCGTTCAGAAAACATGCAGATTACAGATTCAGATTCAGATACAGAAACAGAAACAGATTCAGATTCATTACGTCGCAGACATATTGTCACCGAGATCGCAACCCACTAACCGGAGAGAGCCCATCCAGCGGTCGGACTACTCTTTCCAGCTAGAGGAGGGGGGTAATCGCTTACAACACGTACAGCCGTGCCTGAGCCCCACCTCGCGTGACCAGATACAGATTACGTTTATTCATTACAGAGGTTCTGTAACGACCCACGTCCCGAACCACGTACCCCGGCCCAGGCCCGTACACCTGGCACCGAGGCTCCGGCCCAAGCCCGTACACTTGGCACCGAGTTACGTGTCCGGCCACGTGTCCGCTACTCACAGAACTTCCCTCTCCCTGTAGAGGAATTTTACCTTCCCCCCCACTCGAACCCAGGACCTCAGGGTTAAGTACCTGGGCTACAAGTGAGGAGTACCACTTGAGCTAGTAGCCCAAGTGGTACTCCTCACTTGTAGCCCAGGTACTTAGCCCTGAGGTCCTGGGTTCGAGTGGGGGGGAAGGTAAAATTCCTCTACAGGGAGAGGGAAGTTCTGTGAGTAGCGGACACGTGGCCGGACACGTAACTCGGTGCCAAGTGTACCATCAAAAAGCAAAACTTCTTCTTCCTTTGCTTCAAAGTTAGATACTTCTGCACTTTGCTTATTTAAATTTGTTTGACATTGTGATTGATAATGGTCATACTTCTGCACTTTGCTTATTTAAATTTGTTTGACATTGTGATTGATAAAAGGCGCCTTTTATTGTAACGACCCACGTCCCGAACCACGTACCCCGGCCCAGGCCCGTACACCTGGCACCGAGGCCCCGGCCCAAGCCCGTACACTTGGCACCGAGTTACGTGTCCGGCCACGTGTCCGCTACTCACAGAACTTCCCTCTCCCTGCAGAGGAATTTTACCTTCCCCCCCACTCGAACCCAGGACCTCAGGGTTAAGTACCTGGGCTACAAGTGAGGAGTACCACTTGGGCTACATTCGTTTTCTTAAAACACGTGCAGAAATTCATTTTCATGACATTTGAAATACGTGACTCATGAACAGATATGAGCATAATATAACTATATAATAAACAAGCACATGTATACCATCCAGACCGAAACAGAATAACCTATAACAATTGTAAACCTAACTACCCAACCAAAACGACTTAAAACAAACAATCCATTAAGATCCTCGACACTACATCGAAGTACGGTGTAGACCAATCGGTCAGAGTAAGTCACGGGGACTTACCTCGTGTCCAAAGCAGCTCAAGCTCCGTCCACGAGCGTTGTTTGTCTGAGGCAAAACACAACATTGACATTAAAACCAGTTTAAGCTACTAAACGTCCAATTCAACAAAACCTTAACTAAAGAAATTTCCTAAAGCTTTAATCCAATTCATTGAGCTATACTATCGAGCGATTTACGAGCAATCTATGCTCGGCACCTCAATTCCCAATTTACGAGTTTTTCCCCTAAAATCTCGAAATTTCACAAATTCTAACATTCGTCCAAAATCAATTAAATTCGTCCAATAACGTCCAATACATTTACTATATCCTTAATTACGGCAAACCTATCCATTTCGGACTATAAATCGCGATTTTAAAACAAAACCTAACGAAACCGTAATTGTTCAAACTCCGTAAAACTCAAAATAAACGTTCTAAAACTATAGATCCATACCTAGAGCGTCGATTGGAGGAGAAAACGCGAAGAAAACTGAACGATTGGAGGAGAAACGGAGGTCGGAATGTTTAGAATCGCCAACGACTGAGAGGAGGCCGAGAGAAAAGAAAAGGAAAAGCTTCTGGAAAAACTGAAGTGTCGAGGGAGGAAGAGAAAGTTTATTTTAATTAAAATTTGACTCGGCAAATTACCATTTCGCCCTTCTATTGTTTTTATATTCGTTTCGTCCTTCATTTCGTTAATTGACTAGCTATTCGGTTTCACCAAATCTCCTTATTTCACCAATAGGTCCAACTCATTATTTAGGATTTATTAAAACTGTCCGTTCGCAATTCGGACCTCGTTTGCTATTTTTACTAGAACGTCCTTTATATTACGAGAAACCTAATTACTCGGAATATAACGTTCTTACTCCGAAAAATCCCGTAAAATTCCTATTAATCGTTAGGATCGAAATGACGCTTTCTTTTCGTAAAATAGATCTGATTTGACGTATTTACGAAAATGCCAACATATAGATTATAATATAAAATCCGTACAAGCCGGATATTATAGGTGTACTTGTAGCGACCCTAATACTGTACCCAATTTTCCCGTACAATTTTTTTTTTCTTTTTATAATCTTAAGTTTAAGCGGAAAATTGTTTTCATAACACTTGAGCGGAATTTCAATTGAAAACGAAATTGTTAAAGTAGTTTAGAAAATCATTCAAAACAAATCTTAAAATCAATAAATTTAAAACAATATGTATAAAGAAAACAACTAAAAATCATTTAAGAAACAAAGCATGGGGTAAAAATGGCACTCGGCCAAAGAAATGAAGGGGCGATCGATCGATCAATTCGCTTGCGATCGCCACTCCAGGCGATCGCCTGGCAAGTTGTGGCGATCGATCGCCCCAAAGTGGCGATCGATCGCCAAGCTCTCTGGAATTTTTACAGAGAGCTCGGCCTCCCCCCCCCCCCCCTCCTCTCATTTCCTCTTTCTTTCTTTTCCCCTTTCCTTCTTCTTTCATTTTTCCTTTCTTTCTTCTTTCATCATATTTCTACAAATATAAACATAAATTCTACTTACACCACAATATACATTTCGACATCTAGTCTCTTAGTACTCGTACATAAACCATTATCTCGCTCAAACCAACTCGAGTCACAATTCAAACAAAATACGTTTTCACGAAAACGAACCGCGTGGATCCGTTTAAAAACTAAACGTTTCCTCCTGTTTTAAAATCACCAAAATAAGTTTCTAAAATGTTTAAAAACTTCAAAACATAAACCTATCAACTAATTCAGATCCAAACATCCTATAATGTTCTATCTGTACAAATATTTTTCTTAAACATTTTCTATCTAAAATAGCCCAAAATATCTACATACGTCCCCACGGGTCATGAAACACCTCGACTGCGCCAGCACACTCCCGCGATCATTCTTCATCAACTGAACTCATGCATTAGGAGGAGGAACGTCGTCCTCACCTGTCTCGATATCACCTACACCATACAGACACAATATGAGCTAAAGGCTCAGTAAGTTTCGTAAATGTAAAATACATGTTGTGCATATGAGTTTCAGAAATCATGCAACATTTTCTTTTCATTACATCGCAGACAGAATGTCACCGAGGTCTCAGCCTATTAGATGGAGAGGACACATCCCGCAGTCGGACTGCCCTCTTCACCTAACGGGAGGGGGGGGGGAGGGTACACGCTCACATCCGTAAACAGCCGTGCCTGAGCCCCACCTCGCGTAACCAGATATCATATTACATAAATTCATTTCGTTCATTCATTTCATTTTCTTAAATACGTGCAGAAATCCGTTTTCATGTAAATTTTGAAATACGTGATGCATGAACAGTTATAGACATAAAGTAAACAAACATATTAAGTACCATCAAGACAATAAAAGCAACTAAAAGCATGTCCTATAAAAGAACTAATCCTAACTACCCAACCTAAGCATTTAAACAAACGATTCTCCAAAGATCTTCGACGCGACATCGACGTAAGGTGTAGGCCTCTCGGCCAAGTAAGTCATGAGAACTTACCTTGTGCACGCTGAACTTCAAGCTCCGTCCACGAGCGTCGTTTGTCTGAGGCAAAACACAACAGTTATCGTTAAAACGAGATTAAACCGTTTAACATCCAAATTTAACGAAACCTTAACCAAGGAAATTTTTCCTAAAATTCTAACCTAGCTTAACGAGGCATTTTATCCAACAATTAACGCTCGATACCTCAAAATCACCATTAACGAGTTTTCCCTAAAACTCAAAAATTTGTCAAATCTCTAACATTCGTCCTAAATCGATTAATTTCATCCAATAACGCTCAATACGTTCATCATATTTACAACTACGACAAACCTTATCAATTTCAAACCCTAAATTGCGTTTTTACAAAACCCTAAACAAAACCCTAACCGTTAAACTTCGTGAAAACCGAAATATAACGCTCTAAAATCATAGATTCATACCTAGGGTTGCGAGAGGAGGAGGAGAAAACACGAAGAACAGAAGACAAACAGGGGACGGATCGTCGTCGGAATGGAAGTCGCCGTGAAAGTTTCGTCGCCTGGGAGGTTCGCTAGAGATAGGAGAGAAAATCGTGAATGAGGGAGAAGAAGAAAGAAACATTTGTTTTTAATTAAAATTTGACCTGGCGAATTACCTTTTTGTCTTTCCTTTGATTTTCTATTTGATTCGTCATTTGTTTCGTTAATTAACCGATGATTCGTTTTCTCCAAATTTTCTTATTTCGACAATGACTTTAACTTATTACCAGGGTTCCATTAAAACTGTCCGTTCACAAAACGGACCCTGTTTACTATTTTTACCAAAGTATCCTTTATATTACGATAAACGTAATTCTCGTAAAATTAGCGTTAAACTTCTAAAATTTCCTAAATTTTCTTAAAATTTTTATTAATTATTAGGATCGTAATAATGCTTTCTTTTTACTAAACTGACTTAATTTGACATAATTACAAAAATGCCATTATATTCTGTAATTATAAAATCTCGTAAATCCGGGTGTTACAGTACTTTACTAGCAACTGCTTTTTGAGGACTTTTTCCAAAACAAAGATGTAACACCTGACATTATGCCCTTGTAATTATTCTCCGAATTATTTAGCATGATGAATTTTTATATAAATGCGATGAATGTTTTAATGAATTGTTGGCATGTTTAATGGAAAAACCGGGTTGAAGAAGTAATTAATAAATTAGTTGAAAATGAATGGAGGGGTAAATTGGCAAGCAATTAAGGTTGGTGGAAGAAAACCAATGGATGAATGACACTTGGCAACTTGTTGAAGAAGACAATCCTTCTCTCTCTCTTCCTGCCTTTCCTTCTCTCCTACGTGAAACCTTTCATTTCTCCATCTTCTCTTCCTCTGTTTTCTCTCTTCTAGACGATTGAGACAAATTTCCAAAAACTTGTTTCTCCTGTTTTCTTCTGTTTCCTTCAGCAAAGGTAATCATCTAACCTAGTTAACAAGTTTGAACAAGTTAAGATGTGAGTTTTGTGCAAGTTAAAGATTACGATAGTTGGAGTGAACTCACTGTTTTTACATGAAAACACATTGGTTTGTTTTCTAAAGGTCTGAATGGAGTCGAAGCCTATTCTACTAAGTTATTAGTTAGCATTTGTAGCTCTGTTGATTTTCCTTACGTTCATGTTTTAGGTCTGTGTATAACCGAGACGTTCAAGACTTGCAACTCTACAGCAACAGGTAAGTTCATACGTATAGATTTGGCCCTTAGGGCCCTACAATACAGAGGTACTAGGATTTATGTTGTCGGGATTTCTGTTGGGTAGTTAAACCATAGGTTATGTTTTAGGTTAAGTGTGTTCTGTTTTATATCCTGCTTATTATTATTCTGTCGCCTGTCTATGAATGTTCATGCATACATGTTTTCTCTGAAAGTCATGAAAATATTTTCTGCACATGGTTTGAAGTTAAGCAAGATAAAACTTGTAATGAAATGTATGGTTAAGTGTGGATGAGGATTGGCATCCTGTCATGTACTCATGTTATGTCCTGTTGTGGCATGTACTCCTGTTGCGCCAGCTCTTCTTCCCACTTATACCTTCCTGTCCAGTGAAATGTAATGTAATATTCATGTATTTGAAAATGTTCATGCATAGCACGTGCATCACTTTGCATTGTATGTTCTTACTGAACTCTAGGCTCATAGTTGAACTTTTTGTTGTAGGTATGGATCCTCCAGATGAGGACATTTTTCCTCAGGAAGAGGAGTTGATGTAGTTGGCGAGATGAGCTCACGGGGTGGTTGCTGCAATCAGGCAAGGATTATTCCTGTGAGAGTGTGTTTCTATAAGTTTATGTCGAGTCTTGTATAGCTTTTGAAATTCTCAAACCAGTGTATAGAGTTTGTGTTTATGTTTTAAAACTTCTGTTTTGGCGAATTTTGGAAACATATGTCAAGTTCTGTATAGTTTCTGTGATTTTAAACGTTGTATTGAATCTGTCGATTATTTAAAACCTCTGTATTTGACAGTTGAATTTATGCTCTGAGGTATTCTGGAACTGTTTGGAATATTTCCTTTTTTAGGGTATACACGGATTGTCTCCGATTTTAGAGTCATCCATGCAATCGGGTTTCTTAAACCTCGATTGTGTCTTCTGATATGTCTAAAATCATGTTTTGAATTGGTTTCTGGAGTTTGAAGTTTTCATACTTTCTGTTTTCACATTTTCTGTTTTTGCCTTTAAACTCTATTTCCACCAATTCACATCCACCGCTGCCCTGTAAAATTTCATCCACCAATGACGTCATCTGTTTTACATCTTCCGCCAGTCTATATCGCCCGCCTAGTTTATTCACATCCACCGCTGCCCTTTAAAAATCACATCCACCGTTGCCTTTTTAAAGCACATCCATCGCTGCCTTTAAGTTCACATCCACCGATGAACAGTTCATTCCAGTCCATAGTTCACTTCCACCGGTGAATAGTCCATTTTAGTTTGTAGTTCACTTCCACAGGTGAACCTGTTTTATCTTCCGCCTAGTTCACCTCTACCGGTGAATAGTAACCTTTTGCCTGTAGTTCACATCTGCCGGTGAACAATCCACTTCTGATTGTAATTTACGTCTTCTGCCCCGGTTTATTTACATTCTCCACCCAGCTCATTTAATTCTTTTGCCCTATATCACCCGACCCCGACATTCACTATAGCCTTTCTTCCGGCATGATTTTTAGTTTCATTTTCCATTCTATTAGGTTTCCCACTGCATGTTAAGTCGTCCATCTCTGTATCCCCGTTCGCAATTCTCCCTGTCTCCTTGCACTCGTCCAGAGAAGGTTTTCTCTATCTGTAATGTTTCTGTTTATAAAAAAAAATAGTCCCCGTTTTGAATGTCCCGGAGTGATGGCTCCTCGGACCCCGATCGGGTCGGGGGCTGTCACAGAAAAGAGCGGACAACTAGGTTGTAAAAAGATCTCCAGTCTGGTTGTCCAGAGTTAAGATATTGAAAACTGAGCAGAAGAATAAAGAGATGCAGAGGTTGAGGAAGATGAAGATGAAGTAGACAAAGAAGACGGCTGCTGAGAAAATGTTTGATTGATTTCTATAAAACCATTGTAACCTATACAATTGAGAGTTTACACATATATCTTATAGGGCTCATCATGAGCATAGGAAAAAGGAAATGCTCAACTAATTAAGCCACAAGTGAAACAACTAAATATGAACAGTATTCTAATCATAACAGTACTCTAACAGTCAAAATTAAAGGCAAGTTGAAGTGGGCAAGGATGGCATTGAAGAAGAATTGGGTCAAGAAGAATACTTAATGGAATTAAAAATACCAAATGGACCTATCACTAGAGCTCGGGCCAAGAAGCTTCAAGAAGAAGTTCAAAATAACTTATTTCAAGAACCAAGACCACTGGAAGAAATGGGCTTTAAAGTTGTTAATGTGTTACAAATACAAATGGAGTTTGACTAGGCCCAAATGATCACAAATTCAGCAAAGAAGGCTCTAGAAAGTGGAATTTCGAAGTCACATCCACTAGGCATTTAATATTGGCATAGAGAAGGCCAAAGGGTGTTTTGATGGTTTCCAAAGAAGGCTGAACCTAGACCATATTAGTAGCAATGTTCTTTCTCATGTTTTCAAGGCTATTTAATGCCTATTCTAGACTATTCTTGTAAGCCTATAAATACTTGGGAGTTCTTCATTGTAAGACACACTAGAATGAGATTTATCTTGTGAGAATTTCCTCCAAACTGTTCTTCTGTAGAACTTGCGAAAATTTCAAGTGCAACCACTTGATTTCCAACCCTTATAATATTGGTTTCTTGCTCTTCTATAGCAACGGGGTCAATATTCCTTTCTTGATACTATTGGTTTCTGGTTGTCATATAACCACGGGGTCATTAGTCACTAAAATTTGAAACTGTATTTGGGCGATCCTGAAGTTGATTCCATCTATTGACGTTGGGTCTCACAACAAGTTTGTTGAGGTTTGCATCATTTAGTATCAGAGCCTAGACATCCAATTGAGGTTTTCATTATCGTCTAGTGCTTTCATTCTTTTTATTTCAATTTCCTCTTTATTGTTGATCCATAATTTCATATCTATATTCTCGCTCCCATTGCTAGTTTATAAAAAAAAAAAAAAAAAAAAAAAAAAAAAAAAGAAAGAAAGAAAAAAAGAAAGAAGAAAAAAAAAGAAAGAAGAAAAGAAAAGAGGAAAAAGAAATTTCTTTATTCTGTTATCATATATTTTTTTTTGTTTCAAAATCCGTGGTATCAATCTTATTGTGATCATTTTTCTTCTATTCCTTCTTTATTTTGCATCCCATTGCTTTTCATCTTCACTAAGAAATCTATATTTTAAGTGTGTTGGTTTTCATTTGTTTTGCTTTGATATTTACCTTGCTTAGTTTTCTCAAGAACTTTGAGGAGGAAAGTGAGTGGAAAAAGGCAAGAGTTGGTGAGCTTATTAGAGGATAAAAGCCGAAATCCATGTGAGTAAACACGAGTGCTCAAGAACCATATTTGAGTGTATACACGTGAGGGAGAGGTGAGGTCCTTTTTTTTTACTTACACTTTTACACAGATTTTACAACATGTCTGAAAAAAAAGGTGAAGCAACGCCAATGGATAGCAATTTGATCATCCAAGCCATGCAGCAACAATTCCAAAGGATGAACGTCCAATTTGAAGAGATTCGAGATCGATTGGATCGTAATGATGAACGAAAAATTCAACAAGGTGTCATGCCCGAAGAAAGACAGCCAAATAGGCGACCCTTCTTTACTGCAGCTAATCCAATGGGTGATTATGCTGAAGCGTATGAGGATTTTGATGAAGTAGCCTCCATAAGAAGAGAAAGAGATCATAGGCCAAGACAAAGACGTCAATACCGAGAAAGAAATTTTGCCGACAACAACACAGGTGCAATCAAACTCTCTATCCCATCATTTCAAGGTAAAAATGACCCGGATGTTTACATTGAATGGGAACGAAAGGTTGAACTTGTTTTTGATTGTCATAACTATTCAGAGGAAAAAAAGTTAAACTTGCAGCTGTTTCATTCACTGATTACGCAATTGCTTGGTGGGACCAAGTGCTCCTAACCAAACGAAGAAATTGATAAATTGCAATCGACAATTGGGAAGACATGAAAGCTGTCATGAGACGAAGGTTTGTTTCTTCACATTATTATAGAGATTTACACTTAAAATTGCAAAGCCTTAAACAAGGTTCAAAATCTGTTGAGGAGTACCATAAGGAGATGGAAATATCCATGATTCGTGCCAATGTTGAGGAAGATCAAGAAGCAACCATGGCTCGATTCATTTGTGGTCTCAATCGTGAAATTGCAAATATTGTAGAATTGCAGCACTACGTGTAACTTGAAGAGGTTGTCCACATGGCCATGAAGGTTGAAAGGCAGCTCAAAAGAGGAGGAAGATCAACCTCCAAGCACGAAACTTTTACTTCTTTGAGTGGGAAGTCAAAATGGAACTCTACTCTAAGGCAAGAAGAGCAGTCAACGTCCAAGCCAAAAGATGAAAAAGTGATGGCCAAGCAGGTTGAAAAAGGTACGAGTTATACCCCAACCCAGAGAAATCGAGATATTAAGTGTTTTAAATGTCATGGAATTGGTCATATTTCTTCACAATGCCCAAATAAAAGAACTATGATTTTGTTAAATAATGGGGATATTGTTTCTGAAGAAGAAAGTGACAATAAAGTTATGCCACCACTTGAAGAAGCTAGTGATACCGAACATGCAGTTGTTGGCCAAGCCTTAGTAGTTCTTCGAACCCTCCATGTTCAAACTATAGAAGATGATGACCGTCAACAACGTGAAAACATTTTCTATACACGTTGCCATGTTAAAGAAAAGGTTTATGGTTTAATCATAGATGGAGGAAGTTGTGTGAATGTTGCAAGTAAGATGATGGTGGACAAGCTTGGATTAAAGACTCTAAAACACCCTCGACCATATCGTCTCCAATGGCTCAATGAAAGTGGAGAAATGAAGGTAACAAAACAGGTTCTTGTCTCATTTTCAATTGGCAAATATTCAGATGAAGTTCTTTGTGATGTTGTTCCTATGCAAGCAAGTCATATATTGCTTGGAAGACCATGGCAATTTGACAGACGCACCACCCATGATAGATACAAGAATCGGTACAGCTTTACCAAGGATGGACGAAGTATTACTCTAGCTCCGCTACCACCCCATCAAGTTTTCGAAGAGCAATTCCAAATTAAAAAATCTGTCACAGCTCATACAAAACAATGTGAGAATGAGCATGAGAGTTCAAAAGAAAGTGAGAGAGAAAAGAGAAAATGTGAGAAGAAGAGTGAAAAGAGTCAGGTCCCACTTGAAAAAGAAAAAAAGACAGTGAATTTCCTTGCAAAAGAGAGAGAGATTAAGAGTGCATTCAAATCAGAAAAAACAATGATGTTGATCTTGTACAAAGAGGCTTAATTCTTAACAACTAATCTTGATAATTCTTTGCCTACTGTAGCAATTGCTCTCTTGCAGGAATTTGAAGATGTCTTTCTTAAGGAAACGCCACCAGGATTGCCATCAATAAGAGGCATTGAGCATCGAATTGATTTCATTCCAGGAGCTACCATTCCTAATCGACCCGCCTATCGAAGTAATCCAGAAGAAACAAAGGAACTTCAAAGGCAAGTTGAAGAGCTGCTAGCCAAAGGACATGTTCGAGAAATCATGAGTCCATGTGCGGTTCCTGTCTTGTTGGTTCCCAAGAAAGATGGAACTTGGAGAATGTGTGTCGATTGTCGAGCAATCAATAAAATCACGGTAAAGTATCGACATCCCATACCTCGATTAGATGACATGTTAGATGAATTGTATGGTTCCATTATCTTTTCAAAGATTGATTTAAAAAGTGGTTATCATCAAATTCGTATGCAAGAAGGTGATGAATGGAAAACTACTTTCAAAACAAAACATGGTTTGTATGAGTGGCTAGTAATGCCTTTCGGGTTGACTAATGCACCAAGTACTTTTATGCGTTTAATGAATCATGTTTTGCGTGCTTACATTGGAAAATTTGTTGTTATTTATTTTGATGATATTCTGGTTTACAGCAAACACTTGAATGAACATATTGAACACCTGAGATGTGTGCTTAATGTTTTGAAACATGAAAAGTTGTTTGCTAACTCTAAAAAGTGCAGCTTTTGTAAAGACAAGGTTGAGTTTCTTTGTTTTGTTGTAAGTTCCAAAGGTGTAGAAGTAGATGAAGAGAAAGTTAAGGCTATCAAAGATTGGCCCATGCCCACTAACATCACTGAAGTTAGAAGTTTCCATGGTTTGGCTGGATTCTATCGAAGGTTTGTTCCAAACTTCAGCACCATTGCTGCTCCATTGACGGAAATTATCAAGAAAAGTGTTGGGTTCAAATGGGGTGATTCACAAGAAAAAGCTTTCAACACCTTAAAAGAAAAGTTAAGTACTGCTCCTTTACTTCTCTTACCAGATTTTTCCAAAACCTTTGAAATCGAATGTGATGCTTCTGGTATTGGTATAGGTGCCGTACTCATGCAAGACAAGAGACCCATTGCCTATTTAAGTGAGAAACTTAATGGAGCTGCTTTGAATTACTCCACCTATGACAAAGAACTTTATGCATTGGTGAGAGCTCTGGAAACTTGGCAACATTACTTGTGGTCTAAGGAATTTGTCATTCATACCGACCATGAATCATTGAAGCACTTAAAAGGTCAAGGTAAGTTGAATCGACGACATGCTCGCTGGATTGAATTTATTGAAATGTTTCCATATACCATCCAATACAAACAAGGTAAAGACAATATTGTAGCTGATGCTTTATCTCGAAGGTATGTTCTTCTTTCTACCCTTTCCACTAAATTTTTTGGTTTTGAGCACATCAAAGAATTATATCCAAAAGATCCTTATTTTTCAACTTGGTTTGAAGCCACAAAAACAAAACCTTTTGAAAAATTTTACAAACAAGAAGGATATTTGTTTCGAGAAAATAGACTTTGCATTCCACAATGTTCTTTGCGTGAATTGCTTGTTCGAGAGTCACATGGGGGGGGGGGGGGGGGGGTCTTATGGGACATTTTGGGATTCTTAAGACCTTAGAAATTTTGAAAGAACATTTCTTTTGGCCACATATGAAGAGGGATGTAGAGAGGATCTGCAATAGATGCATAACTTGTAGAAAAGCCAAATCTAGAGTAAAACCTCATGGATTGTACCAGGCTTTACCTATTCCTTGTCATCCTTGGATTGATGTTTCTATGGATTTTGTGTTAGGGTTACCAAGAACTAAGAATGGGAAAGATTCAATTTTTGTTGTGGTGGATAGATTTTCAAAGATGGCACATTTTATCCCATGTAATAAAACAGATGATGCCACTCATATAGCTCAGTTATTCTTTAAAGAAGTAGTTCGTCTTCATGGTGTTCCAAAAACAATAGTGAGTGATCGAGACGCTAAGTTTCTTAGCCATTTTTGGCGAGTTCTGTGGGGTAAGTTAAGGACAACTTTGCTATTTTCTACTACTTGTCACCCACAAACTGATGGACAAACCGTGGTAGTAAACAGGACCTTGGGAACTCTTTTACGAGCAGTAATAAAGAACCATTTAAAATCATGGGACGATTGTATTCCTTTTATTGAGTTTGCTTACAATAGAACAATGCATTCTTCTACTTCTTATTCTCCTTTTGAAATTGTTTATGGTTTTAATCCGTTAACTCCATTGGATTTACTTCCATTGCCTATTAATGAGACCATTAGCCTAGATGGGAAGAAGAAGGCAGAATTGGTAAAGAAACTTCATGAAGACGCACGTCAGCATATCATCAAACGAAATGAGCAAGCTGCTGCCCATGCAAACAAAGGAAGAAAGCACATCACTTTTCAACAAGGAGATTTGGTTTGGGTTCATTTTCATAAGGAACGTTTTCCCCAACAAAGAAAATGTAAACTCAATCCTCGTGGAGATGGACCATTCCAAGTTTTGGAAAAAATTAATGATAATGCTTATATCATTGATTTACCAGCTGATTATCAAGTGAGTGATACTTTTAATGTAACTGACCTCTCTCATTTCTATGTAGGTTCAGATTCGAGGATGAATCCTTTTCAAGAGAGGGAAAATGATGTGGGCAAGGATGACATTGAAGAAGAATTGGGCCAAGAAGAATACTTAATGGAATTGAAAATACCAAATGGACCTATCACTAGAGCTCGGGCCAAGAAGCTTCAAGAAGAAGTCCAAAATAACTTATTTCAAGAACCAAGACCACTGGAAGAAATGGGCTTTAAAGTTGTTAATGTGTTACAAATACAAATGGAGTTTGACTAGGCCCAAATGATCACAAATTCAGCAAAGAAGGCTCTAGAAAGTGGAATTTCGAAGTCACATCCACTAGGCATTTAATATTGGCATAGAGAAGGCCAAAGGGTGTTTTGATGGTTTCCAAAGAAGGCTGAACCTAAACCATATTAGTAGCAATGTTCTTTCTCATGTTTTCAAGGCTATTTAATGCCTATTCTAGACTATTCTTGTAAGCCTATAAATACTTGGGAGTTCTTCATTGTAAGACACACTAGAATGAGATTTATCTTGTGAGAATTTCCTCCAAACTGTTCTTCTGTAGAACTTGCGGAAATTTCAAGTGCAACCACTTGATTTCCAACCCTTATAATATTGGTTTCTTGCTCTTCCATAGCAACGGGGTCAATATTCCTTTCTTGATACTACTGGTTTCTGGTTGTCATATAACCACGGGGTCATTAGTCACTAAACTTTGAAACTGTATTTGGGCGATCCTGAAGTTGATTCCATCTATTGACGTTGGGTCTCACAACAAGTTTGTTGAGGTTTGCATCACAAGTGTTCGAAAATGTAAAAGTGGAAAACATGTCTTGAGAGTGGGCTTTCAGGGTTCAAGGTGAAAGCCTAGAAATGGATGTATGAGAAAAATGTTTTGGGGTTAAAGACGAACGTCCAAAAATGGACAAATAGAGAGAGGGTCTCGGGAGTACTTCTAGGGTTCAAGGCGGATGCCTTGAAATGGACTTTTGTTTTAAGAAAGAACTGAAGTACACAACTGTAGTTGAAGAGCGGGTGACCAAAACTCAAGAACTGATTTTAAAATTAGAAATTTGGTTTTTTTGATACGTGTCTTACATATATCAATTTAAAAAAAAAAAAAAAAAAAAAAAAATAGATGAGTGAGTTTGTTTACGGGGAATAGTTTAAGGATTTTGTCAACGAAATTGGTTTAAAAGTCAACTTGTTCTTACCCTAATAGTTTAAAGGTTTTTTTGAACTTTAATCTTTAATTTTTTTTAATGCACATTGGGTTTTCTTTTCTTTAATCAACTCTAAATAATCAAAAAAATATAGAAAGTTAACTATTTTCACAAAATATACTTCTAAACTCAGAATTTTTCATTGTTATAACAAAAACAACTATTTTGGATAAAAACAGTTATAATATATATTTTTTATATCAAAATTCTATGTAAAATCATAGTATAATAACTCTAAGAATATAGAGTTATTACATCAAAAAACTTAACTCACAGCTTAATCTCCAAGTAATGCCACCAAAAAAAGTAAGACTTTTTCTAGTTTCTCCATCATTCCTTAAGATAACCCACTCAAAACAACTATTATGATAGCCCACTCAAACAAAATCGAACGGTCAAGCTTTAAAATCAAATTTAGTGAACCACTTCATGAAATTTTCTAAACTGCTACAAGTCAACCAAAGGAATAAAACTAGAGAAACTATTTTGGAAAACATTTTCAAACACAAGGGGCGTTTATTCTCTCTGTTTTTTTTATATCACCTTCGTTTAGATTGCCATTTCTGGTCCCCAATTATTTTTATGCTAGTGTCAACACGGGTAATGAAGATCCGATTACTAAATAGCGCCACATTCAACAAATACTTATATTTTCAAGGAAAATTTACCCTGAAAATAACATAGTACAATCTTTTTCTTTTAACTATGCGACGGAATTCGTCTCTTTGTCCTTCTATTTAAGTGCAATTTCCACCCATTGAATATCCAAATCGTTCATTCAAGTTGAAAATGAATTAAGAGAATCACAAAGTTTTTTATTTTTTCCCCAAACTTACATTTTTCAATACAATTCTTTTTCTAACATTTCCTCCATAATTCTACAAATATTTAATTTACTTGCCACAACAAAGAGAAATTTATAAAAATTTATCAACAAGCTCAAATCTTAAAACAAACTCTTGTACACTTTTCAAATATTCCAAAGCAACCTTGTTTTGGTTTTTGTTCATTGGTAGGGAAATTGTGTGAAAAACCAACTTGTAGTGCCTACTTCCAATTTTTAAAACATGCTGATCTGTCACCTTAATTGAAAAAAAAAATTCACCAAGTATTAAAAACATCAAGTACGTTGTAGTAGAGACAAAAAACTATACTTGAGGTTGTAGTGGTATGGTTGTCCATCTCCTGTTGGCTCATTCGCTGCTCCGGTAAGTTTAGGTTGGTTGCTGTAGCTTCTAGTGATTGCGAACTGCTACAAGTACCTTCTCCATAATATGTTGTTCGTTGGCTCAGTGGAGGAACAGATGTGTCGGAGGTCTTGTCATTGGTAATCCTTGCTACAACTTTAAGTGTGATGACGCATGTTTCTCTCAATCATTCTTTATTGGCTTTGTACGAAATACCTGCGCGCCTGCATAGTTGGTAGATAAGAGAAGCGAACTAGATCTAATCTAAGAACGCTTCCTTTCTTTGACAATACAGTAGAACATGATTGCTCTTTCCTTTGAGACCTCTGGTCATGTGCAGAAGGTTGCAGACACGTCTTCAAGAAGTTATACTGGCCTTAGGCGGAGGGGTGTTGCGCTGGATGATATGTTTACCTTGAGCCATTAGCTTCCATTCTGTGCCTGGGTGGTAGATGACATCAAGAACTGTTTGTACAAAAATATGGTCTTCAGGATGCACACAAAAATTTCTCCAGACGTGGTGACGACGAAGTGGACTATCACTGGATAATGGCTTTCGGCGAGCCAAATCTTGTGCATATATTCCGGTGCAAAAATCTAATCACCAATTTAGCATCATGTTTTTGGCAGTTTTTCAACCTCAGTCCATTTTGAAACATAATCTACAAATCTCAAGAATGTAGTGATTCTTGAATGAAGTTGGAAAAGATCTCATGAAGTCCATAACCCCAAAATCAAGTAGTTTTACCTCAAGAGTATGTTTAGAAGCATTTTATGCCTTTGTGAGATGTTTCCCAACCTCTCACAATTCTTTGTAAATTCTTGTGCGTCTTTAAACAAGCTCGACCAATGAAATCCTAATTGTAATACTTACACTGTTGTTCTTGTGCCTCCAAAGTATCCTCCATTAGTAATGAGTTGCAGTGTTGCATGATGCCTACCCTTTCTTCATCTGGCACACATCTACGCATGCTTTGGTCAGCACACTATCAAAGTAAGGAAGATTCATCCTCTAGTAGAACTTTGCCCCATGCACAAAACTCTTCTTTAGTTGGCTCAACAAATTAGCTGGACTGATGCCACTGACTAAATAACTCCAATGTTTGCATACCAAGGGAGCTTGGTCATCTCGAATACTATCAGATATCAGAATCTCATCTTTGTTTTTTAGCTCCATCTTTTAATCTGGTTAGGTGGTCAACAATTTTATTCTCAGTGCCCTTCTTGCCTCTAATCTCCATATCAAATTCTTGCAGCAGAAGCACCCATTTATTGAGCCTAGGTTTTCCATCTTTCTTATCTATAAGATACTTTTTTGCTGAAGGATCATTAAGCACTATTACTTTTCTTCCCACCAAATAAGCTCTAAACTTTTCAAATGCAAATACCACAGTAAGCAACTCTTTCTATGTGATTGTATAATTTACTCGTGCATCTGTTTGGGTTTTTGTAGCATAGTATATTGAATGAAAGACTTAGTCCAAGCAATGCTCGAACAACGTAATCACTGACATCACACAACAATTCAAAAGATAAATTGCAGCCGGGGGCCATGATTATTGAGATTTCAGTAGTCTTTCTTTCAAATCCTCTGAAGGCAAAATGACATGCTTATGTAAACTGAAATTTCACATTTCCATCTAGCAATGAGCACAGAGCCTTTGCATTGTCGAATCTTTTTTAATGAATCTTCTATGAAAGTCTGCATGTCCCAAGAAGCTTATAATCTCTTTCACTTATGTTGGGGGTGGCAGCTTCTCCATTACTTTAATCATCGCTTTGTCAACCTCTATTGCTTTCATCAAACCTTTAAGACCAAGGAAAGTTCTTTTCAAGCAACATGAAATGGCATTTTTCTTAGTTTAGACTGAAATTTGTTTCTTCGCATCTATGCATAACTTTTTTGTAGGCAGTTCGTGAAAGAATCTCCAATGATAGAAAAATCTTACATAAAAATTTCCATTAATTGCTCTACTATGTTAGAAAATATAGCCATCATGAACCTTTGAAAGGTCCTTGGTGTGTTGCATAAGTTGAATGACATTAGTCGAAATACAAAGGTTTTTTAAAGACAAGTGAATGTAATATTCTCTTGATCTTCAAGCATTATAGCATTTTGATTGTAACCTGAATAACCATCCAAAAAAGAGTAGAACTCCTTCCCAGCCAATGTAATAAACATTTGATTGATAAAAGGTAGTGAAAAGTAATTCTTTCTTGTGCCTTTGTTCCGTTTTCTGTTGTCAAATTTGTAACAGTGCATGGTGGGATCAATTCATTGTTTCTATTTTGCACCATGATGACTCCTTTCTTGGGTATGCATTAGAATGGACTCCCCCAGGAGCTGTTGTTGATTGGAAGATTATGCCCACGTCTAGCCATTTGATTATTTCTTTCTTCACAACCTCCTTCATAATTGGATTCAAACTTATTTGTTGCTGTATCAAGTTGATGTAGAAATCTTCCAGTAGTTATTTTTTTCATGCATATTAATAGGCTAATTGCTTTTATGTTGGTGATGGTGCACCTGATTGGTTTCTCGTGCTTCTTTAGAATTTCTAATAGATCATGTTCCTGCTTTTTCAATTGGCAACAATAATTACAAGTATAGTATTGTTCTACCCAAGATACGCATATTTGAAGTGTGCAAGTAACTCAAATTGTTCCTCGATGGAATACTTGACTTGTTTCTTTTCTCTGCAAAATATTTCCAGGACTTCAAACTGTCTTTGAGGCCTCCTACAATTCTAATTTGAACTTTGAAACTATTGCAATGACTGAGGAAAATACAAGTTGCCACCAAAATTAAATGCACTAGGCAATTTTACAATACCTTGTGCTATTGGAAACAACTACTTTAGCAAATCTCTATGTGATTTAGAAGCTAGCGTATATTTAAAGCCCATGTCGATTTTCAAACAACTAGGTATTGGGGAAGCAAAGCCCACAACAATCATACTCCAGCTAGCAGTAAGATCATTAGCATATCGTGAGGGAAAGATAGAAGATTTGTTAGTCAAATAGATAATTTCATATTCCTCGCTGATTTTTATAGTGTTGGATTATGAGGTTAATCTTGATATTTCTATAATTTTGGGATGACCTGTTAGTTACTAGAAGAACAATCATTGACGTATAAACAAGAGAGCTAATAATGTGTATCCATAATCAACAAGTCACATTTAATATTCTAAAAGCAATGAAATTTGCAGATGAATCTGAAGACTGTTCAATAGTCAAAGTTTTCAGGACTGAGATAATATGGGTGACAGTAGTGAAGACTTATTAGATGTGATGATTTCCTTGATGATCTTGAAGATGTTATTTTGGAAGCAAATTAGAGAGATTTGCTAAAGTAGTTGTTTCCCATAGCACAAGGTATTGTAAAATTGCCTAGAGCATTTAATTTTGGTGGCAACTTGTATTTTCCTCAGTCATTGCAATAGTTTCAAAGTTCAAAACCTCCCTCTTTTTGATAGAATGTTCTTCATGATTTTTGCATAACTTGACATTTGTTCCAACACCTCAACTTGCAGAACATTATGTGCAGTTGTTTTAAAATATCTAGAAACCTTTTAAACTTCTTATCTTGTACTGCATCTGTAATCTTTGTGGAGAAGAAGGTGGTGGTCAAATGACTTGCAATTCTAGTTGTTGTTTTTGCGATGTTATTGTAGCAAGCAGTTCATCTTGGCAACTTTTGTGTTGGCTGTTCTTCCACTGTCTCTTTAGTAGGATGCTTTTCTATCACCGATGTTGCATCTTTATGCGGTCTATTCTGTGTGTCAATACTCTCGATGAAATTCCTATTTCTCAAGGTGGTAGCCTTGCTATGCTCTTAAGATAAGGATTTACATACGAATCGAATTGGTTGATTATGAAGTCGAGAAACTGTTTCGGTGGATGAACGATTGAATTGTTGTGGTTTCATGGACAAATGGTATTTGGAGAGTTAATAGATTCTCAAGAAAGGGAAGTAATGTTTAGCATTTTATTAAAGGGTATTTTGGTATCAGTGAATGATTTAAGCTTTAATGTTAAGTGTTATGCTGTAGTTAAGTTTTAAAAGCACGATAAAAGCTTTTCAAATGTTTCAACAGTTTTTTAATAAAGGAAAACACACGTGTAAAGGTTTTATAAAAATAATTGTTTTACGCTACCAGGTGCTATAGTAATATCCAATGTAAGTTGCTGACTTAGAGTTCAAATGACATATTCAAAGGAATGCTCTCCTCCACAATATGTGCATGAAATTTTTGTCGCATGTTGCTGGACACCAATTTGCATATTTTTGACCATGCTAGTTAATGAAGAAATTTGAGCTTTAATTGACGTTATGGGATCAACTTCATATACTCTTGCAACTTTTCAAGGTCCCGCTCTATCATAAGGCCATTGTTATGATTTCCTGATATTGTATCAAGAATCTCATAAGTTCCATCGCATGTCTTTGATAAAATTGCTCCATTTACTGCAATATTGACGACAGCTCTAGTTTGGCCACTAATCCATACGATTATCTCATGCTGTGGCAACTTTACTAGCAGCTACTTTAATCTCTCTCATGCTTCATATAGTCATTCTTTGTTGAGTTGTTTAATTTGAAGTAATCTCATTTCATAGCTTAGCATTCTTCATCAAGGAGAAATACATCCTCAAAAGCTTTTCTGTCATCTCATTCTATGTAATTCTAGAATTAAGGGATATAGACTTTAACTATGTTTTTACTCTGTCCCTTAAAAATAAAGAAAAAAGTTTCAATCTTAGCGCATCTTAAGAAACTCTTATCCACGATGAAGGAATCACTAATTTCCCTAAAATATTTGAAGTGTAGATGGGGATCTTTTGTAACATGACAATTAAATTGCCCAACAATTTGCAAAATCTAAAACATTATAGATTTGAGTTCGTAGTTGCTTGCTTGAACTATACGTAGTGCGGTCCCAAAATTTAATCCATGCCTATAATGAACACATAATGCATAATTTTAGTTCACTTTATAAGAAAAACAATAAAATTGGTTCTTCAGCAACGACACCAAAAAAACTTATTGTGTAATACATGTATTAAGCGCAAGTATACACTATCATAACAAGTAATAAAATTATTACGATTGAGTGTCGAATCCGCAAAGAACAACTTATATTAGTCTTCTATAAAATCAACAAAACTTACCATGTAAAAAGTAACCAAAAGTTGATAATTTTTAGGTATGATGAGTATCTAAATATCCTAAGAAAACAAAGTAACAAAAATGATGATAAATCCATATGAAAGACGAATTAGAATCAATTTCAAAACCCCACTAATTTTTGGTTCATATGTCACAAGTATTATATAGATACGTCGATTAGCTAACTCTAAACTTTAAATTATATGACACAAAAATCTGTTATATTTTTTTATTTATTCTTTTCATATGTAGCCTAGATACAATAAAATATAAAGATAAATTTCAAAAGAGTTACATGAGACAAACCTGTATGTCTATAATAAATGTATAAGAAGCGCTAATTTTATGTCTAAAACTCATTATGTACATTATTCAATAAGATTTCTTATTATTTGACTCATGTGAAAAACAATTTATGATTTAAAAAATAGTCATTTTACCATAATGATCATGAATCACAATTAAATAAACTAATTTCCTAACAAAAGAGCAAATTAGTGGCACAGGAACATCAATCACAAAATTTCGTACTTTATTAGCTCAATTTAAAGAAAGTTAGTTTATAATAGAAAATATGACAAACAATAAGAAAAATAAATAAATATAGTCAAGAGATGAAGAAAATAAATAAATCAATAAATTTATCCTCCTCAGTTGTCAATCATTGAATATCAGCTTGTTGTAGCATCCAAGACCTTCTCCTCTGGCTTGGCTTCTACTAGTACTTCCAGAAATAAAATCTATGCTAATGCGTGGCAAGGAGTGACGTCATCTATTTAAAGATGAAGCTCTACTAATGATTTAGGAGATCTCCTAGATATGCAAAGCTTTACAATTCTTAAATTTTCCAGATCAGTGTGCTCCTAAATTAGTAGCTTTCCAAAGTTTTCTGCGCATGCTTTTTTAATTGACTTTATAAAACTCTAAGTCTATACATTTGTAACATCGAACTTTGGGTGACTTTAAAAATTTTCTTTGTTTGATTCTTTAATGCTTATTAGAGTTTCCTTTGTGTAAAAATAGAATTAATTAGTAAAATGAGCCCTAAATAATCAGAAAAATATAGTAAGTAAACTATCTACACAAAAATATACTTCTAAACTCATTTTCATTACTATCGCAATAATAACTATTTTCTATAAAAGCATTTAAAATATATTTATTAGAAATATAAAAAGCCATGCAAAATCATATTATAATAACTCTAAAGTATAGAGTTATCAATATACTTAATGCAACACAGGTCAAGAATCTATGCTTAATTTCAAATAACCAATCCGTAAACACATCACACAAGATACTAAGCCCTTGTCCTCAAAACTCTAGCTCATCCCTCATACGATCCATGACTCGAATTCTAGACATATGCTAAAACCACTCAATTTTGTATTTGGTTAGGCTCTCTATCACCTTATATCATCGAACAACCCATAATCGTTTCTCTACATTGTTAGTCCCAGCCATAAACTATGTGTGTACTTATGTGTCACTAGTGAGCCCAAACAATCAAATGCACCTAAGGCCACTATTCTAGCTCTACCTACAAATTGAGTATCATCGTGTTGTGTCATAGCCCACGTCCCTGGCCCGTTTCTTAAGTGCTAGTATTTTATTTTATTTTATTTTAAAATAATTTTATTATATTTTAATTGTGACTTTGTCTTATTAGGATTTTTCCATTAATGGGATGACTATTAAAATTAGGGTTTGGTTGTTTTGTCAGGTAGTTTCGATATTGAAGAAGAATTTGAATTTTCTCTCTGTACTTATCACTCATAATCTTCTCCCTTTTCTTGAGTGTGGCATCTATAATTTTTCTTATATCTTGATTCTTATCTCTTTATAGATAACTAGCGAAGGTTTTCTATCTTCCATCAATATTATACTTTTAGTTCTTATCTCTTCATAGATAAAGATCAAAATCAACTAATTATCTTTGTTTTTTAAACTAATTTAGTATGATTTTTATTATTTTCATTGGATCTCACTATTATTGGTAAGGTTCATATCATTTTGTATCAGAGCACGAATCTAAATCAGATTTTGTGTATCTTTTATTCCTTAGTGTTTCTTTCTTTTGCTTGATTTTCATTTTTTTTTGTTCATAAGTTTGTTCTTGATTTTATTTGTTGAAAAAAAATAAGAGGACGAAAAGAAAAGAAAAAAAAAAACAAAAAAAGAAAGAGGAAAAACGAGGACTACACAAAAATGATTGAACGGAGTTAAGTTGCTTTTAACCCTAAACTTGTAGGCTTGTTAGAAGAGGCATCGCCAACCAGTAACGATGCAAGCAATGGGCATGTTACACATGCTCAATTTAGTTCACTTGTTGAACGAGTAAACAAGATCAGTTGGCATTTGTCAAACTATATATAAAGCAAGAGTGTGAGTAAATGTGATGAGAACTTGAGACCCATCAAACGCGTTTGAACCAACTATGAGGAACTTAACTGTAATCAAACTTTGCCAACGGAACCAAAATGTAATGCCCCGAATTTAAAATCCCCAATTTAATTTCCCCAATTTGAAACCCTAATTTCAAAACCCTAAAATTTTTCTCCAAATCATTTCATCAAATTAAATTCAGTATTTTAAAATTCTCTTTAAATAAGTACTAAACATTAATTGTACGGAAGTTTAAAATTTAAACATATTTAAATGAGTCATCATTGAAATAAAAATAGAATTAATAATTCATAAAACTTGTAAAATCCAACAAAACTTATTCAAAGTTTTCATGAAATGTCTTTGAAAATTTAACATACGAATTGACATCATTTCCTTTTAAAAACTTTTCATTCTTCTGTATACTCATTTGCCTCTGGAGGGTTCTCGATCAGAGCCATTTCTTCTTCAGATAAAAATTCACCTACATCACAATTTACAAAACTGTGAGAAATAATCTCAGTAAGTGAGAATACGTGCAGTTGCAAAACATGTATTTTTACCAAATCCTGTTAACTATTACATACTGGTTGGAACTTATTCATGAACCATCTTTTAAGACTTGGCCATCATGGCTTCGTCATCTTTTACTTTTACTTTTAATGTTCAAGCTCACCATCACAATGTGGCTTTTGCTATCACGTAATTGCCGTCAATTCCATCATTTTCATACACATGCAAATGTCCTACGAATTTTATCTTTTAAATTATTCTATAACAATGACTAAATATGAGTGCTCACATATCAAATCGTGTAATAAAACAGTTATAGGAAAATAATATAAATTTATTGTGATGTAGGGCCGTAGCCAAAACATTGGAAAATTTGTATTTTCACTTACCTGAATTCCGAGCGAGTAGGGTTATCGGGATATTCTGAAATTCCAAATAATTTTGTGACTCGCAAGTCGAATAGGGTCGAATTAAATCGCTTCAGACAACTTTAAAAAATTTTCTACCTAAATAAAATATCCTTATAAATTTCTCACTTTAATAAACCAATTTCATAAGAATTTAGGTAGAAATTCCTTACCGGTAAAATCGTAGATCGGTTCAGGTCGAATTTTGAATTGGGTCAAAAATTCGGGTCGGTTCAGGTTTGGTTTGGTTCTGATGAACAGTGCCCGGTTGTGAACAGTGTCTGGTTTGGTTTGGTTTGGACTGTTCTGGTCTGGTTCGATTTTGGGTCAATGAACCAGTTCAGTTCACTTAAAAAAAACAAAACCCTCTTCCCCCCTTTCTTCTTCTTCTACGCGAGGTAGAACAGAGAGAAAGGGAGAGAGAGCGATCGAGAGAGAGAGAGAGGGCGAGGCCGAGGGAGCCGGAACGCCGAGCAAGGCCGGAGAAAAAGGTTCGGCTGAGGGAGAGGAAGGTCGGAGGTCGGGTCGACGCCGGAGCTCGGTCGCGCAGAGAAGAGGTTTCGGTCGAGGAGGGGTTTTTCGTCGGAGTTGGCGCGACGTTTCTGGCGAGGTAAGGGCTTTGATCTTTTTGGTGTGTGTTTTCTCCTTCACTGACCATCCGTATTTATAGGGAAGGATTTTAGTTCCTTGTCAAAACCATCAACCGATTTTGTCAAAAATCATCAGTTGAGTTTTTCCAAAATCTCCAGCTGGAAGGAAGTTTTTCCTTCCTCATGTCTGCTGCACGTTTTTAAGATGTTACAATCTACCTTCCTTAAAGAAATTTTGTCCTCGAAATTTAAAGAATCACCTGAAAAGTTCCGGATAGATCTTTCTCATTTCTTCTTCATTTTCCCAAATTGCCTCTTCAACATTTTAATTCTTCCATAAAACTCTTACAAGTGAGATCTTTTTATTCCGTAGCTTCCTTTCTTCTGATTCAAGAATTTAAATCGGTCTCTCTTCGTAGGATAAGTTCGGGTTGAGCACAAATTCTTCAGCTCTCATTGGTAAAACATGCGAGAGATCTATAACATATTTCCTTAGCATCGATATGTGGAACACGTTGTGAACGTGCATGAGTGACTCAGGCAAATTTAGTTTGTAAGCAACTTTTCCAATTCTTTTTGATATTTCATACGGGCCTATAAATCTTGGGCTCAACTTTCTTTTCTTCCCAAAACGCATCGCACCTTTCATTGGCGAGACTTTTAAGAACACTTGATCTCCTACTGCAAACTGTAACACCCGGCTTTACGGGATTTGATTTTATTCCAATATAAACGGTATTTTTGTAAATACGTCAAATTAAGTCCGTTTTACGAACGGAAAGTTTTATTGAGGCCGTAATAATAAATTAGAATTTATGGTAAAATATGAAATTTTGAAGAAAACGAATCGTTAGTTAAATAACGAAATAACTAACGAAACAAATAGAAATCAAAAGGAGGGGCAAACAAGTAATTTTGCAAGCCAATTTTTATAAAAACACAAAAAACCCACTTTTCTTCTTCCTCCTCACGCAAACTTCACTTCTCTTCTCCTTTTCCAGGCGACTTCTTCTCCTCCCTCGTGCAGTCCTCTTCCGGCGACGAGAACCTCCTTCGACGACACGGTTTTCTTCACGTTTCCTTCTCCTTCTTCGACCCTAGGTATGAATCTATAGTTTTGGTACGTTAGATTTTGATTTCTAGGGTTGAAAACAATTAGGGTTTGTTTAGGGTTTTCGTTAAAAACGTGGATTAGGTTTTGAAATTTATAGGTTTAGCGTAGTTATGCCTCTGTTGCGAAAAATCGTACTACGCAAGTGCACGTGTCGCAAAAGTAATAAAGTGTGTATTAAGTACGAGTGTCGATCCCACGAGGAATAATTATGTTAAAAGTTGAATATCTAATTTCTAGTTTAATTTGAAAAGAAACAATAAATTTAGTGATTTGGATTTTTAAAACTAAAATAATTCAAATAAAATAAGTGAACAATTTAAATAAAATATTCTAAAATAAAGAAGTAAGATTATATGTTGAGAAAATCCAGGGTTCCGATTTCACTTAGCTAATCCTATTTATCAGACCTAATTCAAATAGTTAAATCCTATTTCTATGTGTTGATGGCAATTTCACGAAAATATTTATCAATCTCTCTCGAGCAAAGATAAACTTATTCAACTAACGAATTATCACCTCTCGGTCTCTAATCCTGAGAATTAATTGAATACATTAGGAACAAGAAATTATATTACCACTCAAACGTCCTAACTATCTCTAGCCTAGGATCCTTTTTAAGGCAAAATATTCAGTGCACGGTTAAATTCTCCGCTCTCGCATCCCGAATCAACCCTAAAGTTCTTAGTTTTGGTGATCAAGCAAACCTAAGCATTACGTTCAGAATAAATTACTCAAACACAGAACAGAAACAGAAAATTAAATACTTGAATTAAGAAAAACAAATAATCATAACTAGGCTACATCGAAACCCTAGAACAAACGTTTAGTTCATGCTAAAAGGTAAATAAACAACGATATTAAGGAGTTGCATAATTAAAATGAAGAAATAAAAGGAAAATAAAAAATAGCTGTCGCCGGAATTGCTCCTCGCCGAAAATCGCCTCGGTGAAGCTCTCTGCCGCTGCTCTCTCGCCCCGTTCTCTTTTTTTAGGTTTGCGCTTCGGTATTTAATGTGATCTTAATGGTTGAGATTTAATTTTGCTTCAGATCAATGGCTCGGATTAAAACACGTTATCTGTGACGACCCAAAACCAAACCCGATCGGGGTCCGGGATCGGAGCCATCACTCCGGGACAGATAACGGAAATAACAGTGACTATTTATTTTTGAACAAATAGAACAGTCAAAACAGTGAACAGAGAGGGAGAACTGCAGTGGGTAATCGAAAACATTTACAGGGGGAGAGCGAGTTCTCTGGAATGGAAAACAAACAGGTCTCATAAATGGATAACCGAACAGAAATAGCATAAGACTGGCGGAGATGGAAACAGGAAACAGTGGCGGAAGACTTAGGCGAATAACTGGCGGAATATGTAGTTTTAAACTGAACCGGAGGAGAAATCAGTGGATGACGTCATCGGAAGAGGTAAATGACGTCATCGGAAGAGGCAGACAACAGACGAAGCCGGCAGAAGGTGGTGACGTCAGCCGGAAGATGTTCTGACGTCATCGGAAGATAAAACTTACTAACGTAGGCGGAAGAGGCAAACTGGCGATGACGTAAAACAATGGATGACGTCATCGGAAGAGAAGATGACGTCAACCGGAAGACGAAATTTACACTGGGCGGAAGACTTATGCTGACGTCAACCGGAAGACAAATTTACACTGGGCGGAAGACTTATGCCAACGTCATCGGAAGAGAAGATGACGTCAACGGAAGGCAAATTTATAAACTGGGCGGAAGACTTATGCCAACGTCATCGGAAGAGAAGATGACGTCAACCGGAAGGCAATTTATAAACTGGGCGAAGACTTATGCCAACGTCATCGGAAGAGAAGATGACGTCAACCGGAAGGCAAATAACGTCACCGGTAGAAGAAAAATGTGAACAGTAACCGGAAGACCGCAATCGGAAGACATAGTTTTAAAGACAGAATTACAACTTTTGACAGAAAGACATATAGAAGGCAACCTCAAACAGGAAGCATAAAGGTTTCAAAACCTTCAAACCCGATTCAAAAGAAGTTATAAAAATATACTTTACAATGGACAAAATTTCAAGAAGACATCCTGCACCATGACACCTTTTAACGAAGATACCTGCTGGCAGGAAGCATAAAAAAACAGAAGGCATACAAGTTTCAAACTTTCACCACAGATGACATATTTCGAGAAAACAAACTGCATGGATAGCTCTAAAATTCGAGACTATCCATGCATGACCTGAAAGGGAGAATTCAAGTAGTTCCAGAATGTTTTCAAAACATTTAAATATATGGATACAATCTGTCAAATACAGAGGTTTTAAATACATCAATAACAGATTCCAAAAGTTTTACAGGAACTTGACATACATTTAAATTTTTACCAAAACAGGAGTTTAAAACAAAACACAAAAATCTATACAGGACTCGACTTAACTTTCAAATATACACGCTCACAGGAATACATCTTGTCTGACTGCAACAGCCAGACCCCGTGAGCTCGATCCACCAACTACATCAGCCCGTCATTTTGAGGCACCGGGTCCTCATCTGGAATATCCGTACCTACAACAGGGAGTTCACCTATGAGCCTAAAGCTCAGTAAGAACATAATCAACATGCAGTGATGCAAAATGCTATGCATGCAGTTTTCAGAAAAACGGTGACAGAACATTACATTACGTTTCACTGCACATGGTGGTATAAGTGAGGCTTATAGAGGAACTGGCGCATAACATACATAACATACTGGACATGACACTTGTTAGTAATTTTGCCGGTGTCCCAGGGAAGGACAAGGTACAGGGTATCCTTGGCGGGGATAAATTTTACATGAGTCCCAGGGAAGGACAAGAACAGGATGCCAGTCCTCGTCCACACTTAACCGTTCATTACATTACAGGATTTTATCTTTACTTACTTCAAAACCAGTGCTGAAAACATTTGCATGATTTTACTGGAAAACGTGTATGCATGGGTAAGTGCGATACTCAACATTCACAGATGGCAGAATGGATACAACAGGGAAACAGAATATAACAGAGACATGTTTAACTTAAAACATAACCTAGAACCTATCTACCCAAACCATACCTAGTACCTCCAAGTTGTAGGGCCATAAGGGCCAACATAAACGTATGAACTTACCTGGTTGCTGCGGTGTCAGATGCTCGAATGTCCCTGAAATGCTTGGATCTGTAGCATGCATGAAGAGGTATAAAACAAGCTGCAATGCTAACAAATAACTTGGAAATTTATGCAGAAAACTCCACTCAGACTGGTAGAAAACAACAATGTGTTTCCATACAAAACTCGAGAGTTTTCTCCTAAATATCCTAACCTAAAACTTCAGCAAAACGCATACTTTTTGCTTGTCCAAATGTGTTAGCATTGGGAGATGTTTACCTTAGGCAGAAAACAAGGAAAACCCTAGGAGATCAAAGGCGTTTGGGTGAACTTTTGTCGCCTGGCCGAGAGAAAACAGAGGGAGAGAAGATGGAGAAGTGGAAACTTTCACGTAGGAGGGAAGAGAAGACATATCTTCTTCAACAAGTTGCCACTTGGCACTCATCCATTGGTTTGCTTCCACCTACCTTAATTACTTCCACATTTACCCTTCCAGTAGCTTTTAACCTAATTAATTTGTTTTGG
This sequence comes from Begonia masoniana, assembly GCA_022432975.1. Lineage (NCBI taxonomy): Eukaryota > Viridiplantae > Streptophyta > Magnoliopsida > Cucurbitales > Begoniaceae > Begonia > Begonia masoniana. The sequence goes on along the minus strand of CM039504.1, from coordinate 36,813,469 downwards.
TTACACATTAGTTTAGTTTCACTAAACATTTCCAACAACTCAACCAAAACATACGTTGTATAAATATAAATGTTAATCCCGCACAAATGGTTTCGGGAAAACAATTACATGGCAAAAATGCCGGGTGTTACATTATCTTTCCATATAACAGTTGCTTGGCGATCGGTCTATGGCTGTGTAAGGCGCACGGTCGCTGCATTCTTCTGCTCCATCTTCATGTAAATGTGTGGCAGCGATCAATCTCTGTAGTTTATAGGAATTGATCGCTTCCTCTTTTATGTGTAATGTAACATAGCGATCTATCTCTGGCAGTTGTAGAGATCGATCGCTGATTCTCTTTAAGTGCTTCAACCGTATCAGTGTAGCGGCGATCGATCTCTGCATTAGATGGAGATCGATCGCTGCTTGAAATTTATCCAATAGCAGTTCACTGGCTGGCGATCAGTTTCTGGACGGTTTAGAACTCGATCGCTGCTTGCTTCCTGTGGCGATTATAGTGTGTGGCGATCGATCTCTGTGAATTCATGGAGATCGATCGCCACTTCTCCTTCAATTCTCTTCATGTATGGCTACCGATCTCAAGATTGTTTGGAGATCGGTAGCCACTTCTTCTTTATTCAACATTTTCAACATTTTCTTTCTGTTCCTATTTGTCTGCACACTCACGCAAATCTCGTCAAATTCTTCCAAATCACTTGAGTAAAACTTATCATTTCAAGTATTAAAGAATATAAATAAGTGCGTAAAATACACACTTATCAGCCTCTAATCGACGTATTGGTGTTTATTGGACGTAGTTAATCGATTTATTGGTTAATATTGGAGTTGCGTTTGGTGCGGAGCACGATTGACAACGGATCCCATAAGAACTCCGAAGTTAAAAGTGCTTCGGCGAGAGTAGTACCAGGTTGGGTGACCGACTGGGAAGTCCTTGCCAAACAAAGCTGTGAGGGGAGGATATTGGGCCACGACCCAATCCCCAGAGCGGACAATATCTTGTTGGGAATAAGGGTCATTACAAATGGTATCAGAGCCTGTACCCAACCGAAAATGTGGCCAACGAGGACGTTGGGCCCACGAGGGGGGATGATTTTGATGACCCGAATGTGCAAGTATGTGTACGATGGCTGCACGAACCGGAACCCGAATGGCGGTACATCCGCGCGGGTGAACCGGAAGGTGATAGGTCGTAAAAAGGGGGTCGTCACAATCCCACATTGCTTGGGGAAGTATATGGAAATGAAACATATGTAAAGAGACCCTCCCAACATAGCAAGACGCGTTTTGGAGCACAATTGGCAACGGATCCCATAAGAACTCCGAAGTTAAAAGTGCTTCGGCGAGAGTGATTTCGATTGGGTGACCTTCTGGGAAGTTCTCGCCAAACAAAGCCGTGAGAGGAGGATATTGGGCTACGGCCCAATCCCCAGAGCAGACAATATCTTGCTGGGATATGGAGTCGTTACACAAACTCCAACTTTCTTCTTCTTCGATCAGCGTAGCTTTTCTGTCTACTCTGGGCCGTAAGAATTCTTTTTCTGATTAGTGCAACAATCTCTGCAGTCTGTCTCAAAATATCTGGCCCAACTAGTATGCCTTCACCTACTTCATCCCAATGTATGGGAGATCTGTACTTTCTACCATATAGAGCTTCATAAGGTGTCATCCCAATTGAAGCTTGGTAACTATTGTTATAAGAAAACTCTACCAGTGGTAAATTTTTACACAAATTCCCTTGAAAATCGATAGCACAAGCTCTTAACATGTCCTCCAAGGTTTGAATCGTTCTTTCCGATTGTCCATCTGTCTGAGGATGAAAAGCTGTACTAAAGTTCAACTTAGTAACCATGGCCTTTTTCATGCTTTTCCAAAATTTAGAGGTAAAACGGGTATCTCGATCAGACACGATAGAAATGGGAGTGCCATGAAGTCTGATAATCTCCTGAACATAGAGCTGTGCATACTGATCCATAGTATATGAGGTCTTTACATAGAGAAAATGGGCCGACTTGGTCAATCGATCCACTATAACTCAAATAGAGTCGTGTCCCTTAACTGTCTTAGGAAGTCCTACCACAAAATCCATAGTGATATGTTCCCACTTCCACTGAGGCACCAAGAGTGGTTGCAATGTACCAGCAGGTCGTTGATGTTCTGCTTTGACTTGCTGACAAGTGAGACATTTCTCAACAAATTTGGCTACGTCTACCTTCAAGCCACGTCACCAATAATGCTGCTTCAAATTTGATACATTTTGGTTGCACCATGATGTACCGAGTAAGGGGTTGAATGTGCTTCCTCTAATATAGCTCTTTTTAACTCAGCATCATCTGGTATACACCATCTCTTTTTGAACTGGATAATCCCACCATCAGATATGGAAAATTCAGAAACTTTCCCAGCCTCCAATTCTTCTTTCACCTTACAAATAAATGCATTGCCGCATTGTTTATCATTTATTTGCTCAAGCAAACTTGGCTGAAGCGTCATAGCAGACAATCTCTCTATTAGCCCAAACGGTACAAATTCGATGTTAGATTTCTGCATCTCCTTAGTTAGCTGTTCTGGAATCAGCCGCAACGAAGAAATTTGAGACGATGCTCTGCTACTCAATGCATCAGCTACAACATTAGCTTTGCCCGGATGGTAAATAATCTCGCAGTCATAGTCTTTTACCAATTTCAACCATCTGCGTTGTCTCATATTTAGATCTTTTTGAGTTAGAAAGTACTTTAGACTTTTATGGTCGATATAGATTTCACACATTTCTCCATAAAGATAGTGCCTCCAAATCTTTAATGCATGAATCACCGCTGCAAGCTCCAAATCATGAGTTGGGTAGTTCTTCTCGTGTTCCTTCAATTGTCTCGAGGCATAAGCTACAACTTTTCCTTCTTGCATGAGAACACATCCCAGTCCATACTTTGAAGCATCACTATACACCACAAATTTTCCCGATCCAAATGGTATAGTAAGTACAGGTGTCGAGATCAGTCTCTTCTTTAGCTCCTGAAAGCTTCGTTCGCATTTTTCAGTCCATAAATATTTGACACCTTTCTTGGTTAGCTTAGTAAGTGGGTTGGCTAAACTTGAAAATCCTTCTACGAATCTTCTATAATATCCCGCAAGACCAAGAAAACTCCTTATCTCAGCTGCGTTCTTTGGTTGAGGCCATTTACTAACAGCTTCTATCTTCATTGGATCTACTGCTACACCATCATTTGAAATAATGTGTCACAGAAAAGTGACATTCTCCATCCAAAATTCACACTTAGAGAATTTTGCATATAATTTCTCGTGCCTCAAAATTGATAAAACAGTCCGCAGGTGCCTTTCATGATCTTCCTTACTCTTTGAATAGGTGAGAATATCGTCGATGAAAATAATTACGAATTCATCTAAGAATTTCTTGAATATTCGATTCATTAAATCCATAAAAGTGGCCGGTGCATTACTCAATCCAAAAGGCATAACTCGAAACTCATAGTGACTGTATCTTGTCCGAAATGCCATCTTAGATACGTCATCATCTTTGATTCTTAGCTGATGGTAGCCAGATCTAAGATCTATTTTTGAAAAGACTCCAACACCTTTTAATTGATCTAACAAGTCGTTGATTCTTAGGAGTGGGTACTTGTTCTTGATAGTGACTTTATTCAGTTCCCGATAATCAATACACATCCTCATAGATCCATCCTTCTTCTTTACGAATAATATGAGGGCTCCCCATGGCGAAAAGCTTGGTTGAATAAATTCTTTTTCTAGCAATTCGTCTAGTTGAACTTTTAATTCCTTTAATTCAATTGGTGCCATTCTGTATGAAGTCTTAGAGATAGGTGTCGTTCCAAGTAGAATATCAATGCTGAATTCCACATTTCTAATTGGTGGTAAACTTGTTAAATCATCTGGAAAGACATCCAGATATTCACGAACTATCATCACTTTATCCAGGGTCGTTGCTTCCTCGGTTTGAGTGCACACCACACTCGCCAAGAATGCAAAACATCCGAAATTCAATAATGTTTTTGCTCGCAAAGATGATATAACGGGAATTCTCGAACTCTTTTTATCGCCACGAAATAAGAATGGTTCCGCTTCAGGTATTTGAAATCTTACGATCTTCTTGCGACAATCAATAGTTGCATAGTGTCTTTTTAGCCAATCCATGCCGAGAATTATATCATAATCTTGCATGGCCAAAATAGCTAGGCCTGCTTCCAATTCTCTATCTCCTATACGAACTTTGCATTCTCGAATAATAGAGTCGGCGGTCATTACTGCACCAGATGGTGTAGCTACTCCCAACTTATGTTCTAAAGGTTCTATTGCCTTATTTAATTTCTTTGAATGAACAAGAGATATAAAAGAATGGGTTGCACCAGAATCAATTAATATAAAGGAAGGTACTTCAGAAATTAGAAGCACACATGTTATCACATCTATGTTCTTTTTAGCTTCCTCCTTGGTCATAGTGAAAACTCGTGCGACTGCTAATGGTTGATTCTGATTATTTTTGGGGCAGTCCTTGATAAAATGTCAACGTTGACCACACTTAAAACAGGTATTGGGTTGAATGCGACAGTCTCCAGAATGTGGCTTTTTGCATGAGGGACATAAAGGCACATTGGTCGTCATAGGTTCCTTCTTAGCGTACTTGGAAGGTCCTTCTGTTGGTGCATTGATCATTGGTCGTTTAGTTCCATTTCGTTGTTGCAGAATTTTGTCCTTGGCAGTTTGAGTTGCATGACTGTACCTCCTCTTAAACTTTTGAGCTCGGTTGATTTATTTTTTTCCTTGTTCCGTACATAATGCTTTCTCCACCACAAATGAAAATGGAGAGTTCTTGGAGGTGATAAGATGAATATCTTTTTTTATCTCCGCTCTTAGTCCTTGAATAAATCGTTTTACTTTCATGGTCTCACTACCAGCTATATGAGGAGCATAGCGAGATAATTGCTCAAATTTGTGTAAATAATCGATAACACTTCCTGTTTGCTTCAAAGCCATAAATTCCTGTCTTTGCATCCATCATCGAGTCTATGAAATACTTTTCATAGAAAAGTTCTTGAAATTTCTCTCATGTCATGGTGGCGACTGAATGTATCACCTTTATAGAATCCCACCAGTAGCGTGCTTCCATTCGGAACATAGAAGACACACAATTAACTTTCTCTTCTTCAGAAATTTTGGCTTGCTCAAAGATTTCAATTATAATCCTTATCCAATTATCTGTTGTTGCCATATCTGCCAAATTTCCATTAAAAATTGGAGGGTCCAACTTTCAAAATCTATTGAAGTCAATGTCTGTAGGTTGAGGTCTATTAGGAATATGAGTTTGCGAATTAATTGCTTGGGTTGCTGCCGTAGCTGCTTGGGCTGCTGCATTAGCTGCTTGAGCCAGCTATTCCATCATCTCCATCATTCTATCAAGTACCACATCCCTACTATTTCCATTTCTATTTTCATTTTCTCTACGATTGGCCATAGTTTACATCACGGGGACTTTAATTTAAGAAAGCTATATTTATATACTTGGAAATATACTATAAAATTATCTAACATACTTTTATCAAAATATAACTTTTAATACAAACTTACTTGATCGACAATCTTCCAGGTGCACATGAGCATACAGATCAGTTTACAAAATCGTTTTAAAACTTTTTCTCTGATACCAAACTGTAACGCCTCGAATTTAAAATCTCCAATTTGATTTCTCCAATTTGAAACCCTAATTTCAAAACCCTAAAATTTTTCCCCAAATCATTTCATCAAATTAAATTCGAGCGTTAAAGCCCTAATTCTGTAGTATTTTAAAATTCTCTTTAAATAAGTATTAAACATTAATTGCGCGGAAGTTTAAAATTTAAACATATTTAAATGAGTCATCATTGAAATAAAAATAGAATTAATAATTCATAAAACTTGTAAAATCCAACAAAACTTATTCAAAGTTTTCATGAAATGTCTTTGAAAATTCAACATACGAATTGACATCATTTCCTTTTAAAAGCCTTTCATTCTTCTGTATACTCATTTTCCTCTGGAGGGTTCTCGATCAGAGCCATTTCTTCTTCAGATAAAAATTTACCTACATCACAATTTACAAAACTGTGAGAAATAATCTCAGTAAGTTAGAATACGTGCAGTTGCAAAACATGTACTTTTACCGAATCCTATTAATTGTTACATACTTGTTGGAACTTATTCCTGAACCATTTTTTAAGACTTGGCCATCATGGCTTCGTCATCTTTTACTTTTACTTTTACTTTTACTTTTAACGTTCAAGCTCACCATCACAATGTGGCTTTTGCTATCACGTAATTACCGTCAATTCCATCATTTTCATACACATGCAAATGTCTTACAAATTTTATCTTTTAAATTATTCTAAAACAATGACTAAATATGAGTGCTCACATATCAAATCGTATAATAAAACAGTTATAGGAAAATAATATAAATTTATTGTGATGTAGGGCCGTAGCCAAAACATTGAAAAATTTGTATTTTCACTTACCTGAATTCCGAGCGAGTAGGGTTATCGGGATATTCTGAAATTCCAAATAATTTCGTGACTCGCAAGTCGGATAGGGTGGAATTAAATCGCTTCAGACAACTTTCAAAATTTTTTTACCTAAATAAAATATCCATATAAATTTCTCACTTTAATAAACCAATTTCATAAGAATTTAGGTAGAAATTCCTTACCGGTAAAATCGTAGAACGGTTCAGGTCGAATTTTGAATTGCTTCAAAAATTCGGGTCGGTTCAGGTTCGGTTTGGTTCGGATGAACAGTGCCCGGTTGTGAACAGTGTCCGGTTTGGTTCGGTTTGGACTGTTCTGGTCTGGTTCGATTTTGGGTCAATGAACCGGTTCGGTTCACTTAAAAAAAACAAAACCATATTCCCCCCCTTTCTTCTTCTTCTACGCGAGGGAGAACAGAGAGAAAGGGAGAGAGAGCGATCGAGAGAGAGAGAGGGCGTGGTCGAGGGAGCTGGAACGCCGAGCAAGGCCAGAGAAAAGGGTTCGGCCGAGGGAGAGGAAGGTCGGAGGTCGGGTCGACACCGGAGAACGATGCCGCAGAGAAGAGGTTTCGGCCGTGGAGGGGTTTTTTGTCAGAGTTGGCGCGACGTTTCTGGCGAGGTAAAGGCTTTGATCTTTTTGGTGTGTGTTTTCTCCTTCACTGAGCTTCTGTATTTATAGGGAAGGGTTTCAGTTCTTTGTCAAAACCATCAACCGATTTTGTCAAAAATCATCAGCTGAGTTTTTCCAAAATCTCCAGCTGGAAGGAAGTTTTTTCCTTCCTCATGTCTGCTGCACGTTTTTAAGGTGTTACACAAAATTATCAAGTAAAGGAGCTTAACCCTAATGGAATTTATGGTTAGAACCAACTATGAGGAAGAAAAAGGGCTTGAAAATTCCTGCTCCATCTTTTAGAAGAGCCAATGGGAAAGATGAATAAAAAGTGAGATCTTTCAATATAACAATTATGCAGATAAGTTGAAGGTGAAATTCGCTTCATCATGAATCACAAGACAAGCTTCTCTATGGTGTAGAAATCTAAATTTTTAGAAAAATAAAGATGAAGAAGTATCCATAAACACATGAGAGATGATGAAAAGATTCATAACTAGAAGATTTGTGGCAAAACGTCTCTATCAAGTATGTAACACCCGGATATTCCTATAACGTGCTTAGCCTTTATATTTAAAGATTAGGAGAGTTTAAAATTAGTTTTAAACTTATCATAGCAAGTCGTATTAGGAAGCAAAATTAGAGTGAAAATTAATAGAATAATGTAGTTAGGAAATTTGTGTTGTGTTGACATTTTGATAAAGAAAAATTAAGTGAAAGAAAAGTGATTACAGGGAGGGTGTCACGTGAGGAAATGAGGAAGAGAAAAGAGTGTTGAAAAGTTGGAAATTCAAAAGATAAAAGTGATGGTTGAAAAGTCAAAAAGGAAACAATGAACCAATAAAAATTTAATGAAAAAAAAAGTGTATAAAGGAGTTTTGGGAGGAACTTCACGTTGAGTTAATGGAAATTAAGTGGGGTTTCCTTTGTAATTTTAAAACTTGGTGGGAAAAGTGAGAAAAGTGAATTTTATAAAAAATGGTAAAGTTAAGTGTTAAATGGCAAAATCCACTTTCTTCCTCCTTTCTCCCTCATGAAGACCAGCAACCATAGCTAGGGTTTCTCCTCCCCATTTCATCAAAGTTTGCAAGGTTTTTAAGGTAACTTTGTGTAATGCCCCGAATTATATAAACCCAAATCGCTACACATAATACTGAACCACACTATGACATTCTGAGAAAAACTTAAAATTTCACTCAAAAATCAAAATTTAATCCTTAAACGTAAAAACTTGCAGCGGAAAATATTTGTATAAAACGACATTCGTTAAATAATTAAAATATTAAAACTGTTGGTTGAAAGATGACAAAAGAAAAACAGAACACATCTACCGATGAATAGTTCTAGCGGTATTATTAGAGACAGAATAGTCTCGGCAGTAGAAACAAGAATAGAAGACATCCACTGCTAAACAGTGTCGGCGGTAGAAGCAGAAACAAAAGGCTCCTTTTGCTACCAACGTCCACTGCTCACGTCAGCCGAACGACACGTCGACTCACACAAGTCACCGTCACGTCAGTCGTCGAACGACGCGTCGACTACACACGTCCACCGGTCACAAAACGACAAACTCTATTTCTCACATCTACGCTCACATCCACCGGTCATAAAATGACAAAAGCCTAATACTCACATCTACGCTCGCATCCACCGGTCATAAAATGACAACACCCTAATACTCACATCCGCCGATCATAAAACGACAAAACCCATTACTCATATCTACCGATAGACTACATCCACCGATAGACTACATCCACCGATAGACTACATCTACCGATAGACTACATCTACTGGTAGATTACATCCACCGGTAGACTACATCCACCGGTAGATTACATCCACCGATAGACTACAATACTCAACGTCCACTGGTAGACTATGTCCACCGATCGACAATAACACTCAACATAACAGCATATCAACTATTTTCACTCTAAACAAAGACAAACTCAGACTACCAAAAGAGCTTGTACATTTTACTGAAAATCGTTCAAAACAACATAAATCCACATTTTTCTAAAAATATCCAGGAAAGCAACTACCTCTAAACCAAATTATGTTTTTCATACTCAGAACAAGAAAACCATAAAGTTGTTAAAAACATTAAAACTATTACTGTTATTAAAACCCTCTGCACACTTCCATGAAACACCTAACCACTGAAACTTCATATATAGACAATAGTTAAACCGCCTCATCAGAACACCAAACCATGGCATTGAAGTGCTCCCCTAACCAGCCTAGTCCTCAACATGCTCAGAGAATACACCTTCTGAGGCTTCTTCACCTACATCACAAAACTCATCTATTAGCCTAATGCTAAGTAAGTAAAGCAATAATGAAATGATATGCTGAAACATAAATCCTAGACATGCAGTTTCTACTTTCACATCTCTGTTGCATTCACGTTCTTTCACTAATCTGATCCCTCGGTTTTATTGGGAGTGAGATCATTTTTCCAAAAGTTATACATCTTCTTCATAAATTAAGGGGCGGATTAGTTCCCTTACAGTTGATCTGAGTCCTAAATTTTATTAGGAAGCGGATCAATTTTTCCAAAGTTATAAATCCTCTTCATCGATTAAGGGGCGTATTAGTTCTCTTAACAGTAAATTGATCCTAAATTTTATTAGGAAGCGGATCAATTTTCCCAAAGTTATAAATCCTCTTCATCGATTAAGGGGCGGATTAGTTCCCTTAACAGCTGATCGTACATTCTTTGTTCATACCTTGGCCCTGATATTACATTGGGAAAATTCATTTTTTGTCTTTCCAACACATTGATACATGACATACAGAAAACATTTAAACAAGCATAACCTAATCTTTAGTACAAAAACCAATGCCCAGCTAATTCTAAGTCGTGTGTAGGGTAATTCTTCTCGTGTGTTTCAACTGCCTAGAATAGAAGCATAGGCTATTACTTTTCCCTTATTGCATCAACACACAACCGAGTCCAACTTTGGAAGCGTCACAATAAATGCTGAACTTTCCATTTTCAACAGGGAGTGTTAATACTGGAGCATCGGTCAACTTCTGTTTCAAAGTCTGGAAACTGGATTCACATTCCTCTGTCCATGCATACCTAATGTTTTTCCTTGTTAACCGAGTAAGGGGTGTCGCAATCTTCGAGAATCCTTCAATAAATTTCCTATAATATCTTGCTAATCCAAGAAAACTCTGAATATCAGTGGTATTCTTCGGTTGGGGCCACTCCTTAACTGCTTGAACCTTGGCTGGATCAACAGATATCCCATCACCCGATATCACATGACCAAGAATGTAATATCCGGCTTGTACGGATTTTTGGATTTAATATATTATATTGATATATTATATTATTAGATGACATTTTTGTAAATATGTCAAATAAGGTCCATTTTACGAAAAGAAAGCGTCATTATGACCCTAACAGATAATAAGAATTTTAAGGAAATTATGAGAATTTTCGGAGTTTAAACGTTATATTCCGAGTAATTATGTCTTTCGTAAAGTAATTGACGTTTTAGTAAAAATAGTAAACGAGGTCCGAATTGCGAACAGACAGTTTTGAATAAACCCTATCGGTGAATTGGACTTATTGGCGAAGTATGGAAGTTTGGGGAAATCCGAATCGTTGGACGATTAACGAAACGAAGGACGAAACAATAGATTTAAGTAAGAAGGGCAAAATGGTAATTTGCAAATCTATTTTATAAAACATCACAAATCATTTTCTCTCCCTCACTTTCTCTCCTCTCCTCCTCTGGATCGCTACGAACAGGGAGCTCTCCCTCCTCACGGCCGCCGGCGATTTTCGAAGATCCGAGCTCCGTCCGACCTCCGATCAACTCCGATCCTTCACGGTTTCTTCCCCTCTCGCTACTCTCGGTATGTAGCTCCAATCTCTGAGCGTTTATTTCGAGTTTTCAGTTCGATTTAGGGTTAGGGTTTCAATTAGGGTTTCGACGAAAAACGCGAATTAGGGTTCGTAATTAATAGGTTAGCCTTGATTAAGTATATATCGAACGTATTGGACGTTATTGGACGAAGAAAAATCAATTTGTGAAAAGTTAAATTAGTAGATTTTCGGGTTTTTGGGAAAAACTCGTAAATGGAGGATTTTTGGATTATCGAGCATTAGTCGACGTTCTAAATGCTTTAATTAGCTAAGTTTGAGGAATTAGGAGAATTCTTTAGTTAAGGTTTGAAATTTGGACGTTAGAAGCTCGAATTGGTTTTTAACTATGAATGTTGTGTTTTGCCCAGACGAACGACGCTCGTGGACGGAACTCAGTGTGCTACGGACGTCAGGTAAGTCTTCGCGTCTTGTTTGGCCGATTGGCCTACACCATATGATTTTAGGTTGTTCGAGGAAATTGGTGAATTGTTGTTTAAATTGCTTTGGTTGGGTAGTTAGGTTATTCGTTTTATAGGTTGCTTGTTTACCGTCTTGATGGTACATACGTTGTTTGCTTATACTCTGCTCATGTTATAGTATTGCACATGTTCACGCATCATGGTTTCTGAAAAGCATGAAAAAGGAATTTGTATGCATGTTTTCATAAAAAGGAAAAGGATAATGAAAAGTAATGAATGTCTGTCATCTGTAATCTGTCTGGTCATGAGCGGTGGCGGTGGTTCAGACATGGCTGCAAGGGGAGCATGTTCTTCCCCCCGGTTAGATACGAGGGGCTATCCATTCGCCGGATGTGCCGCTCCTATCTAGCGAGAGTGAAGCCCCGGTGACGTTTATGAAATGAAATGAAATGAAATGAATAGCGAAAAGGTAGGAAGCATGTTTTTTTTACGAATGGCACGCATAGCATGCATTGCATTCACGTAGACTTACTGAGCCTTAAGCTCACGACTTATTTTTATGGTGTAGGTGACCTCTACACAGGTGAGGATGAGATCTCTCCACCCGAGGCATGATCGGTTGAAGAAAGATGGCCCGCGGGAGTGTGCTGAGTAGTCGAGGCGCGTTTCGACCCGTGGGGACGTAGGTATATGTTTTGGGAACGTGATATGAATTGTATAGCTGAATTATATTAGGATGCTTGGATTTGGTTAGTTAATAGGTTAATGTTTTGACGTTTTGAAACCTGTTTTATAACTGTTTGGTAAATGTATTTAAAACGTTTGTTATTAGTGTTATCGAAGTGTTTTGAATGATTTTAAATGGTTACGGGTATGCTCGGTTTTTGGAGCTATCCACGCAGTTGGACTTCGCCAAGTCCGCCGTAATACGATTGAGTTTAGAATACGTTTGAGTGGGATTGAAGCTATGAATTGGTTGATAATGTTGATGAATGTAATGAATGAAATGTGAAAATGTTGAAGGAGAAGTGAAGTGAATTGCTCTCTGGAATCGGATTCCAGAGAGCTAAGTTTGTGTTCTGCTCTCTGGAACTCCAGAGAGCTATGTATTGAACGAAAACAGAAGAAAGAGAAAAGGGGAAGTCTGATCGCTGGGCGATCGCTGCATGGTGTGCAGCGATCGATCTCTGCAGCAAGCAGAGATCGATCGCTGCTCTGCTTGCTGCCTTGCAGCTACATGCAGCGATCGATCTCTGCTTGATGCAGAGATCGATCGCTGTTTGGCCACCTTCAGCGATCGGCGATCGGTCTCTGCCTAAGGCAGAGACCGATCGCCAACTTGGAAATGCATTTCGAGGGCAGAATCCCAATTCTGCCCTCCCACTTTTCTGAATGAATTTTAAATACTTTACTTAAATATTTTAAGTTTTATTTAGTTAATAAACGTTTTGTTTTAAATGCTTTAAAAGTTCAATTTTAATTCCGATTTTAATTCTGATTTAGTTTCCGCTTAAGAATAAGTTTAAAAGATTAAAATGAAAAATTTTATTACGGAAATACGGGTAGGGTATATGGGGTGTTACAAAGAAAGTGAACTCTGTCCAACCAAAACTCACACTTGGAAAACTTAGCATAAAGTTGATGTTGCCTTAGTACTCCCAATACCAGGTTCAAATGTCTTGTATACTCCTCCTTAGTACGTGAATAAATTAGTATATCATCAATAAATACTATGACAAACTTATTCAAATACTCATGAAACACCCTATTCATAAGATCCATGAATGCTGTTGGTGCATTTATCAATCCAAAAGACATAACTAAAAACTCATAATGTCCATACCTTGTGCGAAACGCAATCTTAGGAATATCTTCTGATTTGACTTTCAATTGGTAATAACCGGATCTTAGGTCAATCTTAGAGAAAACACGTGCACCCTTAAGCTGGTCGAATAAATCATCAATCCTTGGAAATGGATACTTATTCTTGATAGTTAACTTATTCAATTCCTGATAATCAACACACATACGCATTGATCCATCCTTCTTTTTGACAAAAAGAATTGGTGCACCCCCCACAGTGAAAAGCTTGGGCGTATAAACCCTTTATCCAATAGTTCCTCCAACTGTTTCTTTAATTCCTTAAGCTCCGTAGGTGCTAACCTATAGGGATTCTTAGATACAGACTCAGTGCCTGGGTAAACATCTACAACAAACTCAATGTCCCTATCTGGCGGCAAGCCAGGAAGGTCATCTAAAAATACTTCTGGAAAGTCTTGGACAACTAAGACATTTTGAGGACTTGCTTTTCCTACAAACTGTGTGTCTATAACGTTGGCCAGAAGGCATAAACACTTCCCGCATGGAGAAGTTCTAGCATTGACAGAGGTCATAACAGACATTTCCTTACTCTTCTTCAAGGCTTGAAAGGTATGCTTCAAACCACCAGGGGGTTGGAAGCTAACTATTCCAGTCCTACAATCTATTGTGACATAATACTTAAACAACCAATCCATTCTTAGGATTACATCAAATCCCATTATGTCCATAATAATAAGATCAGCAGGTAGACTCACGTTCCCTACTAACACATCACTGTCAAGCATCATTTGGTTAGAGTGCATGTGTTCACCAGAGGGTAATGCAACATTAAACACATGCATGGAAGGGGTAAACTTTACATCTAACTTAACAGCAAATGCAGATGCTATAAAGGAATGTGTCGCACCAGAATCTATTAAAGTAAAAGCAGGCACAAAGTTGATCAATATGGTACCTGACACCACAACAGGCTGGTCTTCATCACCCGACTCCATCATGGAGAATATCCTCGGTTTCAACATACAGGACCATTCTTTAAGGCTGGGCAGTCCTTGTCGATATGGCCGACCTTGTTACAGTTGAAGCATCAGATGATTCTGGGCTTCGGGCAATCTCTGTACGTGTGTCCAACCTCCTCACAATTGAAACACTTTCCCGCCCCAAACCTACACTCGCCCAGGTGACTCTTAAAACATTTTGGGCACTTGGAAAACTTCCTGGTATCCGGTACTTTACTTCCTGTTCCTTGGTTACTCTGGCCTTCATTGGGCCTCTTTATTCCTCTCTGCTGTTGGGGCTGGATGAACTTTCGCAGGGCTTCCTTCGGTCCAGAACACTTTATTTCAGCTTCTTTCACCTCCAATGCTGTGGATATAACTTCACTGAATGACAGCCCTTTAATACCACAAAATTTGACTCCTCTGTAAATTTTCGGCTTCAGTCTATGCATAACTGAAACACCTTATCCTCATTCTTGTGAACAAAATCTCCAGCGAACCTGGACAGGGACTCGAATTGCCTACTGTACTCGGCTACAAACCCTATCTGCTTCAAGTTCAGAAACTCTACTTTCTTTGCGGACTGGACTGTGCTAGTAAAATATTTCTCATAGAAAACCTCATTGAACTGAGACCAGGACATAGCCAGAACATCAATGGTGGTCTCTATTGTTTACCACCAAAGTTGAGCGTCCCCAGCCAAATGGAACGTTGCCAGAGTGACTTTGTCTACTTCTCCGATGTTGGCACATCTGAACATACTCTCAATCTTCCTAAGCCACTCCTCAGCAACAATCGGATTGGACGATTTTCCATCAAGTGTGGGTGGCTGTAGTCTCCGAAATTGGTCTCCTGAATGCTCACTGGTAGAACTCGAGTTGGCACTTCCTTGTACTTCTCGGTTCAACAATACTCCCAACTGATCGGACTGCTGACGAACCAAGTCTGTCTGTTGGCCCACCAAATCTATCAGCTGCCTAATTACACTAGGGTCCTCCTCACTTCTCAAATTTGGCATCTCTCTTGGTACTCTTCGTCTTCCTGGTCGTCTAGCCATTTTGCTATATTCATGAACAAGGTTAATTACTCTCATAAATATCTAATAGCTAAGGTTAACATAAACACTTATAGTTGTTGAAGTACTTCCATGCAGCGATTGACACTAATGAGTAATCTTTTGAACGGTTGAACTGAATGTCTCTGATACCATACTGTAACACCCCGAATTATATAAACCCAGTTCGCTACACATAATACTGAACCACACTATGACATTCTGAGAAAAACTTAAAATTTCACTCAAAAATCAAAATTTAATCCTTAAACGTAAAAAAATTGCAGCGAAAAATGTGTTGATAAAACGACATTCGTTAAATAATTAAACTAGTAAAATTGTGGTTGAAAAGTAAAATGAAAAAAGAACCACCTCTACGTTGAATAGTTCACAGTATTATTAGAGACATAATAGTCTCTGCGGTAGAAACAGGAATAGACTACATCCACCGATAGACTACATCCACCGATAGACTACATCCACCGATAGACTACATCCACCGATAGACTACATCCACCGATAGACTACATCCACCGATAGACTACATCCACCGATAGACTACATCCACCGATAGACTACATCCACCGATAGACTACATCCACCGATAGACTACATCCACCGATAGACTACATCCACCGATAGACTACATCCACCGATAGACTACATCCACCGATAGACTACATCCACCGATAGACTACATCCACCGATAGACTACATCCACCGATAGACTACATCCACCGATAGACTACATCCACCGATAGACTACATCCACCGATAGACTACATCCACCGATAGACTACATCCACCGATAGACTACATCCACCGATAGACTACATCCACCGATAGACTACATCCACCGATAGACTACATCCACCGATAGACTACATCCACCGATAGACTACATCCACCGATAGACTACATCCACCGATAGACTACATCCACCGATAGACTACATCCACCGATAGACTACATCCACCGATAGACTACATCCACCGATAGACTACATCCACCGATAGACTACATCCACCGATAGACTACATCCACCGATAGACTACATCCACCGATAGACTACATCCACCGATAGACTACATCCACCGATAGACTACATCCACCGATAGACTACATCCACCGATAGACTACATCCACCGATAGACTACATCCACCGATAGACTACATCCACCGATAGACTACATCCACCGATAGACTACATCCACCGATAGACTACATCCACCGATAGACTACATCCACCGATAGACTACATCCACCGATAGACTACATCCACCGATAGACTACATCCACCGATAGACTACATCCACCGATAGACTACATCCACCGATAGACTACATCCACCGATAGACTACATCCACCGATAGACTACATCCACCGATAGACTACATCCACCGATAGACTACATCCACCGATAGACTACATCCACCGATAGACTACATCCACCGATAGACTACATCCACCGATAGACTACATCCACCAGTAGATACATCCAAGCGATAGACTTAGACTACAATACTAAAAGTTCCACGGTTAGGACTATGGTTCACCGATATCAAACAATAACACTCAACATAATAAGCATATAAACATTTTCACTTAAAAAGGAACATCCGCTTTACCAAAAGAGCTGTACATTTACTGGAAAATCGTTCAAAACAACATAAATCTACATCTTTCTAAAAATATCCAGCAAAGCAATACTTCTAAACAAATCCTGTTTTCATACTCAGAACAAGAAAACCATAAGTTGTTAAAAACATCAAACTACCAATGTTATTAAAACCCCCTGCACACTTCCATGAAACACCTAACCACTGAAACTTCATATATAGACAATAGTTAAACTGTCTCATTAGAACACCAAACCATGGCATTGAAGTGCTCCCCCAACCAGCCTAGTCCTCAACATGCTCAAAGAACACACCTTCTGAGGCTTCTTCACCTACATCACAAAACTCATCTATTAGCCTAATGCTAAGTAAGTAAAACAACAATGAAATGATATGCGGAAACATAAATCCTAGACATGCAGTTTCTACTTTCACATCTCTGTTGCATTCACGTTCTTTCACTGATCTGATCCCTCGGTTCCATTAGGAGTGAGATCATTTTTCCCAAAGTCATACATCCTCTTCATAAATTAAAGAGCAGATTAGTTCCCTTAACAGCTGTTCTGATCCTAAATTCTATTGGGAAGCGGATCAATTTTTCCAAAGTTATAAATCCTCTTCATCGATTAAGGGGCAGATTAGTTCCCTTAACAGCTGAACTAATCCTAAATTTTATTGGGAAGCGAATCAATTTTTCCAAAGTTATAAATCCTCTTCATCGATTAAGGGGCTGATTAGTTCCCTTAACAGCTGATCTGTTACATTCTGTTTATACCTTGCCATGCCATTACATGTAAATTCATTTTTGTGTTCTTTCCAAAACATGATACATGACATACAGAAAACATTTAAACAAGCATAAACCTAATGTTTTGTGCTGTAGACCCGAAGGCACACACATACTCTACTTACCTGACTTCCTAACAGAGCGTTAATTCAATCTTCACTATAACTCATTCTAAACCATTCAGAAACCTAAGGAAGCTAACTTGGAACTCTATTAATCATGCATTCTAGGTTTATCACCTAAACCCAAACCTACTCTCATTCATAGTATTCCCAAAACACACATTGTACTCTCTCTGCTATCTAGCCACTAAAACTCAAGAAAACTCACCTAGGTTGAGGAATGAAAATCGGAGAGGAAATTGCTTGGAGAGCTCTGCTGAGTTTGAGCTGAATACCGAGAAAGGAAAATGAGAAAACAGTGGCAGCCAAACCTCAATAAACCCTCCCTTAAATATGTTATCCACTATAAATGTCCATTTACCATTATGCCCTTACTTAGTCACTTATTAACCTAATCAATAATTCTCCCAATTTCATCCGTAAAGTGTACACTATTAGATGACAAGGTAAAATCGGTTCAATGGAACTGGGCGCTACACTTTGAATGGGGTTTGATGATAATACATTTAGCTGAAAGTTATTGATGTTTTTATGGTGTTTTGTTTTGGAAGGGTTTTGGAAACCCTAAATGGAAGGTCCAAAAATTCTCATTCCTTTGTTTATTTTCTTTCCAATTTGGTTGTTTAAATCTTGGATAGAATGATTTAAGTTATTTTTAGGGATAGATTAGAGTTTTGGTGTGAATTTGTGAAAAACTGGTTTTTGGAACATTGATGTCCGAATCTGTTTTTGGGATTTCGAGTTGGAAATGATTTTGGATGGTTAATTTGTTTGTTTCAATGGAAAGTAGATGTGTAGAGGTTTCTGGATTGGGGTGACACGTCAAAATCCGTTGAAAAACGAATAAGTTATGGTCATTTGAAGTTGGACGCCAAAAATTGTGAGAAAATGAGTATTCGGGTTTCAATTGTAGATTTGTTAAGTGTTGCTAGTTTTGGTTGTTAATTTTGGTTTGATAATTCTTTAGAATGTTCTTAGAATACTTCTAAATTATTTCCTTTAACGTGTTAGGTTGACGAGCGAGCTTTTAGCCTAGTCGAAGTAAGATAATACGTTCGGGGGAAACCAAGTAAGTAGCGGATGTGTGTGATTTTGCCTTCGGGCCTACACCATAGAACTGTAGGGAAATGTTTGCTTGGTTGTTTTATTTTGTCTTGTGTTGAGCATTGTATGTGACATGCATCATGGTTTTCAAACAACGAAATATTTGTTTTGAGCATCGTTTGCAAACTGTGAGAGTGAAAAGTAAAGATAAAAAGATATTTCAGGCAATGCGACCTTTTGTGGAGTCGCCTCGTCGTGAATAGTGCCTGAAAGAATGGAAGTTCGGGAGGGTTCCACAAAAGATGTGTGGTGGTCTCTTGTGGAGAAGCCTCATCACGAATAGTGCCTGAAAGAATGACAATTTGGGAGGTTATCACAAAAGATGCACGGTGGTTTCTCGTTGAGTCACCTCGTCGCGAATTAGTGTCTGAAAGAATGGCAATTCAGGAGGTGTCTACAAGAGAGTCACAGTTAAAAGTATGTAACTTGTCATGATTATGAACGAGGTTCATTGATCGACGTGGGAGAATATCGTGTATGGTCGTTCTGTGTGTGAACACGATGTGTGCCTTGGATCCGGCTCTGCGTGGTCAACGCGTGACCATCCTGATTGGATAGGTATCTGCTTGACTCACATGTGAAAGTGGAAGAGTAACAAAACGAGAACGAGATGAACACAACCGAGAGTTAGAAACCACATGTGTTAGGGTTGTGTGTGAGGGTGTTGGTGTGGTGTGCTATGTATTTTTTATATGCATTGTTCCCTATTTGCTAAGCATTAGGCTTACGTTTTGTGTTCTGTAATGTAGGTGGTGATATTGTAGTAGGTGATATAGTTGAGGGAGCCTAGGACTAGAGAGCAGTCGGTGACGCACGGGGCATGCCGGTGCAGGTATTTGTCGGGGTGTCTTGACCATGGTCTTCGGGGAGTTCTGAGTGATGGGTACTTTTTGTTATTTTGGTATTTTTTTTGTATCTGGTTGGTGTTTTGGATATTGTTGTATAGATATTGTTTTGTTTTAAATGTTTTGGTGTTTATAAAAATTAGTCGTTATGCTGCTCGTTTTTCTTTAAAAGTAAACGACTTTCATTATAAGCATATTCACATTTTCGTTGAAAGATTTGAATTGTGTTTTTTTGGGATTTTTACGAGTCCAGTAGTAGGGAATGTCGAGAGATGGTATGGGATAAATGTTAATAAGTTGATGGTAAATTTTGATAAAGGAAGAATGAAGAAGAGGTGAAGGTGAGAAAATAATGAGATCTTTTTACAAGAGGGAAAATCTACTATAGAAAAATTACATGTTTTTGTCGATGAAAAGATGAATGAGTCAAACCAGAGCAAAAAAACACTTACTATACTAGAACCATAAGTTCTAAAACAACTATAGGGAGAAATTGACGTGATGAAAGAGCTTTTGAAACATAGAGGAAACTCCAAAAAACTTAGTGTGGTTCTTAATGGTTTTATGAAGGGATTACTATCGTTGATTGAATTGAGTGATGGATTTTTACGGAACAAATGTTTTAATACAGGAGTGGGATCCTTGTGTTGAATATTCCTTGCTACATCTAGAGAAGTTTCAAAAGACATTGTAGAAGTTCAAATTTCCCTGTTTTTCTAGTAAATGCCACATGAATATAAATAATATCTTGGGGCGTAAGTATGTAAAATCAACTTCTTCCAAATGGGACTTAGTTCACATGCATCAACTACGTTCAAGTGAGAACAATCAATCAATTGATCATTTAATGATTCAAATAGTATGGAATCGCCATCTTCATCAAGGACACAAATGGAAGGAGGGATCTGATTTGAGGCCAAATTCTCTTTTAGCCCCGAGAGGATGTTGTGTCACGGCCCATATCCCTAACTTGCTTCTTCCCGCATTTTTTAAAAATAATTTTATTATATTTTAATTATGTCTTTAATTTATATACAGTTTTTTTATTAGTGAAATTACTATTAAAATTACCACCAACCATTGGTGTCGCAGTGCCAACTCTTGGTGCACTACACATACTCAACATAAGGATCTAGTGCTACGACATGCCTCAAGCTGCTGCACCCGACACATAATGAAATTTTACATAGATCCGAGTATGAGAGCTCAACCTAAGAGCTGTGATACCATCATGATGAATTTTTTTGGGTTTCAACCTGAAAGCTCAATGCTGCAACAGACTATAAAGTCGCGGTCGGCCAAGACCTTCATCTTTGCTATGGTGCTCTCAACCTAAGGTTGCGACTCTATGAAGATCTTCAACAAGACCAGAACTCCTGTGACCTAGAGCCGTGATGCCAGCCCAAAGAGCTACAAATTTTGAGTTTCAAAAACCCAATATCGGCCTCCTTAAAATTCTCCTTACCAAAACGTTTATACCAATCAGGTAATATATCAACAAGCAATTAGATACATTTAGGAATTACTCCACAATTTCCTACTTCAAACTTAACTATCGGACAGAACTAATGCATTAACTAACATTTACCTCATTTAATGGTTTTTTTGGAAATTGTGGCCTTTAATGTTTGAGACTTCAAGCTTCAATCTTCGCTTCCTCTCTTTCTTTCTCTTTTTCTCCCAAGCCTTCCCAAGGTCTTCACAAATCACAATAGCCAACCAAAAATAAGGAAACATGTGTTAAATATAAGCCTTAATAACCTATCGATGCCTAGTTACAAGAATGCCCCCAATTACATTTAAATTCCAACTTTTGCCCCAAAACACTTCAATCAACTAAATCCTTAATTCAGCATTCTGCTGAATTAATATTAATTAATACTTTGATCTAATTTAATCTATTACAAGTAGCTAGTAATTGTCAAGGTGTCTAATTTAATGTACTATATTCATAAACTTTTATCCACTTAATGCTAAAAATGCTTATTTTGGTTTTAGAAAAGTACAGTATGCTACAAACAGCTCCATACGGCCTCATATAGACATTGCGCCCAACAACCTAACTTGCATGAAGCAATCCAATGCGAAAACCAATAATTTCTAAACAATTGTCCGAAACCAATCCTCTGGCTCAATAGACATCCTATGGTCCCATCTGCAATGAGCCTGGTCACCATACCCAGCCAGAAACAACCTCCAGACCACCGAATAAGCATTGCCAAGACATTCACCATTTCCAGTAACTAACAATTCTCATCCACCCCATGTACCATGCAACTCATGCTATATGAGCATGCCCAATCAAACACATATTAAAAGCCCAAAAACATGGAATAATTAAAACACCAAGATATCAAATCCACCTGGTAGAAATCCATAAACAACTCTATCATAATTCTTATGGGATAATCCTAAACTCGATAAATAGTACATCCCAATAGAGGAGGCCATGATCGTTTAATATCTGAATCTTGACCTGGATACCATGAAGAAGGCCTTGAAAGATTTTAAACAAACATGAGGGGTTCATAAATCTTCGGACGTATAACGTGCAAGATGTTGAATCCCAATACATTACCCACAATAGAAATAAACCTAATAGAACCTTCTTCAGCATCTGTTAACTTAATAGAACCTGATTTGTTTTGATGCTTAAATACTTAATTTGCAAAAATTTATATGAAGTTAAGGTTATTTTTATTCATCTTGGAAATACCCTCTTACTGGATATTGGAAGTTTCTAATGTATGTGTTAAGTCATTGCAGAATATATTAAAGTACATTTTTAGGACTCAAACTACAAGGGTATTTTGAAGTTAAAGAGAAAACAAGAAGTGTTACCTGAAATTTTGATTTATGGAAGGTTAAATAGCTACGTTATGTTCAAAACAATTGTGGTTGAATATTCAAGCTATAGTTATGTGTAAATATAACCATTGGTTATAGAATTACTCATATTGGTTGAGCATTGTAAGTGATAGGTTTGTTTTATAGTGACGCTAATAGTGAAGTTGATATGTTATAGGTTTATCAACGCAAGAAGTACAGTGAGCAGGTTGCTGTAAATTATGCTAAGACTCAAGGTAAGTAATGATGTATAATTTTGACTTTTGGCCTACATCACAAAGTGTTAAAATGATGGTTGTTAATGATGACTTATAGTTGTGGTAGAATTGCTATAAATGAGAATATTATCCATAGATATGATATGCTATAAATATAAATGTGGTGGTTGTGTTATATTATTGATTGATATTTTGTAGTAAGTACGAGAATATTAAGCTAACAGGATGTGATGATTAGGATATGATGGATGAATTGATATACGGTGACGATGTGAAAACGATATAAAGGTTGTGAAATGATTTGCATTTTCAAGCTCATATGCATTACATGTAGCATGCATCATATTCGATTAAAGCAGCAAAAATGGTTTATGCATATATTTTCATATAAGAAAAAATGAAAGAATAAAGATTGAAACGAAATGAATGTATGTAAATAGTTATTGTGGGGAGGAACTAGAGTTAGACTGTTCCGTATGAGGTTGCACCAAATGATGCTTACTCTCCCCTAGACTGTATTATCACCAATGACTGGACCATTGTAGCACCCGACAATTATCGACTGGAATTGACGTTTGTAGCATACGTTTTATGGAATTAAGGGGGGATATGACTAATGCTTGAGTATATTAATAGAGAGGAATGTGAATCAATGGTTAGGTTAAAGTTTGGTTAGTTAAGGGCATATGTGTAATTTGTGAAATATATATTATAAATGAGGGTTTAGCTAAGGGTTTAGCCGCCACACTTTTGACTTTCCTTTTTGAAACTCAGCTCGGCAATTCTATCGGCGATTTCCTCTTCCGATTCCTTCAATTATGGTGAGTTCTTCCTTGATTCTTCTTGCTGGATGATTTAGGATGAATAGAAGATATACATTTGATGAACGGTTTATGGTGGAATAAAATATAAAATCTTGAGTGTGCTGTTTTCGGGGCAGTTTTGAGTTTTGGTGAGCCACGACCGAGCCAACTACGTTTTACGGTTTCACGGTCCTAATCCTTCAGTTAGTAGACACCCCAAGTAGTCCATAACCGCTTTGATCGTTTGAAACGATCAAGCACGGAACTAGTGATGCAATGTGAAAGGTAGACAAAACTAGATAACCCCGAGTTTAGTTAGTTTGGAATGAACCATTAGTTTTCTTTCGCATATTTGATGAATGAAGCTTAGTAGAAGTTAAGTTAATGTTGTGTTTATGATTTTAGGTGAGCAAACTCCCGAAGTAGCTTACAACCAAGCATTTCCAGGAAGCCAGGTAAGTAGAGTATGTGTGTGCCTTCGGGCCTACATCACAAAACAGTAGGCTTTATGCATGTTTTGTATGTTTTCAGAATGTTATGCATCATATTTTGAAAGGAAACGAAAATGAATTTATATGAAATGACACGGTAAGGCATGAACAGATCAGCTATTAAGGGAAATAATCTGCCCCTTAATCGAGTTAAGAGGATATTCGACCTTGGGAAAACTAATCCGCTTCCCATCGTAAAAATGGATCAAGATCATGCCATTAAGGGAACCAATTCGCCCCTTAATCGAGTTAAGAGGATATTTGACTTTAGAAAAACTGATCTGCTTCCCATCGTAAAAAGGATCAGATCATGAAACGATACAGCTATTAAAGAACATTCGACTTTGGGAAGACTAATCCACTTCTCATCGAACAGAGGGATCAGATCATGAACGAATGAAATCACAACTGAGTTGAGAAAGTAGAAATTGCATGAATAGGATTTATGTTTCAGCATTTCATTTAATTAATGCTCTACTTATTTAGCATTAAGCTAATAGATGAGTTTTGTGATGTAGGTGCTGAGTTTCCAACATGTGATTTCTCTGAGTTTACAGAAGAATAGGCGATATTGATGGAGCACATCTATGCCGCGGTTTGGTGCACTGATGAGGCGGTTTAACAAATGTCAGTATGTGTAGTCTTAGTGGACAAGTGTGTTGTTGAAATGTGCTGAAGATTTTAATGACAGTAGTAGTTTTAATGTTTTGACATATTTTGGGATTATCCTGACTATGAAAACACGATTGGTTTATTTGCAGCTTGCTATTCTGGATTTTTAAAAAGTAGTGGTTTTAAGTTGTTTTCAATGATTACAATAAAATTTATAAGTTCTTTTAGTAGGTAGAGTTGTCCGATGGTTTGGAGTGTAAATGCTAATGTGGTTCTGCGTCGTTCGACAGATGTCGAATGGCAGAGATCAATCGGCAGATGTTGAGTGTTACTGTTGATCGGCAGATGCTGTCGTTCGACAGAAGTCAAAGTCAATCAGTAGATGTTCAGTGTTACTGTTAATTGGCAGATGCTGTCGTTCGACAGAAGTCAAAGTCAATCAGTAGATGTTGAGTGTTACTGTTGAGCGGTAGATGTGGGTAGTAAATTTTGTCGTTTTTTAATCGGTGGATGTGAGCGGTAGATGTGAGTAGTAATTTTGTCGTTTTGTGATCGGTGGATGTGAGCGATAGATGTGGGCAGTAAATTTTGTCGTTTTGTGATCGGTGGATGTGAGCGGTGGATGTATTTTGTTCAGCTTCTACCGCTGAGACTCTTCTGTCTCTACTTCTACCGTTGGAACTGTTTAGCGGAAGATGTCTTCTTTTTCTTCTCTTATCGCTGAGAGTATTTGGCAGAAGAAGTGTTCGAATTTAAGACATTTAAATATTCAACACATTTATGTCCTCGGTTCTTTTGACCGATTGTTTCTATTATTTTAATCGTTACACAAGTATTGTTTTAGTGTTTTGTTTTAACCCTATTTTATACAAATGAATTTCCGCCACAAGTTTTCTTGATGTTTTTAAATACAGGTCAAATTTTGACCATCGAGTGAAGTTTTTAAAATCTTCCCAGATTGTCTCAGTTTTGTTCAGTGTTATGAGTAGCGAATCGAATTTATAAAAAATCGGGGCATTACAGTTTGGTATCAGAGACATTTTGTTAAACCGTTCAAAAGATTACTCATCAGTATCGATCGTCGCATGGGAGCACTCCAACAACTATAAGTGTTTATGTTAACCTTAGTTATTAGATATTTATGAGAGTAATTAACTTTGTCTAGAAATATAGCAAAATGCTTAGACGACCAGGAAGACCAAGAGTATCGAGTATAGGGCCAGAATTGAGAAGTGGGGAGGGTCTGAGTGTGATCAGACAGTTAACGGAATTAGTGCGCCTACAGTCTGAGCAGATAAGTACACTGTTGAATCGAGAAATGCGAAGGATGAAAAAGGTCAGTGAGGGCCAGGGCAGATAGGGAAGGGAGAAGAAAGTACAAAATACCGAGAAGTTTCCTCAGTGTCCGAGATGTTTGAGAAATCACCCGGGCGAGTGCAGAATTAGTTCGAGAAAGTGTTTCAACTGTGATGAAGTTGGACACAAGTTCAAAGGCTGCCCGAAGCCCAGAGTTGTTCTATGCTATAACTGCAATGATGTGAGCCATGTTAACAGGGATTGCCCAGCTCTAAAGAAGGGTGCTGCTAAAGTGAAATTGAGGATATCCACTATGATTGAGTCGAGTGTTGATGACCAGGCAGCCAAGGCATCAGGTACGGTGCTGATTATGTCAGAGTCTGCTTAAAGTTGGTTAAAGTGAAGTCAGTATTTGGGAAGACTGTCGAGTGTTATGATGTATAGCTTAGAATGGTTTAAATTAGAGACCCGGGAGTTTGGTAGTACTAAGGAGTGATCAAAATTTAGTGGAACACTTAGAAATGAGTGGTTCTAAGACGAGTTAAGGGAAGAAAAATGTTAAAATATGTCTTATGACATAGTAGAAGAATTTAAAGAGGATGAAGTAGCTATCTTATAATCTACTCCCTTTGAAGTGACAATTAAGTCCTATTTAGATGAAATAGCTAGTATTTAAGATCCAAATCAGCCGAGTGGTTCATTATTCATGGGGTTGAATTCTATAAAATGGAAGATGGACGACTAGAATGCATACCTTATATTCGGAATGTAGGATAGGATGTTCATTACCGAGGAAGCATTACTAGGAATTTGGAATTTAGGACAAACAAAAGTGACACTTTAGATTGTCGACCTACAATCGGTAAGTTCTAAGTTAAGAGAAAATAATAATATAAACCTGAATATTTTAGACCTATGAGAGTTGACAGTCCCGAGATGAGAAATTACATTCAAGAATCTAATTGAGGTTAATGGTTGGGAAGATATGAATAATAAAAAATTTTGAGGATGTAATTTATCACTAAGAAGTTAGGGACTTATGTCTTAGTTTGTGGATAGGTGTACGTTTTTAGGTAGTGAAAGGAGTCGTCGAGTTAGATGTTATTTTTATAAGAATTGAAATTTATTGTTCGAGTGCTTAGAAGTTGGGTTTATTTGGAGACTTAAGGCAAGAATGTTCCTCCTACGTATGTAGCATAGCTGCATTGAGGAAATTTGGAGGATTTGGAAATAGAAAATTTAAGGGTTGAATGAATTTGTTTTAGGGGACTTAGGGATAAAACTATGTCTGATAATTTTTAAAGTTGAGGTTATAGTGGATTGAGTGAAGCTAAAGAAATTGTAAATCGCTGAATGTAAGAAGAGTACAGTTATGATGATTTAATTTAGACCGAAGGAAAACTCAGTGGTATTTGGAGATGAATGAGGTAAGAATTAGTCAAATGTAATGAATGTAGATATGGAAGTTTAGGGAGAAAATTGAAGACTGTGGGTGATTTTATGTGCTGCTTCGTGCGGAATTGAACGGACTTAATTCAATAAAACTAGAGCTGAACCTAAGTTAAATGAGTTTGAGTGCTTAAGTTATAATTGATTGAGTTGTAGTCATTGAATGCATGAATGGTTGAGTGTCGAGGTACATAATTAGAGTTGTTTGAACTTTGGAGACTTAGGGATCGCCAGAGATCAATAGCTGACTAAGGTTATAGTAGAATCGAAACGAGTGTTACGTGCATAGTTATGATAAAGGAACTGGAGTGTACCACCGGGAAAATGTTATTTTGGGAGATATAAGTTCGGGTGTATATAGGATTTCTAACCCCTGTATAATGAGGGGACATGTATGAAGATTTGTGGATGACCTCTTTGAAAAGGAGTGATACACTGAGTATTCGAGTGAAAGACTAAGGATTTAGTTATCGATGCAGAGAAAGGAAGTAAAGATTTAGTTACAAGAATGTTAGGTTGTCAGACAATTTTGTAAAGGATGTGTGATGGGGTAGAAATTGATGATATAAGATTAAGTACGTAAAAGAGGTGATTTAGGATAGATTGGAATTTACATCATTTGGGTAACGGGTGAAACAGGAGGGAAATTGTATGAGTTTTGGATAAGTATTCCTGTAAGAAAGTCAATGTCCTAGTCCCGTGGATGATTAAGCCTCGAGGACGGATATAGTCCGTGGACGAATGAAGTCTGTGGACGAGAACTGTCGTCCACGTCGTTTTCTGCTTCTGTCGTCCATCCTTTCGATGAAACCCGATAGAAAAGTTGAAGATTTCTACTGTTCAGATTGATGAAACCCGAGCAGAATTAAATGTTGAGCTAGGATATAGCGTTGACCGAAACCAGGTTTCATTGTTTTTCTTAGAATGTAAATTAAGTTATACTTTAGCACAAGGTTTATACCTCCCGCTGAATAAGGTATATAGCCTTTATATGAGGATAGATGTGAATGAAATGGGAAATGAATTGATATATAAAAAAAATGAATAAAATAAAAGATGAAAGTTTTGACTTCACGAGATTTTTTTTGGAATAGTAGTAGGGTAAATTTAAGGGACATTACAGGTTGAGCTGTTTTCTTTCTGTGGCTTTAGTAACTTGGAGTAGAGAGAAATTTATAAGAGGTATGAAGAAGGGGATCGATGACGAGGGCACAGGCAGTTAGAGAGTTATCCAAACCCGCGGAATGTTGGATGTTATGAGTGGTCTCCATGGTTTAGCAGAATATTGAGATCCAACCTACTCTTATACACAATGAGAAATCAGTGGAAATTCTAGATTATGCAGTGAAGGTTTTACGTAACAAGGAGATTACGGATAAGAATGTTATGTGAGCTACAACAAGGTTGCATAATGGGGAGCTAAAAGAATATTTAGAACCCGAGTTGGATGTAGAGACTCAAAGTATACCTTGATGGAATAGTTGATAGATTGAGTATTGAGAGCTTAAGTTTGGGAATTACCAAGCCACGAATTTTGAGGACAAAATTCTTTTAAAGAGGGTTGATTGTAGCACCCGGCAATTATCGACTGGAATTGACATTTGTAGCATACGTTTTATGGAATTTAGGGGGGGTATGGCTAATTACTTGAGTATATTAATAGAGAGGAATGAGAATCAATGGTTAGGTTAAAGTTTGGTTAGTTAAGGGCATATGTGTAATTTGTGAAATATATATTATAAATGAGGGTTTAGCCGCCACACTTTTCACTTTCCCTTTTGGTACTCAGCTCGACAATTCTCTCAGCGATTTCCTCTGCCCGATTCCTTCAATTCTGATGAGTTCCTCCTTGATTCTTCTTGCTGGATGATTTAGGATGAATAAAAGATATACATTTGATGAACGGTCTATGGTGGAATAAAATAGAAAATCTTGAGTGTGCTGTTTTCGGGGCAGTTTTGAGTTTTGGTGAGCCACGACCGAGCCAACTACGCTTTACGGTTTCACGTTCCTAATCCTTCAGTTAGTAGACACCCCAAATAGTCCATAACCGCTTGGATTGTCTGAAACGATCAAGCACGGAACTAGTGATGCAATGTGGAAGGTAGACAAAACTAGATAACCCCGAGTTTAGTTAGTTTGGAATGAACCAGTAGTTTCCTTTCGCATATTTGATAAATGAAGCTTAGTAGAAGTTAAGTTAATGTTGTGTTTATGATTTTAGGTGAGCAAACTCCCGAAGTAGCTTACAACCAAGCATTTCCAGGAAGTCAGGTGTAACGTTCAATTGCATTAAGTCGTAAATATAGTAAATTAAATCCGTTTGACGAACGAAAAGTTTTGTTAGAGCTCTAGCAATAAGTTGGAATTCTTGGTGAAATAAGAAAAATTTGGAGAAACCGAACCGATAATCGAACATTGAGATAGACGAAAAATCAAATGAGGGGTAAACTTGTCATTTGACAAGCCAATTGTATTAAAATGTCAAAAACCCCTCTATTCCCACACTTAACGTTAATTTTCTTCTTCTCTAAGGGGCTCCGACGATTTCTTCTCTTCTCCACGGCGTTCTTCACATTTCAACGATTTCCTCCATTCTGATCTTTAACGTTCTTCACATTTTATCCTCCTATCGCGATTCTAAGTAAGAATCTATGGTTTCCCGACTTTAGTTCTCGACTTTTAGGTTGTTTAACGATTAGGGTTTCGTTAGGTTTTGTTGAAAATAGTCGGGTTTTGTTAGTAATGGTTAGTTATCGTTGTATTTACGACTATTAAGCGTTATTGGGCGAAGGAATGGATGTATTCGGTGTTTTAACTGAAAAATCGGTTTTGGAAAGCTTGGAAAACTCCATTAATGGAGATTTACAAATGTGGAGCGCAAGATGTTCGTTGAAATGTCCGAGAGAGAAGTTTATTAGAATTTTATGAAATTTCCTTTTGTTAGAAGTTTCGTTAGTTTACGAAAATTCCTTGTTTAGGCCCGTTTTTAACAAAGAACATTGTGGATTGGTGTAGGTGATCTAGATACAGGTGAGGAAGAGATCCCTCCACCCGAGAAATGATCAGTTGAAGAAAGATGGCCCGTGGGAGTGTGCTGGGCAGTCGGTGCGCTTTTGACCCGTGGGGATGTAAGTAAACGTCTTGGGAACATTTCGGGATGTTTAGGACTGATGGTGGATTAGATAATATTTGTATAGTTAGAAACATTTTAGGATGCTTGGTTTCTGGATAGTTACTATTTTGATGTTTCTGGAAATGGAGAATGTTATTTTTAATGTTTTTGGAGGTTCTGAGTGAATGATGTGTAAGTACAGAGGGAAATTGTATGGGTTTTGGTTATGTGTTTAATTGATGTAAGCGGTAGATGAGCAGTGGCTGTAAGTAGTAGATTCTGTCGTTTTGTGATCGGCAGAAGTTTATATAAGTGTTTCGTCAAAGTTAATCGGCAGATGTGTTCGGTTACTGTTGAGCGGTGGATGTGAGTGGAAGTTTATATAAGTGTTTGGTCAAAGTCAATCGGCAGATGTGTTCGATTACTGTTGAGCGGTGGATGTGTTTAATTGATGTAAGCGGTAGATGAGCGGTGGATGTAAGCAGTAGATTCTGTCGTTTTGTGATCGGCAGAAGTTTATATAAGTGTTTGGTCAAAGTCAATCGGCAGATGTGTTCGGTTACTGTTGAGCGGTGGATGTGAGCGGAAGTTTATATAAGTGTTTGGTCAAAGTCAATCGGCTGATGTGTTCGGTTACTATTGAGCGGTGGATGTGAGCGGTAGAAATGAACAGTGGAGGTGAGCGTTAGATATGAACAGGGAAAATTTTGGGCTTGGGCTCTTTTTACCCTCTATTCAATTGGCCGATTCCTCTTTTGTTTTTCAAAGTTTTATTTAAATGATTTTCTTTTAAATAGGTTCCAACGGGTATACTTTAATTTAACGATTTAACGAAGGGGGTTCACTTGAGAATGTTTAAAGAGAAAAAATTTCATAGGAATTTAAGGGTTAAGTTTAAGGGTCACTACAGTTATGGTATCAAAGCCCCTAGGTTTTAAAATCGATTCTGTAGACTGCTCAACTATACAACCATTACGCGGACATCCTTCCTTAACTATAAGTATGTTTAATGCTTTATTTGATTTCACTTTCTTAGAATATTTGTATTAACTTTTATAGGAGTACAAAATGGATCGTAAAGATAACGATAGGAATGAGAGGGACGACACCATAGATCTATTGAGGGATGTCATCGCCCAACAAGCTCAACAACTAGACCGACAAGCACAACATAAAGATAGGCAATCTTGCCAGCTCGAAGCATTGATAAACCTAGAGGGCCCTAGAACCCAAGTGGTGATTGCTCCTGGTAACCACGATGTGGATAAATTCCTCGGGGGGTTTCAACCACACCCAGTTGAGCAAAGACCACAACCAATGAGGGGAATAAAGGGGATGAGTAAGGAAGGAATCAAACAAAGCCGATGAAAGCGCGTATAAGGATCTCGGCGTATGCCTTGATGCCCAAAGTGTAAGAAGAACCACTGGGGTGTGTGTAGATGGGGTACAGACCAGTGCTATAGATGCGGGGAGGTGGGCCACTATGCCTTATATTGCTCGAGGAAGGCTACCAACTAGAAGAGAGAAATTACACCAAGGATAATTGCCCCGAACGAAGACGAGGATAATGCCCAACCCTCAGTCGTTTCAGGTATAGTTTTACTTCAAAAGTTAATGGAATGAAGAATATTAGAGTAGAGATGTAGTATAGAGTTAGAATTTGGAGATGATAATTGTGTGATAGGTTAAAGTAATCTTAAAAAAAAATAGAGAGGGAACGACATAGGCATCGAATAAAGGAGGGATTGGGTTATGCGTTAAAGTCCATGACCCGGCATAACCATGAGAATTGAGCACTTAAGATTTCATTTCCATGAGTGGGGTACAACTTACGGGATATAAGATTTAAATAAATGAGAACTAGACCCTAATTGATAGACCCTTAGGGTTTAGAATATGATCAATCGAGGAGAAATTTGAAGTTTAGGTGTAAGACTTACTAGGGAATGTTTTAGATTGTCGAAGTATCATTAGTACGTACAGGTAGATAAGAAAATATAGCGGAAATCTAGACAAAGGTAGCACTCAAAAGTTTAGTATAAGTAGATCATTGAAGAGGTATGCAATGCGTTGACTTCTTTTTTAAAGGGGTGATGGAGCAATGCAACGTTGAAGACGTAAGATCCGAGCGATTACGTAGGGGTGTTCTTACCTACCAATATCGATGAATAAAATAAAGAGATTTGCTCAAAGTTGGAAGGTTAGTGAATCTCGAGACAATAAAGGATGAAGGCTATACAAAAAGGTAATACTCGAATTACAAATTTGGCCGATCTTCAGGAGATAGGTATCGCCTATGAAGACTAGTCAGTAAAGGACGATTATTAATTCGCAAAAGATTACGACCAACATACTATAAAGGGAGGGAGACTTAGAGAAATTAAGAAAGATTGACGAATAGTAGACAGGTCATGCATTGGTATAGTTTGATTAGAGATTATGAAGCAAGAGTGTGAGAGCTACAATGAACTTATGGACCCAAACGCAATAACTACTGAGAGAAAAGTTTAGCCCTCTAAATTGGAAATCGTGTTTCAGATTTAAGATAACTAGTATGACCGTATAAGGGATGACGATTCAACTAGAGTGAGTCTCTAGTTGGTACAGCTTAAGTTGAGGGCCATGGATGTGAAGTTTACCCCCGAGATGGAAGTAGGGGCGTTAATGTTTGAAGAACTAGGAAGGCTAGTTTTAATGAAGAAATGTTCTAAATTATTAGAAAACAAAGGGGTAAGATTTTAGAAATTGAGGAGAGGTTGATTAAGGATATAAACTTATCTACAAAAAGTTTGCTAACAAGAAGATCGTAGGATTAATCGTTACAAGGGAATAAAGTAGAATATTTAGAACCCCAGCTATGAGAAACGAAAGAGGGTAGATCATTTAGTGACTTCGAAGAAATCCTCGTGCGATATTAGAAATAGGTGTCAAAGATTGTTGGATTAAAGGAAATGTTAAGATTAGAAGTTTAGCCCGATGTTTTACGCCGAACGATTTGAGGGATTTGTGGATTATCAGATGGGGAGAACAGAGAATTTTCACATAAACCATCTAAGTAAACTTAGAAGTGAGGCTAAGTTAGAAGAGTTCTAGAAGTTCGTCTCGTATTCAACAAGTTGAGACCAGTGAATACACAAATGACTTAAGGTTACAATTGATAATTTAGAGTGTATCGATGATGAAATTAGGGACTTGAATGCACTTGGAGTTTATAAAGATGGAGTAGGACAAACGGAGTATAAGGTAGATTAGGTGAGAATTCAGCAAAGGATATAACGAGGGAGCTCGTCATTGTAGCTTATAACAAAATGTGATGTTTATAGGATCTTATTTGTAAGGGGGCCAAGACCTTATGGGAGCAGCAACTTTAACTCCCAGTTAGACTCGTTGAGACCATGAGGTAAATTCGATAAACTAGCTTGCAAAATATAAAGATCAAAATTTTAGTTGGGAAGCCCACAAAGGAATAGTTGTTAAGACTGTTAAGGCGCTTAAGGAAGTATACAATTTGGATACTGTTGATAGATTAGTTATGAGGGATCACTACTAGAGATAATATAGAAATTGAGTCGGCATGCATTCCGACTACGGACAGAATTGATGAAATTATGCAGAATTTTAAGTTGCACCCCAGGAGTTGAAAGAAATTTTAGACGGTATTCGATCTGGCTGATGTTAAGAAGCTTAGGTGTAGATGCGATCTAAAGGAATAGCTAAAGAAAGACTTCGATGAAATGAAACTTTGAAGTTGCTTCGTCAGGAAATTGAGGACTTAAACTAGATTTAGATCGGGAAGGCCCGAATATAAGGCCAAGTCAGAAGAGCAAGGAAGTTTAACTTATGGATGGTTAGGTGGAAGCCAATGCATGTGTAAATTATTTACATGCATATAAACCCAGCGGAGTTATCCGAACTGGGGACTTAGGAGTTGTTAGTACGCGAGACATAACCGAGGACGTGTTTAGACAGATCAAACAAAATGGATGTGGTCAGGAGACTAATGTTGTATCAATTGGTTTTAGGAATTTTGGTTTAGAACCATAAAGATTAACCCTAAGTATGGATAGGATCGATGTTCTTAAAGAGAAATCTGATTAGTTTTGAAGCGGAGGAAAGGTACTCGAAAAGAGCAGAGCGATTGAGGATTGAAGTATAAAGCTGCAAGGCATGAAGCGTTAGCATCAAAGATTTTAAGCTAAGTCAAATTTTGGGGACAAAATTTTAATTAAGGTGGGTGGAATGTAACGCCCAATGGCATTAAGTCGTAAATATAGTAAATTAAATCTGTTTGGCGAACGGAAAGTTTTATTAGAGCTCTAGTAATAAGTTGGAATTCTTGGTGAAATAAGAAAAATTTGGAGAAACCGAACCAATAGTCGAACATTGAGATAGACGAAAAATCAAATGAGGGGCAAACTTGTTATTTGACAAGCCAATTGTATTAAAATGTCAAAAACCCCTCTCTTCCCATACTTAACGTTAATTTTCTTCTTCTTCAAGGGGCTCCGACGATTTCTTCTCTTCTCCACGGCGTTCTTCACATTTCAACGATTTCCTACATTCTGATCTTCAACGTTCTTCACGTTTTCTCCTCCTATCGCGATTCTAGGTAAGAAATGGTTTCCCGACTTTAGTTCTCGACTTTTAGGTTGTTTAAAGATTAGGGTTTTGTTAGGTTTTGTTGAAAATAGTCGGGTTTTGTTAGTAATGGTTAGTTATCGTTGTATTTACGACTATTGAGCGTTATTGGGCAAAGGAATGGATGTATTTGGTGTTTTAATTGAAAAATCAATTTTGGAAAGCTTGGAAAACTCCATTAATGAAGATTTATAAATGTGGAGCGCAAGATGTTCGATGAAATGTCTGAGAGAGAAGTTTATTAGAATTTTAGGAAATTTTCTTTAGTTAGGAGTTTCGTTAGTTTGTGAAAATTCCTTGTTTAGGCCCATTTTTAAAAAAGAACATTGTGGATTGGTGTAGGTGATCTAGATACAGGTGAGGAAGAGATCCCTCCACCCAAGAAATGATTAGTTGAAGAAAGATGACCCGTGGGAGTGTGCTGGGCAGTCGGTGCGCTTTTGACCCTTGGGGTTGTAAGTAAACGTCTTGAGAACATTTCAGGATGTTTAGGATTGATGGTGGATTAGATAATATTTGTATAGTTAGAAACATTTTAGGATGCTTAGTTTCTGGATTGTTAATATTTTGATGTTTCTGGAAATGGAGAATGTTATTTTTAATGTTTTTGGAGGTTCTGAGTGAATGGTGTGTAAGTACAAGGGAAAATTGTATAGGTTTCGGTTATATGTTTAATTGATGTAAGCGGTAGATGAGCGGTGGATGTAAGTAGTAGATTCTGTCGTTTTGTGATCGGCAGAAGTTTATATAAGTGTTTCGTCAAAGTCAATCGGCAGATGTGTTCGGTTACTGTTGAGCGGTGGATATGAGCGGAAGTTTATATAAGTGTTTGGTCAAAGTCAATCGGCAGATGTGTTCGATTACTGTTGAGCAGTGGATGTGAGCGGTAGAAGTGAACAGTGGAGGTGAGCGGTAGATGTGAACAGGAAAAATTTTGGGCTTGGGCCCTTTTTGCCCTCTATTCAATTGGCCAATTCCTCTTTTGTTTTTCAAGGTTTTATTGAAATTATTTTCTTTTAAATATGTTTCAACGGGTATACTTTAATTTAACGATTTAACGAAGGGGGTTCACGTGAGAATGTTTAAAGAGAAAAATTTTCACAAGAATTTAAGGGTTAAGTTTAAGGGTCGCTACACCTGGTAAGTAGAGTATGTATGTGCCTTCGGGCCTACATCACAAAACAGTAGGGTTTATGCATATTTTGTATATTTTCAAAATGTTATGCATCATATTTTGAAAGGAAACAAAACAGGGCAAAGCCCTAAGCTTACCGGTTAGTTTTTGGTCGAAGGAGGTCGGAGATGCCAATCCTTGGCTCGTCGTCGCCGTCTGATCGGAAGGACGCCGAAATCGCCGGTGCTTTCTCCGTCGATCGCCGCCTGAGCTCCCCCCCTTCGATGCCCTGTTCTTCGTTCATGGGGAGCAACTGAATGGATTCGACCCATTCAGTTGTTTTTAAAAGAAAATAACATTTTCTTTTAAAGTAAAAAATAATAATAATAACACTAACATTACCATTCTGCCCTTCCAAAAATTCGGTTAAATCCCGCTCTTAAATTATAAACTTTCGTCAATTGACCCTCACCCCGTACCCAGCTTAATTCTCCACTGGGAATACCCGCACATATTTTAATAAATGTTTAAGTCACCTATCATTTTATTTTCTCTCTCATTCTTCCTTCTAATTTAAATAATTCTAAAACAGTACACATTAAGGAAAAATTCTCGGGTGTTACATATTCAAATCTTTTTCTTTCATTGTCTTAGTTGATTCCAAGTTATTGGTTTACTTTCTTGGAGAGTTTGAAATATTTGATTAATCTTATTTGCTCTCACAATATTCGAGCATCATTCATTATTCTATGAAATATGAAGTTTCTGTTTTTTGAAAAGTTTCCTTTCTTAAAATCCTATATCCTATTCTAAAATTGTTTGATTCTATCTGATCTTAGAAATTAGAATTTTGAGTTGAAAAGTTTGAACTTGTTTGTTTTTGCTTGATAAAGTTTTCTCTTAATTAGACTTTTACATAAAGTGCTAAAAGAGAAAATTGAGAGATAAAAGACAAGAGTGTGAGACTATCATATAAAAATCATTATTTGAAGGAAACACGAGTGAAGAGACATAAATCGAGTGTAAACACGTGAGAGAGTGAGTGAGTTCTGTTTACTTACTTATTTTTGTTTACTAACAATTTTTAATTTTCTTTCTTGAAATTTTGAGTAGTTAGAAAGACGTATTAAGTTCGATTCGGAGATGTACATGAGGGCTATACAAGATCAAATTAAGGTTTTATACATGAAGTACAAAAAAATAAAGTCTTCTTCTAATAGCCGTGCAAGGAATGGTAAATAACCAATGGAGTATTACTACGAGGATGACCATTTCAAAATATAAATATTCTAGAACAAACTGTGACGATAGAAATCTAAGCAACATCAAAATGGTAATCCCTCCTTTTCAAGGTAAGAGTGATCCCAAACTTTATATAAAATGAGAAAGAAAAGTTAAACATATGTTTGAATGTCATAATTACATCAAGGAGAAAAAGATCAAATTAGTTTTAATGGAATTCACAGATTATACAAATATAGGGTGGAATCAATTAGTGAAATCCGAAAAAGGTATGGAGAACAACTCTTACGCACATGGGATAATATGAAGCTACAAATGCATAAAAGATTTATTCTTAAGCATTATTATCGATATGCATGTAGGAAACTACAAAGTTTAACTCAAGGAATCAAAAGTGTGAAGGAATATTATAAAAAGTTAGAAGTAGCAATGGTGAGAGCTACTGATGTGCCAAAGGCTCAATCCAAAATCGCACTAAAAAACGTAGCAACAGCAAAACAGAAAATCTGCTCAGAAAATAGATTATGGGCAGCAAAATGCATCAGATTGTAAAGTACGTAACTTAAAAACGGCTGAACCAAATTAGCTGAAATTTTGAGGGTAGCTTATTCAGAGAGTTGGATAAACACCCTTAAATTTTCCAATCTAAATTTGGCGTGGCTGGAAATATATGGATGACGGAGCACCCATTGGTCGTAATAGGTGCCTAAATTACACTTTTCGGATTTGACTACCTTCAAACGAAGCAGTACTCCAACGAGCTCTTGAGAGAGATGACGTACAAACTTGTTGGGGGTATTTCCTTTGTAAGAAGAAGAGGAAGAAGGTTGCACTAAGCTAACTACCTACTTGACTCTCATAAGAAGGCAACAAGAACTCACTCTCGGGTAGCCACTCACCGAAGGAGGAAGATAACTAACACAAGAAAGCAGAAGGCAATCTGAAATTTCCAAATATTCAAAGTTGTTTAAGTTTATAGCAGCAAAGAAAGCTTAAATACCCATCAATGATAGCTAGGGTTAAGTTAAGAGGGAAGGAGAAGAAACCCTAGAAAGGTGGCATCCCATTCGGCCACATGGAGGACCAAGGGTGGCCTAAGTCAAATGTGTTTTGGCATTTCTCTCTCCCATGATCTCCCTTCTCATTTTACCCTTAAGGCATTCCACATTTTCTCTCTTAAGTATTCAGCTATTCTCCCCATAAATGTTCATGCATGCCCTTTAAACACAACAAAATAACTAGGGTTTTAATAGAAAGAAAAGAAAGGTATAGCTAAAACCTATTACAAATTTTTGACACAAGGAGGACAAACTTATTCTTCTTCTTCTTTGGGGTCGAGGAAGTGCTTTGGAGTTGGTAATGTGTGTAACACCCAGGAAGTTCCTATAACGTCATAGTCTTAGATTAGACGATTCAGGGTGTTTAATGTTAATCCTAGGATTATTCTAAGGATTATTTTAAGTATAACAGTCAAGAGTGGAAGTTGGAAGAGAATATGGAAAAAATCTAGAGTTGAAGTGAATTAGTGTATGATTGGTTGAGTTAAAGGTAAAGATAAATAAGAGATAAAGAAAGAATAAAAAGGAAAATTAATTGGTGAAAGAGTGAAGAAATGGATTCCATTCACGTGGGGGAAAAGTAAAGTGATGGGGAGGGTTTGAATTATAAAAAAGATGATTTTGGTGGCAATTTTAAAAAGAGGTTAAAGTGTTGCTTTTAAATTTTGGAAATGTGAACTGTAAAAGGGCAAAATTCTTGGTTTTCTCTTCTTCTTCTCCCATGAATCTCCACACCATGGAAGGGTTTCTCCACCTTCCTTCCCTCCATTTTCTTCAAGGATTGAGGTGAGATTTAGTGGGGTTATAAGTTTTATGCAACCCTTTAATGATTGTTGGTGTTTTTAGTAAATTTGGTGAAGTTTTGGTGGAGTTTGAGAAACCCTAATGGGGTATTCTGAAAAATCCTTTTTTTTGTTGGATTTTATTATTAAATTGGTAGTTTAAATGTTAGATAGATTAGTTTAGGTTGTTTATGGGGATAGATTAGAGTTTTCGTGGAAGTTGGAGAAAAATCAAATTTTTTGAATAAGGGGGCCGATTTTGTTTTGTGATTTTCGAATTGGCCATGGTGTTTGGTTGTTGAATTTGATTGTTTCAATGGATAGTAGACGTCTAGAGGTTTACGGATTGGGATGGCACGTTCAAATCCGTTGAAAAACAAATAAGTTATGGCCGATTAAAGTTTAGGCACTAAATTTGGGAGGAATTTCGGGTTTTAGGGTTTAAACTTAAAGTGATTCAAATTGTGGTTAGTTTTGGGTTAGGAAATTTCTTAGAATTCCTTAAAGTGTTGCAAAGCGGTTTTTCCTATTTGTTAGGTTGTCGAGCAAGTAATGTAACTAGACAAAGTAAAAAAACACGTGTCAAGTAATCAGGTAAGTAGAGGAACGTTTTTGTCGCCCTCGGGCCTACACCATGGAACGGTAGGGTTTATTGTTTGGTGTTATGTTGTGTTGCACATTTTCTTAACATGTATCATGGTTTTAAATTACGCCAGATACGAGCTTTTGCATTGTTTTGAATTGTGAGCGTGAAACGTAACAAGATAAAAAGAATTACAAAATTTGTCTTGAGTAGAGTTGCCTTGTCGGGAATAAGTGCTGGGATGTAGCACCCCTAGGGGACCTCTATGAGAGATGTTTGGATAAAATACTTAAGACATTGTGAGTATGAACTTCTAGATAGTTATAGGGTTCTACGATCGATGTGGGGGAGGAAAATTGTGCATAGCCATCCTAGACAATTATGGTATGCGTACCATCCGGTTTTGCTTGGTTGGATCAAAATGTGGCCGTCTTAGACAGTTATGAGATGTGAGCCTACTTGATCCACACGGCCTATTGAAAGATTGATGCAACGAATGTGAACTGAGTACAACAGAGTGTTAGAAACTACACGTGTTAGGACAATTGTCTGCATTGTGTTTTGTTGCATTCATTATTCCCTACTTGCTAAGCATTAGGCTTACTTTTGGTGTTCTGTGGAGTAAGTGACGACAGGATTTCAGGTGAGCTAGTTAAGGGAGCCTAGGATTAGGCGACAGTCGGCAGTGCACGGGGCACGCTGGTGCAGGCAGTTGTCGGGGCACCTCGATCAGGGTCTTCGGGGACGTGTGTGGATGGGTAGTTTGGATTATCTATTAGTACTTTGTTAGATTTTATTTTTGTGTAAATCTTAATGGTTTTAAAACGCTTACGAATGCGGTTGGATGTGTTATATAAAGTGTTGGACTTTCAGGTTTTTGGGGTTTAGAAAATTATAGTCGTTATGCCGCTAGTTTTTTTAGTAAACAACGTCAGTTTTCACTTGTTTCTACGTTTTTGCTAATGTTTTAGAGTCGGTTTTTTGAGATTTTTACGTGTCGTGGAGTCGAGGATGTCAGAAATGTTTGGGGTAAATTTTGGGAGATTTGGGTGTGAGTGGTTTGAGGAAAAATGGAGAAAAGAAGGAAAAGGTGCGCTGGTGGCCGAAGGTTGGCGCGCGCAGGGCGTTGGAAGAGCGCGCAGGGTGCAGGTGTGGCGCGCGGAGGGTGCAGGTGTGGCACGCGCCTCCTGTTCATTGATCTCGCACCCGAGAGGGTGCCGATCGATTGGCGCTTGGCACCAATCGATCGGCATCAGCACGCACGATGTGGCGTGCGTAGTGCCCATGGTGGCCTGCCCGGTTTTTTTTTCAAAATTTTTAGTTTTCAAATATGTTTTAACCCGATTTTTTTCGACACGTTTTACACGTATTTTATACATGTTTTCCAACCATTTTCAAGAGTTCGAAAAACCCAAAAATTGAGTCAAAAATTATGTTAAATTTTGTTTTAAACGTGGGATTATCGTGCAAAGTAGCGCATCGAGCCGGGGTGGATTCGGGGCGTTACAATGTGGATGTCCTATTCAATCCTTGAGTGTTTGGGCTTCCACCACAATGATATTGGGGTGGCCCAAAGTTGGTTTCATTCCTCTAGGTGAAGTTGAACATGAAGTTTCTTATTTGTTGATAAGTTGGATAACTCTTCCATGCCTTTGTTACTCGGTTTAAACTCTACTTGGCCATTGACTTTGTCACCTATGAAATGAACAAATGAATTAGAAATATAGTTCGGACACGGGTTTGGAACAAGATGGTAAGATGGCTTTCCTTGGCACATCAGCTATAGTGGATGAGGACGATGAAGCTACAAGTCCATCAAAGTTGAGAGGCAATTGAAATCGAGGAACTCTAAGATCGATCAACCTTAAACTCTTCATGGAAATCTAATTAGAGGAATGATAAGCCTAGTTCAAAACCGAAATAGAAGTTCAAAGGGAAGCCACGATATCGAATACCACCCCATAAAAGGTAAAATCGAAATATCCACATCTATTAAGTCTTGAGAGGTTAAGTGTTTTAGATGTTAAGGTTTTGGTCATATTGCTTCTAATTGTCTGAATAAAAGAGTTATGATTATTTTGGATAATGATAATATAGCAATTGTAAGTTTAAGTAATGATGAAATATCACCATTAAAAGATTGTTACGATGTGGATATAGAGGAACCCGTAAGGGGAGACCTATTGGTCACTAGACGTATATTCAACGTTCAAGCCAAAGAGGATGGAGATAAAGTGCAAATGGAGCACATATTTCACACTAGATGTCACGTAAATAATAAGGTATGTAGTTTAATAATTGATAGTGAGAGTTGTACTAACGTTGCTAGGACTTTGTTGGTAGAAAAATTGAGTTTGAAAACCGTGAAGCATCCTAGATTATACAAGCTATAGTAGTTTAGTAATTGTTAAAAAATAAAAGTGACTAGACAAGTGAATATTGTACTCGCAATTGGTAAGTATAAAGATGAAATTCTTTGTGATGTAGTACTTATTATTTTTGTTATACAAGATTTTTTTTTTGAAGTATGTATAACATGCTATAGTCAAAATCATATATTATAACTAAAGATAAAAACATTATCAAAAATCAAGTTCCGAGAACCATCAGTATGATAAGTGTCTAAAAAACTCACTATATTGTTATAAGTATTATGTCACTCATGGCACAGCTAGTGATATAACAAAGTAAGTTGTCTCATTATTTCATTAGTCAAAAGAAAAATATCTTTCCAAGTAGTCAAACATAAGTATCAAGTAAAGGCTCCCATATGGGTAGATCAAATCGACGATCAAGTTGATCAACAACAAAAATAATGATTCATTCTCAAATAAATATGGAAGTGACAATTATAAATAATATATAAAAACAAGCATGCTTTAAAAACATGACATGTCATAAAAGTACGAGAACATGTATTAAAATAAATTTTACAAAACTATAGATCCACTTAATATAATAAATAAATTTCTAATTCAACTAGTGTATACCAACCCTCAACTAAAATCCAAATCTTGATAGTCATGGAGTCCAAACACTCAGTCAAACCTCGATACTTATCGTAATCAAATTTATAAATAAAATTATTGTTGGAACTCATAACTAGGATAGGAATCAACTCAAGAATTTAAAAGGAATATATCAAAAAAATTTGATATAAAAGCCGGTATAAACATCCATTGGTCAACCAACCCATAAGTGGTTGGTGGACTTTTAACACCTGAAAATTTCCTATAGCGTGCATAGCCCTAGATAAGGTATGTCATAGGAGTTTATATTTATTCTAGAGTTATTCATAGTATGAGTCTTAGAAAGAAATGGAAGAGAAATTAGAGTGAAAAACCTAAAGTGGAGTGGTTGGTAATTGTGGTGATTTTAAGTTAATGTAAATGAATTTATAAAATGAAAGAAAAATTGAGAGAGAGAAGGGAAATGATGAGATGCCTTACTCGTTGAAAGAGAAGAAAAGTGTGTTGCTAAGTCAAATAGAAAATGTGGTAGGATAGTTAAAAAGTCAAAAGAGGAATGAACCAATAGGAAGAATGAAGCAAGTGATGGAATGGGAAGAATTCACGGTGGAATACATGAAGAAAAGGAAGAAGAGGTGAAATTGTAAAAATGAAAAACTTAGTGGAAAATTTTAAAAGAGAAAAGTGGTGGTAGGTTAAAAAGCAAAATTTATTTCTTCTTCCTCATTCCCCACGGTTTTTCTTCCTCCATAGCCAATCTCTTTTCCTCCCTTTTCTTCAAGTTTTACAAGGAGTTTTGAGGTAAGATTAAATGGGTTTTGATGATAGTGCTTTAGGTAATGGTTTTTGATGTCTTTAATGTGTTTTGGGGGGATTTGGTTAGGGTTTGGAAAACCCTAATTTAGAAGTCCGAAAATGTTGTTGCTTTGCTAGTTTTTCTTCCTATTTAATGGTTTAATCCT
Organism: Begonia masoniana; assembly: GCA_022432975.1. Taxonomy (NCBI): domain Eukaryota; kingdom Viridiplantae; phylum Streptophyta; class Magnoliopsida; order Cucurbitales; family Begoniaceae; genus Begonia; species Begonia masoniana. The sequence continues at coordinate 36,769,499 of CM039504.1, read as the reverse complement.
TAAATATGTTAGTTTAGGTTGTTTTTAAGAAGAGATTAAAGATTGGTGTGAGTTATGGAAAAACCGGTTTTGAGAAGTTTGTGCACCGGTTCTGTTCTGTGAATTTCGAATTGGTCATTTTGTTTGGTTGTTGAATTTGATTGTTTCTTGGATAGTAGACATGTAGAGGTTTATGGAATGAGGTGGCACGTTCAAATCCGTTGAACAACGAATAAGTTATGGTCAATTGAAGTTAGAACACTAAAAATTAGGGGAATTTCGGGTTGTTGGGTTTTAGGCTACATAGTTAGGTTGGTTTGTTGTTAGAGTTAGAATATGCTTTCCTTAGAATTATCTTAATGGTTTTTAAGTGTTTTTCCCTTAATTATGTTAGGTTAATGAGTGAGTAATTAGATTAAGCGAGGTGAGCAAATACGTGTGGAGAAACTAGGTAAGTAGTGGAATGTGTGCGTTTGTGCCTTAGGGCCTACACCATAGAACGGTAGAGATTTGTTTATTTGTTTGGCTGCTTGATTTGTTTTATGTTTGCGTATTGTATGAACATCTATCATTGTTTTCAAACTACGAGAAAACGAGTTTTGTGTATGCTTTGAATTGTAAGCGTGAAACGTAACAAGATAAAAGAATTGCAAATTTTGATCTTGAGTAGAGTTGCCTTGTCGGAAATAAGTGCTGGGGTGTAGCACCCCGAGGGGACCTCTACGAGAGATGTATGGCAAAAAAAAAAATACTTAAAGCATCGAAAGTATGAATTCCTAGACGGTTATAGGATTCTACGATCGATGTGGGGAATTAAAATCGTGCATGGCCTTCCTAGACAATTATGGGATGCGTGCTATCCGTTTTTGCTTGGTTGGATCAATGTGTGGCCATCCTAGACAGTTATGGGATGTGTGCATACTTTATCCACACGGCTTATCAAAAGATTAATGCAACAAATATTAAATGAGCACAACTGAGACTTAGAAACTGCATGTGATAGGATTGGTTTGCATTGTGTGTTTGTTTGCTTTCATTAATCTCTACTTACTATGCATTAGACTTACGTTTTGTATTCTGTGGTGTAGATGACGGCGTAGTTACAGGTGTGATAGACGAGGGAGCCCAAGATTAGAGAGTAGTTGGAGACGCACGGGACACGCCGGTGCAAGCAGTTGTCGGGGCGTCTCGACCATAGTCTTCAGGGAGTGTTGGAGGATTGGTATTTTGATTGTAAATAGGTAGGTTAATTTGGACTTTATTTTGTATAAATGAAGATGGTTTTACAACGTGTAATATTGTTTTGGAATTGTTTTGAACGTATTTTATAAAAGTTTGGATTTTAGGGTTGTGGTTTTCCAGAAATTTAGTTGTTATGCTGCTCGATTTTTCGTGTAATAAACGACGTTGGTTTTCACTCATTTTCACATTTTCACTGACATTTCGGAGTCGGTTTTTCAAGAAATTTACAGGTCAAGGAGTCGGGAATGTCGGGAAAGTTGGGATAAAATTGGGTGATTTGATTGTTAGTGGTTTGAAGAAAAATGGAGAGAAAAGGGAGAAGGTCGCTAGTGGCCGAGGGTTGGCGCGCCCAAGGTGCTGAGGAGCGCGCAGGGCGCGGGCTGGGCGCTCGCAACGCCCAGCGCAATCGCGACCCGAGAGGATGCCAATCGATCGGCACCAACGCGCACAGCCGCCCAGCATGCAAGTTAATTTTTTTTTTCTATTTCTACTATGTTTTAATCCGATCTTTTCCAACACGTTTTGCACGTATTTTGGACACGTTTTCCAACAAATTTTGAGGGTTCGAAAAATCCAAAAATTGAGTCAAAATTTTATCAAAAATTATTTTAAATTACGTTTTAAACGCGAGAATGTTGTGCAAAGTAGCGCACCGAGTCGGGTGGGTTCGGGGGCGTTACAGGACTTGTTCAAGCAAGGATCTATCGATCACAAAGAACCGTCAATGGTTTCTCTGTGAAACGTCAATTTCTTCTCAATCTTTTTACTCTAATTGGTAATGAGGTTATTCAAAAAAATTCTATCATGATTTCATGCAAGGATCTTCGATTTCTACACATCAATTTGAATTTATAACTCATAACTTAAACTTTAAATCAAATCCCTACGTCCAAACAAAATATCGAATTAAACGACAAAGATTCGTGAATGCAATACTTACATTGGCGATTCCTAATCTCTGTCCTCAAATCACTTTATCAAAATGTCAATATACATTGATTTATCGAGGATTCGAATCTAAATTCTCCCTCTATAGCTCATTGTCTTCCCTCTAATTTTTGAATAAAAAATAGTTTTTAGTAGTTAGTCTTGTCTTAAAATAGTGATTGGAGCCCACTAATCAAAGCCCAATAATACAATAATCTTTCACAAGGATTAACCACAAAAAGCAACTTATTAAAATTTGGTGCCTACTCCTTAATTTGCCGCCTTTACGTATTAACACAGGTCATTTAGTAATTGATATAATAATTTTGTAATAAATGCTAAATAAACATATTACACTAATATACAAGTGAAAAATCAATCGCTTTAAACTAAAATATTAACTAAATTCTCTTAAAATCTTAGGCTAATGGTTATCTAGTTTGCCAAAGAAATTCGGTGATGCGACCTACATTAATACAATGTAAATAACTAGAAGCTGCATGTGTTTATCCCTCTAAAATGACAAGCACCACAGAAACCAGAGACTCGTGTACAAAGACTTTTTGACCTAATTTCTAGCTTTCAAACACAAGGTTTTTGGAGACAATAAATTAATGTCACCTAAGTCTTTAAAGTAGACACAGAATTGAGGGTAAACTTCCACCAGTTTAGAGGGGAACTTCCCCTCAAACCAGATTCATGAACTCTTCGTAATTGTCCTATCCAATCCGTAAATCTTGGCTGCTAGATCAGAAAAAATTAAAAAATTATAAAGCATTAGGTCAAGATTTCAAATCTAGAGAATCAGTGGCCGGCATTAAAAAAATAGCCTTAACTTCTTTGGTTTCATCAGTCAAAAAGAAGCAGCTGAGAAATGGCAGCTCCCTTCTTTTGTCCTTTTTTCTTATCTTTTAAACTTTTTTAAGGTTGGTTGTGCGCAAACTAGTCGATTTTATGCTGTCCTGCGCACGTTCCTAATAAGGATAGCAAACAAAGCAACAAAACAAAACAGCTTTTCCTTGATTTTTTTGACAGAACTTTCCTAGTACATAGTTTTTTCTTGTTCACTGTACACGTTACATGTGTCTCATCAAAGGATGTAATGTGAGATACATTTCTTTAATTATTGTTTTTCTTTGACATGGTTAGTGTGGAATACTTTCTAGAAGTGTAATGTTTCTGTGTAAATTAAAAATTCTTTTTAAAAATTGGGTAATTATCGATTTGAACCATGTACTATATACGGTTTTTCAATTCATCCCCTGTACTAAAAAAACCGGCAAACCGAACCCTGTACTTTGTTTCTGTTATTAATTTTAACCTTCTATCACAATTTTATTAACCCTCATTGAAAAAACTATCAAACGATCTTTGATTTAGTTGAAATTTTTACCACGTGTTTACTACTTAATGAGAAGATAAGCTGAAAATTTTCGTTATTTTTAACATATTACGATTTATTGTAATTTTATTATATTATTTTATAAAAATATTATAATAAATCATACAAATTTTAAAAAATTACGAAACTTTTCTATTATCTACCCATGATAGGTGGAACATGTGAAAAGTTTTTCAAATAAATAAAATATCGTTTGTTATTTTTAAAAAATTAATTTATAAAGTAAAAAGAAACTGAGATTAATTTAAAAAAATACCAAAAGATATTGGATTATTTAAAACTTTTTCTATATGTTTACCACATTATGGGTAGATAATAGAAAAAATTGTCGTAATTTTTTAAAACTTGTATGATTATTATATAGTTTTATAAAATACTAAAATAAAATTACAATAAATTGTACATGTATTAAAAAATCTTGAAAATTTTCAGATTATCTTCTCATTAACTAGTGAACATGTGGTAAAAATTTCAACTAAATTCAAGATCGTTTGGTAGTTTTTTCATTGAGGGTTTAATGAAATTGTTGATAGAAGGTCAAAACTGATAACAGAATTAAAGTACAGGGTTCGGTTTGTCGGTTTTTTTAGTACAGGGGGCAAGTTGAAAAAACGTGTATAGTACAGGGTTCAAATTGATAATTACCCTTAAAAATTTGTCATGTTCTACCTTTATTTTTATTTTTTTTCATTGAGTAGTATGTTTCTTAGAATTTAACTACGAATAACTAATACGTAATAGAAACCTATTTATATATCAATGAAAAGCGTAGAAACTCTATTTGAATTCAAATATGTTATATGTTAATTATTAAGATTAACAAAATAAAAATTGCATAATCTATACCCATGAAGAAGTTTATTAAAACATTACATACTATAGACTTTGATCAAATGTGCCCTGCCATGAAAAGGGTCATAGCATAAACATAAACGGGGAACAACCCTACTCAAAAGAAACACAGGACCATCTGATCCTAGATAAAATTCAATAATCTTGTAGTGGAAGTCTTAGAAACTCAAATAAAATAGAGTATGACCCAAAAATATGAGAAGTTACAACCATTTCATTTCATGTAATCATGATATGTTATGACCCCAAGATTAAATATTAAATACCAAAATATTAACAAAACCTCATCAAAGGGGAAGTAGACTGTAGATTCAATGAAATGCAATAAACAGGTAATAAATTTTTAACTCAATTCTTGATCAGCTGATCCAAGTCACTCTAACTATAAATTAAAACAGGAAGTCAATTGGGGTAAGTTAACTAAAGTCAATAAGAATTTAAGTATTGTATTCAGTATTTATAAAAAAAAAAATTAGAGTAGTACATGCATCGGAATAATCATTTGTCAAAGACAAACATAAAATGTTATCACAAAACTGTTTGAGAAGAACTATTAGTATATTCAAGTAATAAAAAAGAATATCGCTACGGTATTAGTGAAAATAATCCGGGAAAATGGAAGTGCTAAGTCAATGGGTGTAATATTTGATTGCCACCAATACAATAATTACTGTACGCATTGATTCAATTTTTCAAGACAGACTTAAAGGCTGACAAAACTTGTTTGGAACAGTATGAATAGCGCTACTTCTTAGAATATTTCCCTCGTCAACCACACAGATTTGCAGATAAGTAGGAAGAACATTGGCC